>VXBC01012136.1:26511-40004 GCA_013399945.1 Ploceus nigricollis
AGCGGGGACGGGATCCCCCGGGAACAATGTGCCCATTGTATCTGCGGGGCTGCGCTGCCCGCGGCGCCTCGCTGGTGTTTTAGTAGGTTAAACTCCATTAACCGATAGATCGGGTTATCTGCAGGAAAAACTCTATTACTAATTAACAAAACAGGGGAAGGCTTGACCAAACCCAGTTCGCGCTCCTCGAGGTACGCTGTGGGTTCTCATTTAATTTGGGCAGTGAAAATTTTACTTCCACTTTCCCCGGAAAGGATGGCTTTGGGGAAATGACTTTGCCTTCTCACCTACGGGGGAAGGAAGCAGCTCAGCGATAACCCAACTTTCTCCCATCCCCTGACTGCCCATGGACAATCCCTCCGTGGTGTGACTTGCAAGGACACATGCACTGTCAGCTCTTCATATGCTGCTGGGGGAAGACATTTTAGAGATAAAAACCTGAACATAAATACAGAGCAACACAAATTAACTCATCAAACCACTGCTTTGATTTTCTGGCAAACGCAGACTCTTTTAAAATCCAAGAATTAAATAATACACACGAAATGTTGTGCTGGAACTGGACAAGACTGCATCTTTAAACTAGGACATACCAAGAGACCGGGTCTGGACTCCAAACAGTTGGATTGCTGCGGTATTTGAACCCCGCAGGAAGCAAAACAAGCTCTTAAGCGTGTCCAGGTCTTCACAGGCTGCTGCTGGGCACTTGCTCTTTGCATCACATCATCCTCTTTGTTTCTTATTTTCTGTGGACAGCCTAGGAGGTACCAGTCCTCTTGAAAAAGCCGTTGTCTTAAGTATGAAAAGCTTTAAAAAGAAAAAAAAACCAAACCCCAAGAAACATTGTGATGTGTGTGGCTCAAATATATAGCTCCACAAACTGAATTTCCACATGGCGTGTACCAGCCAGGCTCTGCAATTACACTGATTTCAGCACTTCTGGGGGCTTTTGAACGATCCCTCTCGCTGTATCTGGAGCACTGTAAATGTATATAAGTGCATATATGGATTTACTGCCAGGTTTCCACAGGGTTCTGCAGGCAGTGGGGCACTCGCAGCCCTCCAGCCAGGCGCTGCTCGGGAATGCGGGTGGCTCCCAGCATGGGGAGGTGGAGGAGGGCAGTGCAGGAGTCCCCACGCCATCGGGAGCATCCAGTGCCAGCTGTTTCCCGGGGATCACATTATCATGACATCAGGACTTGTGAGCGCAGGGTGGTGAGAGGTGCCTGGTTCCACATGGCGAGGAAGCACTGAAGCACGGCCGCCAAACCCATTCAGTCAGAAAGATTTCCTAAAGCGCTTTCAGGCATCTTTTAACCCCTTCCTGCTTGCCCGTCTCTTTGGAGACCTTTCCCCTGGTTTCCCCACTTAATGCGAGATCTTATCTCTAAGCGGATGAATGTATCCTTTAAAAGCTAAATAGAACCTTTAAAAACGAATTCTTATCAAGAGAACAGACGGTCTTTGCCCTTTAAACCGTGCTTGAAAATTGGTAGGTTCTGCTGGGAACAGCCACCTTTGAAAATACTTGTGCTCTGCAGTAATTGTACTAACGTGTTCATGTGGGGGAGACCAATGCTCCACAGGACAGGAATTAAAACTTCCTTCAGCTTTATCAAATACCGTAGTTAATTAGCTACTTACGCCCCATGGCACCTGCAAATACGTAAAAAGAGTTAACAAGGAAAGCAGGGCACAGATTAGGAAAATAACTTCGTCCCACCCCCACAAGAGTTTCAGGGCAAAACACTTGGGCCAGTCTAATATCTGTAATCCCTCTAGTGGTAATATAATTAATCTCCCTTCCAAAATGCAATTAAGGAAAGTGAAATCACAGTTAGCACGTGGATTTTGTGGCACAGACTCAGGAGCACCATGCAGAAAAAATGACCCTTCTGCAGTCTGAACTGGCCTCCAGTTGACTGCAGAGTGTCTTTCAAAGACAGTTTGAAGACTGAAATCATACTTAGGCTACCTGTAGCTGAGGGGATCTGAAGTTTTCCAAGAAGCAATGGAAATAGTTTAAAGACAGGGCATTCTGAGGGTCTTTTTCCAGCACAGGAAGAAAAAGACAGAGGGTTTCTGACATTGCTAGACATTCAATGTAGAGGTTAACCAAAAAGTTGAGGTTAACAATTTAACTCCTTCCCTGATGCCATCTCTTTTCGGCCACACTCAGGAAAAAAAGTCATATTTACTAATTTGAACTGGACACGAGTCCCATCTGGTCTAACATCTCACCTCAGAGTCACCAGCAGCAAACATTTCCAGTGAAAACCCCACGGGTGGGTGAGGAATACTCTGCTCCCAGAAAAGATGTTGCCTGATGTATAACAGCTAGAACTTAGCTTGAGTAGTGAAGCCTTTCTTCCATTTAAGAGGTTTTCTGAGCATGAATTTCAACATCTCTGGACATTTGCCATTCCTTTACTGCTCTGATCCCTCTTTGAATTTTACTAGTTTCTCGAGCCTTGCAGTGGTGCTTCTTGGCTCGGCTTCACAAAGCTGGTCACAGTGACATGCTCTCAAATAAGAGGTGTTGAAGCAGAAGAGACTTCTCATTTTAAAGCCAATCCACGACCAGTGAATGCAGAAAGAACTGGAAAAAAAGAATCCAGCCTGTAGCATTCCTGCTCCAATCTTCTCTGAGCCTACATGTCGTAACACGACCTCAGCCATGCTGTTATCCATCTGCACCCGCTAAAGGCATCCGAGTTCCACTGAAGGTTTTACTTTTGCCTCCCTAGAAACTGCAGGACCATGAGGAGCTTGCCCAAAGCTGCCACCAGAAACCACAAACTCTTTCTTCAAGCAAGCTGTAGAGTGGCAGAAGGGGTTTGGAGGCGTGGAGGAACAGGTAAAGCTTAAAAGAAATCTGAGAACAAATTCAGTGTATGGGCTCCAAACAACTTATCTCAATGAGGGAACCTAGTTCCTAAATCTGAACAAAGATTCTGCAAGGTACAAGTGAGAGTTTTCCTGTCTATACAGAGCCTTTTAACCTACAGCAGGAGCACAGGGAAGCATCCCACAGCCAGAAGCGAAAAATTCAGCAGTGACACAGACACATTCTGCTTCCTGTGAATAAATTCTCTGGTTTTATCTTGTCTATTATACAGAGAAATGTAAGGAGTTCTCCTCACTCCAGGAAAAGCAACATCTGGCCAATGGAGAAAGCCCCATTTCCTTGCAGTATTTCCTACCAAGGCACCACCACAGCCAGAGCCATCACTGAGAGCAGGGCCTGAGCCAAGAGAAAAAAGTGAGCATGTGGTTCTTGTGTGGTGTAGGGTCAGGAACACGTTATCTTAGGGAAGATTTAATCACTTTCCTGCTGCCCTGCTGCAGGCTGTGGGAAGGAACGTGTTTCCTGAGCTGTGCTCTGTGCTGACCCAGGAACTCCACACCAAGCTCACCATTTATAAGCGTGTTGTGCCTGACTCCAGTGTGTCAGGAGCAGCTACCAGGAGCTAAGAGCTAATTCTGCATGAGCTGGAGTTGGACTAACACAAGCCAGGAGTACAATCAATATCCTTCAGGCACATCTCCAGCTTTATAATTTTACAGTCTCCACAGGCTCTACCTGAGAAGGTTGTGAAACAAGCCCACAAAAGGCATCAGCAGGTCCCATGCGAGGTTTGCTGAGTTCACAGGGGCTCAGAAAGGAGCTGCCCTTCTGTTCACACAGACCCCCACACATGCACATACAGACAGTTCTGCAAACAGCCCCCAAACAGAGACCTAAAGTACATTTCCCCTGTTTGTTCTTCAAACTGACAGCTCAATTACAGCTTTTTAAACCCTTCTGCATCGGGGGAGCTAGGGCACAGCTTGAATCTACAGTGGGAAGGGACTGGAGAGTTTTGTTGAAGGCATGAGGAATTTGACCAGGATCTGCCTTGGTTTCTCAGACTGGTTCTTATGAACATATAAAAGCAAAAGCCAGAGGGGATGACCAAACTCATCACACTACCATCTGCTGTAGTCTGCTTTTATGAAAGTATTCCTGGTACTGTTTTTGCCATATTGACAGAAATAGTTAAGACTGGACAAACCAGACCAGACTGATAAGGTGATTCAATAGGAAGCAACTCTAGGAAAGGCATAATTCTTTATATCTTTTTTGGAATTGAATTACACCATGTGAAAATGTAACCCCCTAAAACTGCCAAGTACCAAGGAGCGTTGGCAAGAACCGGATTAGGACGCATCTGGAATGAACAGTTATTTTTCCTCTCTCGGTACAATTACTTTAATGTGTTTTATCTTTGTTTCCTTTATAGTGTTCCTCCTCTAACATTTATTCAAAATTGAAAAAGACTGTTTTGAGAGAGAGCTGGTCAATTTGCCATGCCCAAGCAGCACCTTTTAGTTAAAACCAAAAGGAGCAGACATCTGTGTTTTGTCTGCTGTGGACATTTTCACGAAGAGATCAAGAAGATTCATAATGTAGCAGGACATGTTACTCTACACCAGAGAATTCAATTCACTTTGAGGTCAGCCTGTACCTTCCCGGTAATCAAATGGTTCCAAAACCCTCCCAAAGCCAGAACAGGTGTTTCATTCATACTGTCTGTCTACCTGGCAAGGACCCAAATACTTTCTTTTAAAGCCTAAACTCTGTATTATTCTGGGGCACATGGAAAACATACGTAAGTGCTGTCTCCTAGGCACGCTTCAGGCTGGGTCATCATTAGCTACGTGTTTTTCTTTGCACAGCTCAAACAGGAACACAGCTGCTTTTATGTTAATAACTAAATCATGCTTTAAACGTGCCACACAGCCCTGCCTTCAGCCAGAAGGGCCCTGCAGATTTAACGAGCTGACATGTCAACAGAGATCAGTTCACCCACCAGAAAAGTGCAGCTCCTCCTGGGGTGAGCTTTGGTAGTTGTTTAGCACTGCAGGAGGACCAAGAGTGCTGTGTCAAGTTGAATCCACAGAGGAAGCAGGGGGATGAGTGAATGTGCTGGGGGTGAAAACCAGAGCAATGCTGGGGTTACACACTCCCTCGAGTGTGACAGAGCAGTGGGGGAAATCTGGACACACACAGACAGAACATGCTTTTGCTCCTTGTCTGAAAGGTGGGACACATCCAGCACTGCAAATGGGAAACTGACTCAAGCCTGACTCAGAGAATAGGACTTCTCCTACTATGTCATTGTAACTTCTTTGAATGCCTGGAAGTTCATCCTCCCACAGATTACTTCACCCGGGGTTGTTTCTGTGCCCTGTGGCTATGTGGACATAAATACTCTTCAGGCATGGGGTCATGACATACCCTTGTTGGCTTCCACCAACACCATATCCAGTTTTTCAAAACCTAGGTGGAAATTACTGGTAGCAGATAAAAACCCAGTAGCACCTCTAATCTCTGTCATACAGGATAGTTGTATTGCCATTTTCCTATTAAATCCTGTTTCATTAATGAAGAATAATACACAGCTAATGAAAAGTGTAATTAGAAACAAGCAACAGACCCCAGCAGCTGGCCCAGGGGAAAGAACATCTCAAGAATATCCCACACCAGCAGATGCCCTTGTATTTTCATGTGTTTTCCCAGAGGAAGAGGATGCCCAGTCCAACACAGGGTGGGTGTGACTCCCCAAGGGAATCAGCAACAGCTCTTGTGTCAGTGACAAGGAACACAGTTAGGGGAAGGTGCACAGAGCCAGCAAACACTCTGGTGACAGCCACAGCCCTGAGGTGTGAGGGTGGCACTGTCCCCCAGTTTGAGGGCACAGCCTGTACTGGTGCAGGTTGTGCCGCAGCCGCTCTGAATGGAACCTGGCACAGCTCTGCTGCTCTGCATCTCAACACGGATGAGGATGAGTTCATACCTGCATTTTCCATCTGTTTCAGAGCTGGAAAGAGGGAGATTATTTGCTACCCAAGACTCTCCTCAGGGCACAAGGCAGTGCTGGATGACAGAGTTTAGCTCCAGCTGCGCATTGTGGGCTCTGCCTATGGGAAATGCTTTACCTTTTTTTTTTATCCTCTGGGATACATTCAATCCAAGCACAATATTGACAATCAACTCTTCTTTCTGAGATTCCCAGTCCTAATCCATGGGACTTGCAGAGGGCAGAAGCATTGTAATGAAATATTAGCAAGAGTTGCCTTGGTAACTGCCCAGATGAAGCCCTCTTACATTCACTGAAGTCCTCCCAGCGTGACTAATACCTCCTGGGCTGTAGTTACACCAGTCTGAACGTCCTGAATGCATGACCAAGTCAGCAGAGCAAACACACTCAAGCCCCATTTATACAGTTATGGCTTAATCTGATTATTTGTAGTTTGACCAAGTGCAAGAGAAATTTGTGGAGCTTCACTCTGCAGCTCCTCACTTTCATCTCACCCCTCTCGATAACACAGGCTAGGCTTTCCCATTCTGCAATTTCTAAGACAGAAAAGCCAGCAGCTTAACAGCTGAGTGCAAATTGCAGTCATCTGTTAGAATGCATTTGGTAACATTTTCTTTATCCTGTTAACCTTACCAGAGAGCGGAACATGTGGGGAATGCTGAGGGCCTTCATGCAATGCAAAGTAAGAAACACTCCATGCACACATCTCAGCAGCCCTGCTGCCACAAAATCCAGATCTGACCAAGCCTCTGCCCTCCCCTCCCATCCTTCCCAGGCTCACTGGCACTGCAGGCACACTGCTCCCCATCTGCTGTGTGCAGTCTGAGGTGCTCAGGTACGTGCTGCTGACCATGTACAGCTTAAGGCTTGCACAAAACAGAAATTCTCTGTTTGAGCAGACGCCTGCGAAGAAAACCCTGGATTACAGCCCTGCTGTCCCCAGGAAGGCTGGCACCATCTCACCCACAGGGCATTGACAGCAGGGGCAACTCAGCTTCAGTTCCCTTGTAAACTGCACCTGGAGTGCCATCACTGCCCCAGACTTGGGCACGATCCTTGTGCTGGCTCCCTCCATCCCTGCTGTCCACCCCAAGCCTTAATTTTCATTTTGTGAAGCTCCTTTCACAGCCAGGATTGAGGATTTACAGGTCCCAGAGAGAACAACTCAGTGCGTGCCCTGATCCTCCCTGCTTCTCACTCTTGCTCTTATTTCTGGGAAAACGATTCATTTCCCCGAGTGGGATCAGGGCAGAGTGCCTGCAAGAGAGGAAGGCTTGCAAGAGCAGGAGTTGTCATCATTCACCAGCACCAGCTGACTCACACACTAAATGCACACCACAGGCTGGGAGCTCTGCATAAAAGGGATATTTGTGTCTTTCTTTAGTGTTTGTTCCCCGTGTGCAGCACAAGACAGATTTCACACCTGTGTCCACCATTGATAAGAACAACTCATGGTTTGGGCTCCATATCAGGAAAAGATTTTATTTATTTCCATTGTCACAGCCATTAATCTGAAATCTAAATTACTTCCTATTTGGGAAAGCATCTGAGGTTTTTTTTCCATGCAGATTATTCCTACAGTAGCTTAATAGCAACAGCGAGCTGTTTTGTGCTTAAAAAGAATTCCCTCCTGTAGGAAGAGGTAGCAAATAGGAAAATAGGTGCTTTCTCCACAACAGAAGAGCTATGAGCCTGTTTCAGACATCACAGAGAGAGATGGTGCCACAGCCAAGAACTTAAATTATTTCTGAGGCTCAAGTCCCTTCACTACTGCTTCCCTGCATGACCTTGGACACATCACTAAACTTTTTCTTTCCTTCTTTACATCAACTCAAAATGAAAAGGAGTAGCAGTCGTAGGGGAATGATAAGAATAAAAGCTGTAAGATGCTCAACCATACAATGTAGGTAAAGAATGGATTTAACAGCTATGCCCTGCTTGGACCCCATAGGTCCAATAGACTTCAGTGAAAATCCCACATATTCTGCCCAGCCTCTTCCCCTGCCAGGAGATCAAACAGCAAACACAAGAACTGCTGGTGTGTCAGGGTTTACACAGATCAGAAACACAATGAGCCCTAAACTCAGCTCCAAGGGCTGGTGAATGGAAAAGCCAGGGCCAGCTCTCATCTCAGGGCAGCTGAGGGGCTCTCCAGGCTGGGAGTTCAGGAGGTTGCAGAGGGATGTTTCTCTACAAACAGCCTTGATACACCAGAGAATCTTGGATCGTCCCAGAGGACGAGCTGAAGTGCAGAATGGCTGCAGGCCTGGAGGTCAGGAACCCTTTTTCATACCAGGGGGAAGCACTTTGGGGTCCTTCAGTGCAAAACTTTGAGTGCAGCTTTGCAGCCATAACACTTCAAATAAGGCAGCTGGAAACATAACAGAGAGCAGCCCTGGGCTCGTTCTTTGGCTACTGGTTTTCTCTTGCCATAAGCTCCAATTTCCTCAGCACTTTAGGGAAGGTTTATGTTGTGCATTACCTTTGTACAGCCCAAGTAACCCAAGAAATCTCAAACTCAAATGCCTGGTTGCTGGGATAGATCCTATTACTGCTTTTAAATGCTTTGCATTCATATAGGGGATGATATTTTAAATAACGAAAAAAGAAACCTCATAATCACAGCCAGGCTATTTGTGGGAGGTTTCTTCTCAGTTTTCAAAGATCCTTGAAAAGCTGGCAAGGAAACCAAAAGCTATTTTACTTTCTTTAGGAGCACTAAAGGGAAAAAGGTACTTTGCGGATTAGGAGATTAAAATTACAAATACACTGTCTGATAATTTTATAGTAATTAAAGTAATTAACCTGATTGTGTGCTACCATTTCAGCTGGCTTGGGCTTTTAGAATCTTATTTAAAGGAGCCACATCATTAAAGAACTTCAGATGTGGAATTACTGCTGAAAGGTATCCACTCTGGATTGATCCATAGCTCTGAACTCCTAAGGACTCCCAAGATGAAAGCCATTTGGAAACTCCTCATGTGATTTATGCATGTAGTGCCTGACATCCTCATCTTCATGGCAGGGGATTGATTCCTTGCCTAATGAGGTGAAGGTCAGGCCTGCCACGCTGGCTATGGAAGCAGAGAGGGTACGGGCGTGTGCCCGTTGGCACTCCTGCCTTGGGCTCTGCACTTCAAGGATGAATAAAGCAATTTAATTAGTTCTTGCCTGCTTCTACTAAACAGCTCTAGAGGGAGGGATGCAGAGACAGTGTAATAAGGAGGATATGTGATTTGCATGCTAATAAAGGCACGCACACTTTCTCTGGACAAGCCTTGACTTGACACCAAGATTAGAACTTGCACCGAACCAAACTGTGCTCCAAAGTGAGCCTGCCACACACAGCAGCAGGAGTTTCACTGGGGTTTAAAGTTAATTACACTCTATTCTGCTTCTGCTCTTTAATGTCTCTCTGGCTGTTCCCTGGCCTGCAGCTCCCTGAAAAAGCACAGTAAGTGCTTTGGGGTGTTTATCAAATCCTTATTATTGCAGGCCCTCGCTGGCTTTGGGAGAGGAAGTGTCAGAGTCCCTTTTGCTATTTGTGGATGGTGTTTGGGGCTGCAGGGAGTGGAGGGGACCTGCTCCCCACACAGGAGGGACCCAGGCTGTGGCTCCACAACATGTTGTGTTTGGCAGCAGCACTGACACAATCGGTGCTCACCCCTCTTCCCCTCCTGGCTGTGCCAACAGAACCGTTTGTGGAACCAGGTTGTGAACTGACCCAGCTATAAAAGGGGTGTAAACAATTCTTTTACAGTTTGTTTTTTTAAGCTCTGCTAACCCATTTAAGGAATAGCCCTCCCTGTGAGACTGCACAAGTCAGGCATGGGGAAGCACAGCTATTTCTGTGTGAGGCTGTTAGCACAGGTAAGCACTGCAAGCTGCTGAAAGGGACATCCAGATCTTGCTGATTTAAGACAGAAGCTCCTAATATTAGGAGTAATGATGTATAGCCAAGTGGAGTGTCATTAGGCCAGAACTGAAAGTGATCTATCTGTTTTGCAGGAGAGAAAGACAGGTCAATGCACTTAAAGCAGAGTTTTTAATTCTTGGAGCACGCATAAGCTGTGCTGTTTCAGCCAGCCTTACAGATCTTGTCAGGGCAAAATCCCAAATGTTTTGCTGGAGTAGTCTCCAGCCAAATCCAGATTTTCAATGGGGATGGCTGAGTTTGTCAGGAAAGATAAATGAGCTGCAGTAATCAGCAACAAAAAAGAAAAAAACCAAAATATTTTAAGTGCTTATCTGGAGTCTGGATTAAGTCCTTGATTTTCATGAATTTCCTACGTGGTCCTGGAAGGATTGCTTGCCTGCACCCCAGTTTCCCAGCGGGACAGCAGATACAATCAGACTGCAAACATGTTGAAGTAAGACACTCTCCTAGGAGAACAGGAAAAAGACTCACCAACAGCACATGGCACCAGCAGAGGACCCAAGGCAGCTTGTACCCACTGCAGGGACAGGATGGCAACAGAACCTCACAGGAGTTTCAGAGCACAGCCATGTTCTCAGGGAAGATTCTGGGTGGTCTCTGAAGCAGCTTACATTGATAATTTGCAATAAAACACCATCTTGGCAGCATACCTCAAACACCTTCCTACTAAATGAAAGCCTGACTTTGTCCCTGGAGCTGTTCAACCTGACACAGCTGCTCTGAACACAGTCCAAGGGCCCTGCAGAGGTGGGAGGTACGTGGGAAAACCCTGCACAAGTGTAGGTGGAACAACCTCCTCATTTCCCCCAGATCCCTCAGCTCACAGCCCAGGCGTGGCTTCTGCACTGCTGGTTCAGCCACCCCACAAGTGCCTGAAGGGTTTGTTCCCTGTAGATATTCCCTGTCCCACCAAACCATCTGCACCAGCTGGACTTGGGACCTTCACCCCGAGACCCCATCCCATCCCAAAGGATGGGACCATCTCTTGTTGGGTGCATTTTCCCCTTCCCCAGTAGGGGGAAGGCAGTAAGTGACTGCCTTACTGTCACCAGCCAGCAGAAACTTAATTTGAAATCCAGCAAATATTCCACATATGCAGGGGGCTGGATTTTTCAAAGCCTGCAGCTGTCATAACCCAGCTCCAAGCTATCCCATTTTTGGGAAGATCCACCTTCACACTTTTTAACCCCAGAGTATTTCACAAACTGCACTGAAGGACTGAGTTTGGGGGTTTTTTGAGAGAGATGTGACTTACAATCTGCACTTGTACACTGTAAAATGGTTACATTTTAAGGTAAATGATGAACTCCTGAAAATCAGATGTGCAGCATGAGACACAAGATCAGTAGCTGTGTTTGGAAGTTCTGCCTGGTGTGCAAAAGATTGGGAAAAAAGGATTCCACATGAATCCTCTGAAATGTATAGCATGACAGAGAGTTGCTGCTCTGCCAGAGAGCAGCGATGCTTTGGAGTCAGAGCTCCTTCCCTGAGAACACCACTGCAGGACCTGAGCCAGCAGAAAAGCCCCAAATTCCTTGACAAGTACACACATCCTGTTGCCCGGCTTCACAACTGAGGAAATCGGGGTGAGCAGCAGTCATTTACACGAGGTTGCACTGAACCCATGCCAGACTTCTTTAGAAATACTTGAAAATCCTCCATGAACATCTCCAGACAGCAAATTTGTAAGGAGATGAGCTGGGGAATAGCACAAGACCCACCAAGGAAAAGGAATCCCTGCAGAATTCCTCAGGAATGCAGAAAAAACTTACAGCTCTTCCCAATATTTTTTCTACTCTTCTGGTGGTTACTAATCTTTATGGAGTTTACATTCCATCTATCATTTTTATAACCAGAGATCAGAGAGGGATTATGGCTGGGGGTTGCAAGCTATTCACACAGAGACCCTGTTTATCTAAGCAAAGAGAGCAGCTCTTCTACTTTAACCATTTATAAGGTGGCAGAAACACCATCTGGGACATGTTCAGAGCTAATTTTTTGTCCTACACCAGGAATTTAGGTGGTGCCATTTATATTTTGTCAAAAGCATCTCTAATACACAGCAGTCAAAACAAGGACATGCCCCAGCAGATTGTCATTTTTACATGCAGTTCACATCCAGCTTTTCTTTTTTTTTTTTTAAATCAACATCAATAATTGCATCCCTTCTCCCACACTGGGAGTGTGCTGGGAGCTGGAAGTGCTCTGATGATGGAGAGCTGTGACCCCAGGACCTCTGGCAGTCATAATTTAGAGAAGTCACAGTGCAGATCTAAATTCGTACTAAAGGTCAGATCATCCCTTGGGGGCTCGCTGCGGCCAGAGCTCGGCTACAAGAGAACTGGGCTGCCCGAACTGACCAGAAAGGAGCTGAAATCCAGCCCCCTGAGCTGGGTTTGGTGCGTCTCAATCACCCATGCCTCGGATGAAAAGGTTGGTTACTTAAAATGCGGCTGCCACCTCTTCACAGTAACAATGATGTTTGAAAAGGTTCCTTTGATCTTCAGCAAACACTACAGCCCTGATACCAGAAATACTTGAGCCACCCAGATTCCACTTCCCGTGAAGCTGAGAGGTTAAAAGGAAAAAAAAATTAAAAGAAAACAAACACCAACAAGCAAAACAAAATAACAACAAAAAGAGGAGCAAGATTTTTTTAAAAAAATAAAATATCTGTAAATATTCAGTGGCTAAGAAATGAAATGGATTCCCTGATGCACAGCAGCATCCTCTTAAATGTCAGGGAGAGCAGTGTCTGCTTTGATCCATAGACTTACATAGAATGAGAATAAAGCAACTGATGGAGGGAAGGAAAAGGGACCTCGGGAGACTTTTAGGAAATCTCCTGGGTTCCAGGTTACAGCAAAAAGGGAGAGTCAGGGATTTAATGCCTGTGAGGTCATAGTGCAGGCTTTCTGAGGAGTGCATTCTCCCCCAGTATTTTCTTGCAGAGAGCCCTGATACCTTTGAAGTGCTATATAAATTATCCAATAACCATCAAGAGTGGGACTTACTGGCCTGATAATAAGTCCTTTAAGTACTTTACCCTAATTTAAAGACCACTCCCTCTATACAGACACTCACACGTTACTTCAAAGGAGGCTGGCACCCACCCATTTCTCCTGCCAGGTGTGTTTTTATCTCCTGCCTCGCTGTTGTTTCTGCGGGCAGCTCAGACCCTCAGCAGGCACAAAGCCTGCCCAGCCCACCTTCAGTGGGGTGGCATTGCAGCTTTCCTGCCTGTGCACAGCCAGGAATGGGCAAGAGGCTCTTCTCTTGTGCTCTGCTCTAAGATAAACCACGGGACCAGCATTAAATAGAAAATCTGAACATCTCGAGTTGATGGGGAGAGGAAGAGTTACTTCAAAACAGAACCCAAGCCCCAGCATTTGGGAAGGATAGGCCTGCTTGCAGGTCTGGGGGGTGCTCTGTGTGCAACAAAGGTGACCACAAGTCTTCTGAAACAGCTCTTAACCACCCTCAGCATGAGCAAATCCAGATCCCTCCCAACAAACAGATCCTCTGTGTGTTTGGGGTGCAGTGTCAGGACTCCCATGGCAGAGAGGAGCTGTGCTGCTGCAGCTCCTGGAAGGGAGAAGTGTCCCTAGGATACAGCACACCCCGACAAGGGAGAGCTGAGGCTCTCCAGGGCACCCTCCACACGCTCCCCACGCCCAGCCCTGCAGGTAGGA
>VXBC01012136.1:40083-60795 GCA_013399945.1 Ploceus nigricollis
GGACAGCTCAGACAGCTCCGAGGCAAAGGTTACAGGTGTGCCCCACGCTCCCTCCTGCTGAACCCACGGAGCCCGGGGTGACAGCTTGATGAATGACATGCCACATGAAGGCTGGCAGCTTCTTTGCCTGGGAGGAGCAGGGAGGTTCAGGAGCATTTTTCTCCTCTGAAATCATCTCCCTGCCTGCCGTTTCTAGCCCCTGCAGCTCTGGTTTTTTCCCCTTAATAAAGTGTTTTCAAGGCAAAATGTACCAGGAGAAGATCCCCTCCTTGAGATGAAGACAATCAGCATTCCAGGGATTTCCACACTTCATGGCTGGCTGTTTCCCAGTCACCTCCTGGCACAACAACGCAGCTGTGGCAGAGGGGACAACTGCCACTGGTGACCTGGCACTTCCTGCACCTTTCTTTGGGAGAAATAGGAGAGAGAGGACAGAGCCTTGTCCCACAGGTCACTCCTGGTTATTCAGAGCACTATAATCTGTGCATATCTGCTTTATCTTCTTCCCTGTTTGGATACTGGCTCTTTTTAGCTCTGAAAAGGATCTAGTGATTACCCTTCAGTTCCAGAACAGGTGGGAGCAGAAATCACAGCAGCACAAGCCATTAACTCCAGTCCCATTTGTACTTCAGGCAAAGCAGAGAGATGCTGCCTTATGAAGAGTTTCACTGAGAGTTTCACTTGAGAGTCCTTTCCTCCTGGAGAGAAGAGGCATTCTGTCAGCAGAAGACTCCCCAGGCAGCTTTGGATCAAACCCAGGGATCTGCACAGCCCCACCATGCAGCCTCAGTTCCTCACCTCAGCTCAGTAAAAAATGTACAGAAAAGCCAAGTCCACACAGAAAAACACTATTTCTTTTTTAAAATTGAAGCTGTGAAATAAGCAAGACTACAGAATTCTTTTTACCAATGGAAAAAAGCTAAAGAAAGAAACACCAAGAGAAAGCCTAGCACCTGAAGCTGCAGGCATCACTCAGCTGTGTTGTGGCAGGGACACAAATGGATGGGAAAGGACAGCCTGCAGCTCTGCACCACATCCAGAAGGCCCAGTGCCCAGCCCCCTCTGTTTTGGCAGTTTCAAGTGACATATCCGACCATGGCTCATAAATCTCAGCTAAGCAGGGCATTTCCTTAGGCCCTGTATCTTTGTTTAATCTCTGTCTCTAGACCAGGCTGACTTCCCAGGTCTTGCATGCAATAGCTCAGCAGTTCCAGCAAGTGACAGGAATGAATGATGACCCCATGAACCACCCCAGGGTCCCACATATCACCCTAGGAACCACCTCATGGCCCCATGTCCCAGTCCAGGGCCCCATGTACCACCCCAAGAACCACCCCACGGCCCCACATATCGCCCTATGAACCACTCCATGGCCCCATGTCTCAGCCCAGGACCCAATGTCCTAGTCCAGGGCCCCATGTGCCACCCCAAGAACCACCCCAAGAGCCACCCCATGGCCCCATGATCCTCCCCAGGGCCCCATGTCCCACCCCAAGGCCCCATGTCCCAGAACCACCCCAAGAACCACCCCACGGCCCCATGATCCCCCCCACAGCTGGGGCTGCTGCTGCCTTTGTTCACACACAAGAACAGGCATCTGCACCCACCCTGTGCTCCAGGTCAGGGCTCACAGCAGTGCCCCACTGCCTGGACAAAGCTTTACTGTTCCATACATGCTCTTGTGTGGTTTACCATGCACCATCTCCCATGATGACAAAGATTAAATGAGTCATTCTTTAGCAAGTGTTTGGCTGGCCAAACACAGCCTCATGGGGCTCTCTGATTGTAGCTCGAGCTACTTAAATCTGTTCTACATTAGATTCCCCTGAGCCAAAGAGGGTTAATTTAAAACTTATGTTGGGGTGTTATCACAGCTTTCACTGCAGATTTGATAAAACCCAAAGTGCTCCAAGACCCAGTGTGGTAAAAATGAGTTTTCAGGAAGGTGCCTGAGTCAGCCAAGCAGTGTGCTCTTCTGAGAGAGAGGGAATCTGACTCAGAATGCACCTCCCTTAGATCATGTCTGATACCAATCCATGGGAAAAAGTTGGTATTAGCACAAGGCCCAGTAGCAAAGAGTTTAACTTGTCCAAGTCTGGGACTGTTCTTTGAGTTTTCAGTGAGCCCCTGCTATTAAAATCCTTGTGCTGTAAATAGTCCAAAATCAACTATAATTTTAGCCTGTGACTCAAGCAGAATTTAAAAAAAAAAAAGCAAAACAAAACCACCACAAAAACATTTAAAAAGCAAAACACAAGATGCTTCACTTTCATTTCTGAGTTACCAAGCAGCTGAGACTGGACTGGGGGAGGGGACACTGATTCACCTACAGAAGGAATTATAAGCAGTGGCTTATTTTTCATGAGTTTTAAACACATTGGCCATGAAACTCCAGGGAATGCAGTGTCCCATGCATCCTGGCATTTTCCACCATTGGAAGACTCCAGCCTAACATTTAAAAATTAGAGATTGGTGTTTGCATGGGATAATAGTTTAATCTTTCTAACAATGGAACTGCCTGCCTGGCAGTGGCGGGGAGGATTAGGTATTAAGATGCAGTTTTATGAATGGGGACAATCAGTCAGAGCTGTCAAGCTGGTTTTGTTTGGATTATCAAAGTAATATCCAGAAGTGAAGGTGTTCATAGGAAACCAGATGCCAAATGCAGCAGGGCTTTGCCTTGCAGCAATCAGCAAAACAGGTGAAGATTCATGACAAGAGAAACTCACCGTGTGCAGACACAGACATGAAAATATTTGCAAACAAAAATCAAACAAGGCAAAATAGACTGTCCTAATGTCACTTTCAGAAAGCATCTAGCATAGATCTCCCACTTGTCCCAGTGCTACTGGCTGCCCTAACCCATGCTGAATATTTACCTCAATATAAAGCCATTAAGAGTGGTGCTCTGTGTGCTAATGAGCAGCACACCACGTGCTGAGCTGCTCCTACCTGCACAGGACTCCTGTTTGGGCAGTAAAGTGCTCAGGCTGTATCACATTTGCCTCCACACCTGCTCCTCCTTGAGTGAATTTGCTGGGAAGGAGCTGTGCAGTCTCAGCTAGGACACAGCCATACCAGGATGAGGTGGACTCTAATATTAATTTCTGACTTCTGTCCCCTGGGCCAGTTCCTGAAGGGAGCATCTCTCCATTCAGCTCAAAGGCATCACACTTGTCTGAGTACAAGTTGATCTCTCAGAACACTTGTGGGGGGAAAAACACACCACAGATGGTACAGAAAGGATATTCTCAGCTGCCTCCATTCCCAACAGTGCAGCAAAACATGAAACACATGAGCAGGTGAAGTCAGAGCACACAGGCAGACACTGTCTGTCATCAGCACAAATGGCCTCTACAATTAAAAGCACAGGCTCTGTCTGGTTCTGGCATCATTCATTTCTGATAGCTGCTGCCATGCAAGATGCTGTAGGTGAAACTAAACCTGGAAAACCATCATAATATATCATTTTTATCCCAATATCTGAAGTGAAAAGTATGCTTATGCTGGAATGTGACAATTTAAGTGTTGTTCCTGTCAATCTCCAAAAGCATTTGCAGCCACATTGAGCTGCCCAAAACTTCTTTGCTCCATTTGAAAATTTATGGTGATGAGCAGAGGGGACAGGTGATGCTGAAATGAATTAGCCTATGAAGTTCTTGGGGACTTCTCTGTACCTCCTCACCCTGCAAGCACCTGTCCCTTGTAATGTTTTGATCTATGTGGTCTTGGTTGGGAAGAACAGAGGGAAAATGTGGTGTCTGAGCATGTCTGTGTCTAAACAGTGTGAAACACTGGGGTGGAGGCAGGGAAGAGAATAGGTTTAGAGCCCTGGGGGAGTTCCCTGATGGGCAACCTGCAGAGTCTCTCCTGTGGTGATGGTAACCAAACAATTCCCATTACATGGCAGAATGGCTTCCCTTTCCCTCCCCAGCGCCTGGATCAAGAGCACACTGTGTTCTCAGCCCGTGCACTCCCATCCCCACACACCCTTTTCCCACGTGGGAAGCCTGAGGGCGGCCAAACAAAGGGATTTTTCAAATTTCATGTACTGTAAGTGCCACAGCTACAAACGAGATGAAAAGAGGAGCCAGCCTCTCTGTCCTCTGCAAACCCACTCCTGCAGAGGCACTGCCTGTGCCAGTGCAGTTGCATGTCCTTTATCTCTGCAAACAGGGTCCCCAGCTCCCCGTTCAGCCTGGTACATCCAGCACAGGATTTGGTTAATCATCCACAGAAAGAACACAGCCCTCTTTGTCAGAGCCCCGCGGGTGTGAAAGACTCTTCAGGGAAGGGGTGGGCATCACTTGGAATTATGACACTAACGAGGGTCAAACACTGCTTGTTTCCCTTCCATGAGTCCCACTGAGCCTGTGCACCACCGTGGAAAACCTGCATCTGCCTCTGGGCACGGAGCAGGGCTGTGCCCACAGGGGGACCATCCCCAGGTGCCAGGGCTGGGCTCTGGACACGGACAGGCTGGCAGTGGTGGCACACTGTGGCTCTGGCCCCCTTCCCCAGCAAGGGACACCTGTGCATGGCACCAGCAAACTGGGAGAGGGCTACTGGCCCACCAGTCACTCCCAGAACTCTTGTCTTGGAGGGAAATGCCTGTCACCAATGCTACAAGGGTGGCTGTCACTGCAGCCACTGGTTGTCACTCGTGCCTTGGGTGTATAAAAATCTGTATCCACATATGCCTGGCAGCATCTCTCCAGCTGAGAGGGGATGGAGCAATTTGGATTTTCCAAATTTTTGGATTGCTGTCTTGAAAGCTGCAGTGTTCTTTCATCCCTGCCTTCCCACTGCATAATTGGCCTCCCTTCTTTTGGATGAAGCACAAATCCTTCATTAACAGAGTTTGATGTAAACCCCATCAGCATCTTCTCAACCAACTACACCATGACAGCTCCTTAGCTCAATATCTTCTTGAAAACTTAATTATTTTGCCTGCTAAAGTGCAGCAACTCAAGCAACAGTTTCTAGAAGTGCCTCCTTTGGGACTGGACCTCAGAACAGCCCAAACCACTCCACAAACGCTCCCCACATTGCTTGTGCTCAATCACAAACCTTAAGGGGAAAGCCCAAGTCATGGTGGCCTGAGGTGAAGCCAGAGTGGGCATGGTGACACCAGAGTTGTGCACACCCCCAGAACGGTGTTTTCAGTCTCAGAAATGAGGACTGAGCCCAAATGTCAGTTTGGGCTGGTGGCTGACCACAGGCTGCCCTGTGTGGGCCAGCCCACTGTCATCCCAGGACCTACAGCAGCCAGAAGAAATGTGCGTGGGCAGAATTCCTGCATCCACAACTGGCCTCAAAAATCAGATAATACCATGGGAAAATACAGGGATGACCCCTGGGGAAGCAATCCTGTATCCCCAGCAGCCTTCTTGAGAATGGCTCTAAAGCTGTCACCACTGCACGTAATGCCCCTGGGTTTCTGTAGCTGCAGCAAATGCTGAATTATTTGAGAGCTGAATCCCAAACAAACTGCCTGGATCTGAGCAATTAGAGAGAAAAAGAAGTATATTCTACCAGCCAACTGCTTAATTATCGAGGGCATTAAGCACAGCATGCAGCTAATAGCAAAGCTTTGGATTTTCAGGACAAGGCTTTCTCCCTGCTCTGTTTGTTGGAAAGAATCTGAGAAATAACGGGATCACGGCTCATTCCCATCAGTACCACCCCTGCTGTGGGATGAGATGGAAATGCCACTGTTCTGGGTACAAGCTCTTTGCTCTGCTCCCAAGGGAAAGGGTGGACTTTTAAGGATTGGGCAAGATTCCCATTCTGGAGAGAATTCCCTTGGTAGGTTTGTGCTACCCTGTTACCATAGTTGGCTTTCTGTCATCTCCCCGAGCCCCGGGATGGGCAGAGCAGAGGGTTTGGTGGTGTGGAAGAGGGCAGAGCCCTGTGAACTCTGGGGGATCTCACACTCCTCTGGCACTGGAGGCCCTCGAGGGAGATAATGCTGTCACTGAACGATGAGCCCACTAGCACTGCTGACACAGCAGTTCTTTTCAAATGTAAACAGTTGTTCATGGTCCAGGAAAGCATTTCACACTGCCCAGCCCAAATATTTTAATAAAAACCCTCCTCTCCCTGAGTCTTGTTTAAGAACCTCAATTTAATTTCCATTAAGTTAATGAACTCTAATGTTTGTTATCTTCACTTTGCTTTCTGGACTGTCTTTGGAGTGTATCTAAGTTTTTCCCTACAGATTTCATGAGAAGAAATGCAGCTTTTTTAAAAAATGCAAGAGGAAAAGGAAGCTAGCAGTAAAACATCTGATACTGCAAGACATGATAAAATCAGGGGAGCTGGCAGAACTGGCAGGCTGCCCTGTCCTCCTCCAGCCCTGGCCTGTGTCCCTTTGTGAATCGGCCTTTGTTTGCTGCAGATTCACTCTAGCGGTTTCTCACACCAGAAATTAAGCCCTATTTTATCCAAACCTGGCCCAGAGGGCCTTTGGCTCCCAGCCAGAACATACAGAGAATTTCTTTTTATTTGCTCTTCTTTTCTCAGTCTCTCTCCCTGCAGGGCACTGTTATTATTATTATTATTATTTTTTAAATCTTGCGTTTTACTGATTGAAGTGTTTACATTCCTGTTGATACATTTGTTTTGTGGTGCCTTTGGGGTCATAAGGAAGCACAAATTATTCTGGATTGGAAGGGAGCTGGGAAAAGCTGAGGAGAAAACCAGGATATTATCAGGCATTCCTTTGGCACTGACACATGGGCACTGATATCAGCCTGGTGATGATTCAGGGCTGGGGAGGAGGGAAATGGCATTTGGATAGAATGAGATGGGCTGTGATGTGACAGGAGGGCTGAGGGAACAGCCTGTTATCAGCAGAGCCATGCAGAGGACGTGCTGCGGTGGTGGGACAGGGGTCCTGTCACAGCCCAGGGGCACAGCCAGGCTGTCCCTGGGCACACCACAGCACCACTGCCACTGCCCTCAGTGCCACACCTTCAGAGTCACAGGAGAACAGCACCCAGTGGGCTGGAATCAGCACAAGCCTTGCCTTCCAGGAGGGAGGCAGATGCCTGGCAGCAGGAGCAGTCCCTCCAGCCCTCTGCCAGATGTGACAGCTGCATCTGCACCCAGGTGCAGCCAGTGAGGGCCAGAGCTCCTGTCCCACCTGCAGGTGTCCCTGCTGCAGGCTGCTTCCCACAGGGCTGCTCCTCTCCTGCTGCACATCCTTGGCTTTTGGCTCTGCTCCCAGGGAGCTTCCAGGCTGCTGCTGCACAGCAGCACCTTCCCCAGGGCAGGCAGCAGCCCTGGGCTGTTTTGCTGGTGCCCTGAGAGTGAAGGAAGCATCAGGTGAGGAATCTCTAAGTGGAGACTGGCTGAGCAAAGCTGCACCTGCCCTCTCAGCTGGGTGTAAATGTAAGTGGCTTCAAAAAGGGGTGAAAATCTGCATCTGAGAGACAGTGAATTCTGACAGTGAATCCAAGCATGGAGGTTTGAGAGCAGAGACCTTTCTGGGCAGCTCACAGGTGCTGCCACCTTCCTAATTCACAAGGTTTGGGGAAAGCAGTGCCCGTGGGGTCAGGAGCATCTCAGAAGTCACTGACTGTGCCCTGCCTGCTCCATGCAAGCATCTGTGCCCCTCAGGGATGCCAGCACCTTGCTCTGCCTCTGGCCTCTCTGGCTCTGCTTGGTCTCAGACAACAAGATATAGGGTGAAATCTCTAAAGGGGGAGAATGAACAGAATCAAATGGGGAAATATTAGAGGACTATAGGATAAAAAAGGTTTTCTTGACAGCTTACAGATTTTCCTCACCATCCTCCTCTTATCTCAGTTCCCTCTTCATATCTAGTTTCCATTTCCACCTTCAAATTCTCTTTCCTGATCCTAGAGATCTGACTGTGTGCAGGCTGTTTCCAGCAGATAACTAGCTCCCCCCTAACACTGAGCCCTTTCCCTTCCTTCTGTCCCACCTGTGAGATGAGACCTTGTGCAGTTGTCTGGTTTTTACCCCCCAAGGGCTGCCTGCCTTCGTCTGATAAGACCTGGACCCTGTAAACATTTGCTGAAAAGCATGGAAAAAATAACTGCATCTACAATGACCTCAAGTAGGTTAGAGAACAGTGTCTTTATCCAAATCTGGAGTTGACTGTCTTCTTAAATCAATTTAAACTGAAATAAGATCCATCCCTCCCTCATTCCCTATGCAAAAGTCAGCTGTAATCACAGGACACTGAGTCTTGCACAGGCTGGAGAGCAGAATGTGCCTCTGACAGGAGTTCTGGGCAATTTATCACAGGAGATTACACTCGAGGGTGCTCATGTGACTGGGATTTAACAGTCAATTAAATAACACCAACACTTCTAACAAAGGAGCTGGGGTTAAGGAAGGACTCCAAAATTACTCCTTTTCCTTCCCAGCTCTGATGCCAGCCCTGGGAATCTCCCTGCTATTAACCCAGATGTTCACTTAAAGCTGACCGGAACAAATAAAATTGTTCTGAAATGTCCCTGCAAAGGCAGGCAGACGTCAGGTCTGCCCCTGAGGCACTTTGTAGGAAGCTGTCCCACGTCTTGGACTTTATCAAAAGGATTCCAGCCATGTGTTTAGTGCAAGTGATTACGCTGCTGCTGCTCAGGTCATTTCTAAGGAGCAGACAGGGAAGTGCTGCTTCTTGTCAGGATTAAACAGTGCCAGACAGGGCAGATGAACACGGTGCTGCTGGTTCAAAAGGACACATCCAGCTGCCCACGCACTTACCAGGAGCACGTGGCAGTGCAGTGCTTGCACAGGGATCTCAGTGTCTGGGCCCCACGGAGCACATAAATACACAAATCCTCTCCCTTCCCCAGCTCTTCCAGCAGGCAGCAGTGCCTCCCTCCAGATCTCTGATGGCTTTCCTTGAAATTGCCCCCAAGTCATGAGCACCTCAGTCTTGCCAGATGTTCCCTCCTTCCTCTCCCACTGCTCCTGAATGTGCCCATTGCTCCTGCAGTTATCCTGCTTCATCCCTCCTTACAAGCAGACTCACTCCCAATGCTCAGGTGTCTCCTGCTCTGGTGCCATCAGCTCCAGTCCCACGGTTCTCTGCTCTTTATCTAACTCCCAGGCCACTCTGTCTCTCCTCACACCTCACCTCTTGTGTTCTGTTTGGGTCCATCTGCCCTCCCTGCCTGGCCAGAGAGAGGCTTGCACACAGCTGTGGAGCATCTCCTGCACCTTGTGCAGCACACCCCAAAACTGCAGCAAGACACACAGGCTCATCTCAGCATTCACATGAGCAGCTCCTTTCAGGACAGCAAGAAAAGCTTGCTGCTGTATTCACCTTTCACCAACCACCAAACATTTGCATCTGTTCTTATATTCCAGTGGCTTTTTACAAGAATAAAGAAAAAAATATTTGTGGCGCTCTTTGCTCATTTTATCAATTTCTTCCCCTAAATGCTGCTTCCCAGGGCTGTTCTTTGGGAGTCCCACTTTGCACTGGGTCACCCCTGGAGCCAGAGCTGTTGCAGCACTGGGCCTTAGCACACCACAACCCTTCTGCTTGGGCACAAACAGCATATTTAGAAGTTACCTGATAAATAGATGGACACAGCTTTTGTGACCCAGGTTTCCTCACCACACAAGTCAGGAAAGGGCTGTTACACTCTTGTGAAGCTGGCCAAGATGCTGATTTTTTTCCCATGGCAAAAGAAACAGCCTTCCCCATTTCATACTCCATCTCTCTCATGGGGTAAGTCCAGAGTTTTGTTTGATAGGTTCCTCTAAAGCATCGGAGTTGTTCCCAGTATCCTGTTCTGGACAATTCGTCCCAGCAGTGTATGACATGGTGTTTTCCTAAAAGACTATTTTATAAGGTCACTTCATCATCTGGTCCTTGTTCCACAAGGTCATTCAAAAGTCACAACACTGGACTCAAAATCCCCTTATGCTCATTTTGTTGTATTGGAAACTACCAGAATGTTTGCTGGAAGAGTCAAAATGTGGCTGAAATAAATCCCCTAATAGAGTTGCTAGAATAATGTCAAGGTCATGACTCCCCCTCACTCCTCACAATTGCTGCAGCACACCCCTAAGAATACTAATATTTTTTTCATGTATCAGGAAGGAGTTGTTGAGAAATCTCTTGGAGCATGTGAATGTCAGCCTGATATTTTTCTTGGGACCAGCTCTTTGACAGGATGCTCATTTTCTCACATCTACATCATTATTTAACACCAAATCCACACCTTTCCATGAAGAAGCTGTGGGATTTTTTCCAAACAGGAAATGTATATTTTCTGCCTTGTTTGTAATAGGACGTAGTACCTAAAAACCCCCAAACTAAAGCTTGAGGTAAAACTAGAATTAAGAGACAACACCATGGTGTGGTCTTGTGTCCTTCTCCTCAAATAATCTTCATCTGCAGTGGCAGGGATGGCACCAGAGGGTGACAGTGACCAGAGAAGGTGGTGTTATCCATGTGTTTGTGCTTCAGAAAGGGCAGGGCTATCAGGTGTCTATTTACAGTTCCCAGGAGAGACACTGACGTTGTGTCTTAACAAAGACTTCATATTCCACCATACACTTGAAGCTCAGACCCAAAAGCCAACACTTAAATAAGTTCCCTGCTTCTGGCATGTTGTTTTTGCCAATATTTGTTGCTTTAATCACAAGTGACAGCCAAACAGTAATTTGGGCTGTTTATTAGAACAGCACCGTGTTCTGCTCCTTCTGAGGCCACACAGATATTCAGAATTAGCAGTCCCACAAACCTTTTCCAGGAAGTTGTGGCTTCTGGGAAGCTGAAGGATAGAATGGAAATTGCTGATCGGAACAAGAAGCTGTAGATCCCTTGAGGGGACACACAAAGCAGCACGGGATGCTGCTGACACTCTGTTTAAACTGGGTGGATTTATGAGCTTTTCTGATAAGAGCTGTTATCTGGGGCTGGAATCAGACACTGCCCCCTTTGCTGGAATTTCTCTTGGTTTGTTCTGTTCCCAACTCTGAGCACTTCTGGAGAGTGTCCACGTTGTCTCTTGCAAATTCATGAAGATGGGAATCTAAGGCTAATGGTATCCTGTGAATTTGCATGAAAGGCTGCACTGACCTTAGAGATGCAGGAAGCCTTTAGGCTTTGGGCAGGAGCAGCTCCAGCTTTGTGCCTTGGGCTGGGCTGACAGTGACCAGTCCCTGGTGGGATTTGCACTCCTGGGTGCCAGCTACTGATACCAGCAAGGGGTGACTGAGAGCAGGCTCCCCATGAGCACTGCATTTTGCATTTCAGAGCCTCCAAATACCAGAGGCATTATCTCAAGTTGCAGAGCATTGTAAATCAGAGTTAATTCTTTCCAGCAGTCAGCTTTGATATGGCCCTCCCTCTCATTACCCACTCCCTAAGGGAAGAAAGAACACTCTAAGGGTCCTACCCCCATAAATGTTCCTGGATTCAAAAAGACAAAAATGACACTATTTTATTTGCATGTCCAGAAAATTGGTGGTGTGAAATTCCCCTGCAGGATAGAGGATAAAACCAGGGGTTAAAATAGTAAATTAGCACACCTGCCTCTGGTTCAACTCTACTGAGTTCACTGCAGATCTTTAAAGTTTATCCTCCTTGTATAAATTATTTAGAGAACATTTTCTGAGCACTCTTTACATTGATTTAAAGCTTCCTACTTTTTAAAATCACATTCATTTGAGAGATGGGTAAATTCTGGTATAGGATGTAGCAGTTGACAGGTCTTGCTCAAAACCAACATCACTGCTGGAAGCAGAGATGAGTCTCCTGAGCCTTGGTCCCAGTGCTGCAGTTTTGTGGAATGCCTGGGATGCACACTTAGTGGGAAGCACACCAGGAACAGTTCCCTGCTCTGCAGAAACAAACAGAACTTTTTTTTTCTTTTTAAAGGCACTGAAAGCAGTGAAGGCTGAGTAACAGAGCAGGCGTGAGCCACGAGGTGTCTGATGAAATGGCAGAGTTTGAGATTTTTACGTAACCACATGGAAAGCTGTGATGTGTGTATGAAACTTCCCTTGATATTCAAAGTTTTCAGGGAATTATGACTTGCAGCAGTGAGTCAGCACTGTTTCAACCAGGCAAGGATTAACCTTCCTGTCAGGACAGTCTCAAACAAGCTTGAAAAAGCAAAACCACAGAGATAGGTGACAAATAATACATTTTGGGAAACAAAAGATCAGCACCTGGGGCCTTAAGATCTTATCAACCATTCAGCCAAGATCAGAATTGAGCACTGGCCACAGTGTCACTGGCAGGCAGGTACCTTCCACCTGTCCCACACCTGCAAAGCCTCCTGTTTCCTAGATAAGTTCAGCATTTGGGAGAAGGTCAGAAAAACACCTGTACAATTGTCTCCCTTTAACCCGAAAGGGGTTTATCCCTACTATGGTCACACTTGTACCACTCTCCAAGAAGACTGCTGAGATGTTAATTCCCTGTGCAGTGAAAGGACCCAAAGCTTGGCTCTGTTATGCTCTGCAGGAGGATGCAGGCTCTCCAAAGGCAGTGCTGTGCCACCATGTGCTGGGTTCCCAGACTGATGAGCTCTGTGCCCAGTGATCAAGCTCCCTCTCAGGTAATATACATCCCAGCCTGAAAGCTGCTTCCTCCACCTCCCTTTGTAGTCCATGTTTTAATCAGCACCATCTGGGATTAGCTTCCTTTTATTTACTTCTTTTTGGGCACAGGCAGTCTTAGATCCTCAGATTTTGGTCAGCCTGCCTGGAAAATCTTCAAAGTTTGGGATTACCAGCTCATGTGCTGGAGACTGGGATAGGGGTTCCAGGCACCTGAGAGCAGGCACAAGACATGGAACAAAAGTGACCCATCAGCAGACACTGAACTTAGCTGCAGCATCAACTTTTAAAGGTTATTTTCTCAGCACAGCTGGCTTGGGGGCTGTACTGTCACACATCCATGCTTGGCTGAGTGATCCAGCACAAATGACCCCATTTTCCCAGGAATGCAGAGGGAGTTTGCTGCGAGCATGGCTCCATTGGCCACAGCAGAAATCAGGCGTGTAAATCCCTTTCTTCTAGCCCCAAACTGGTCAAAGGGAGAATTAAATCCCCAGCCTTTCTAGCCCTTGTAGGGGAAAGAACTGAATGAAGCAGGGACAAGCAGCAAGTAATGATCTCCGCCACCTCCCCTGTGCACTACCCAATTTATTTTGAAGTGCTATTTTTGTTCAGCCTCAGACATTTGAAACATTTTGCCTGGAGCAGGAAAGATCACATTTCCCAGCTTGATGAGCAACCTGCACAGAGTTGTGCTAAACACTTTATGGAAATGCTGTTCTGTGAAATAAAACACGTGGTATTTTAGCATTTTTCCTCAACCTGACTTACCTGACAGGCACTGCAGGTCATGAGAGGGAGACAGCCTGAGTGACTTCACATCAGGGCACCAGTGCATTGTATTTTGGTATTGATGGATGGATGGATCAAGGTGCTTGTCTGGGCTCTGGTGCCCTATGAAAAATAGCAAAAAGATTATTGTGTTTAGAGCCAGATAAGCAGCACCTTAATTTTGATGGATGTGTTGTGTCCCAGCACACAGCTTACAGCTCACCAAAATGCAAGTGTGACTGTCACTTCCATCCCTGCAGGAACCCCCAGTCAGTGCCCCACAAGCCTTGGCTCCCTGCACAAGGATTGTCCTCCAGCCTCTTGGAAGAGCACCTGAATGAACAGATAATGTGTGTATAGCTCTGGGGCTCCCAGGATCTGCAGCCTAATCCTGGTGCTATCAATCCAGTTCTGTTTTATTAAGCAATAAAAGGATTTTCCTGTTTTGCTCATGATGGTAATTGGTAAGTGGCTTCATGTTTTTCCACCCTGTTTTCTGCCCTGTTGTGGAGGGGAACAGGGGAGCAGCTGGGTGGGCACTGGCAGCTGGCCATGGTCAGCCCAGGGCTGCAAACAGCAGCCACAGGGGCCCCAGTCCTCAGCAGAACAGGCACATACCTGCTCTTCTCCATGGTCCCAGTCCTGTAGAAACAAGCCATGGAACAGGATTTGTTAACAAAGTTTTAAGTTTGCTCATTTGTTAACATGCTTAGGGGTGTACATTGCAAAATACACTTGGTTCAGCTTGGTGACAGCAGTTTTACTCATTATCAGCTACCTGAAAATAGATGTTGAAATAATACCTTTTTAATTTTAATTTATTAAAAACTAAATCCCACATGGACCTTATCAATTGTTCTTAATTCTTAAAATCTCATTGCCTGCAGTTCCTGTTGAGGATTTAGCCAAGCAGAACTCCTGTCTGATGTTAAACAATAGTGTGTTTCCTAGCAGGAAAAAAAAAATGCCTAATTAATTTTCTTTGGTTTTTTTCCATGGTTGATTAGTCCAACGTACATACAGGGAAGCTGCCTCCCTAGGGATGCCTCAACACAAAGAGCCATAAATGAATTAACTAAAATCAAAACCTCCCTTAACCTGCTCAAAGGAACATTTGCAGCAGAGGTGTATTTATCTGTGTGTTTTACTCAGAGTGACAGCAATTGAACAAAACAGGAGCTGGGAATAGACAGCTCTCCATAACACCCAACTGCAAAACAAAGCTGCTGCCAAATCCAGTGGAACTAGATTATCTCAGTGCTCTAGGTAAGGCTTTCAGCAGCCTCCAGCATCAGCACGTGCTTTGGGAAAATAAACAACATCCCACAGAGCTGTCCCAGGTTCCCTTCTGCAGGAAGCATTGCTGAGACAGCTCTGCTCCAAAAACTCTCTGGGTGCTTGGACACACATGGAGCAAAAGGACACTCTTGGCTTTTTTGACTCCTCCCCTGAGTCTCAGTCTCCTCTGTGCAGAGAACCACGGGCAGTGCCAGGGCAGCACTTTTGGCAGGGCTGTGCCTGTGTGGCACCTCGAGCAGGGCTGATGTTCTCAGAGCTGTCAGCTCTGTGCCCACAGAGACAGGAGCAGCAGAGACCTCCTAAGCCGGGCTCTGATCACAACAGGCTCCCAGCTGAGACCACTGAAGCAGCTTTTTAGCACTGTGTCGTTCATTAGAAGAATGTCAAGGTTTAAAAAGAAAAATCAGTATTAGGAGATATCGACAAGCTCCAACCAAGCCCCCAGGTGTTTTCAGGAGTTTCAGGCTCTTGTCTGAGCAGCAGAATTTTGGCTGAAGACACTAAAATAGCCCCAGTTAAATCAGATGTCTTTAGGATGCCACTGCCAAGTCCTCGTAAGTAACAGCAAAGAATTTCACAACTTGTAACCATGTAAGGGCAACTCTGTCCATCTTGTACAGTAGAGTACAGTTCATTCCCTTTCATGGCCCTCAAACATCTGAACTATTCCTGTTCCAGGAAAACAAAGAACATTTTACATCACAATACTAGAAAATGCAACTGAAAGTGGATTTTTAAAGGGACACATGTCCTTCCTTGACAGGATTCTGCAGGAATTTTGGTAGGACTCACATGCAGTCTTGCTGGTGACGATGGTGTGAACTTCAGGAAGCCTTTAGCACAGCACTAATCCATTCCCAACTGAACTGCTTCAGCATATGGCACCATTAACATTTCATATTTTGACAAGAAATTAATGAGAGAATAATTTGCTTCAATTTTTTTAAAATTCCAAAAACCAAATGGCAACAATCAGTGTTACAAAGCACAGAACATTTTAAATTACAACATAATCCTTAAATACTCAAACCAGAAGTGTAAATTTGGGTCAGCTGTCTACTAATGGGGTTGTACTGCTTAAAAAGACATCTGAGAGACCTCAAGTTCATCTTGAACTTTTAAGCTGTCAGTTCGCTCTGCCTTATGGAGGAATTCCACTGAAATCCACATGGATGAACAGAGTCTCAGGGGATTAGGAACAAGTCAACAATATTTAAACTCTTTGGTAAACCAGGCATTTATCAGCAGCAAACAGTTAAGGGTTTTATTTAAAGTTCTATCCTAATGCCAAGGCAGAAGCAGCTAATTTAAGATATGTCAGAAAAAAAAAAAAAATCAAGTCCAATTAAAACTTATCTCCTCTTACTGTGTACAAAGGAAAGTAATAAGGATTGGACATAAGCCAAGCTGAAATCTCTCCAGTTTGAAGACTGTATTTTTTTTTTTCCAGAAAATGCTTTCACAGATTTATCTCCTGGAAAAATGAATTATTTCTAGGAGAATCACAACACTGTCATCCTTCCTCCCCCTTTTTTTAAAATGCATCTTTCATGGTTAACTTAGATGTCAGAAGAAAATAGCTCAAAAATAAAATATGGATTAACTTCCCCCCTTGTTTTAGTATTTAAAAGGTTTCTCTCATGTGCTTTGTGTATTAAGTTCAACATGAATTCAACATGAACCAATTTTTTGGGCCTTTTTAGCTGAGTTCCTCCCTGCTTGCAACACCCAGGAGTTCATATTTTAGAAGTTCTATCATCTCAGAGTAGTAAATTCAAGTGTTATCAGTGGGAAGGGAGACTGTGCAGCCAGAGATGTTTCAGGTTATGGCTCTGCTAAAAAGGGCTCTCAGCCTGCTGAGTTCTGACTTCTCTGCTGCAATTGCTCCTGAATAAAGGTTTAGTTATGGCCTTCATTGTGTCTATACAGTAGCTTACACTCTAAATCCTAATTCATTATTTGCAAAAAAACCCAATAAAATTACTAAAAAAAAACATAAACACACAATGTAACTCCACATTAACATGGCCTGATTTGCTCTGCTAATATTCAGTAGGTAACCATGGTGCCAAAACAGGACCTTCCAAACAAATATGCTGCACTTTGTGTCTGAGAAGAAAAACACAGGTAAGGAGAAAGATACCACATGTGGGTAGTTCAGCCATTCTCCTTAGTCCAGAGGCAACAGCATCCCTGTTCCAGGCTGTCCTGAGAGGCCTGAGCCTTGTTTCCCACGTGCACATGCACCCACAGTAACTGGCAAACAAGCCAGAAATAAAGCCCAGGGTAAGCCCTCTCAATGGTGACAGCTTGCAGCATAAACAGGAAAGCATCACCAAATAGCCTCTGTCACCAGGAAGAGCTCTGGGAGGGCCTGAGCAGAGATCTGAGGATGGACAACTGCAGATGTTAGCCCAGAGGTGACCACAAGCAGGGAAGTGTAATCTGGACATAACCTCTGAGTACTGCCTGAGAATGTGCAGATCCACCAGGACAGTCCCTGTGCAGTTGTGAACATTATGGAAATGGTAAAATGCAGCTGACAGGAGAAATTTTCCATACAAGTCATACCCTATTACCTTATTTTATAACCCAAACCCATATATGACATTTATTTAAGTGATAATCACAAAGTGACAAATAAACCTGCTGTGTGCAAACAAAATCTACCAACACAAAAGCAGCACCTGGAAGAAAGGACAGACCCTTTCTTGAATCCTAACAAGAAGAATTCCCTTAGTTTTTCCAGTGAAAAAGCAGCAAGCTCAATTAGATTGCTACATTGCAAGCGTTCCATTACAGATGCAAAACTTATTAAATCTGGAAAAGAACAATGACAGTGAAGCCAAGAACAAAGTGGAAATCCTTGACTCTGGCATTGCTTTACAAACTGATTTGTTTTAAGAATTCACAGTGAGAATCTGTATATTTTTAAGACACATTTCCAAGTCTTTCAAGACTAACTATAATAAACCCACTTGTGTTTATGACTTGAACAAAAGACACAGCACAATGTAGTTTTGAACTGTTTATTTCACATGTTCCATACCGGAGTTTCTTCAGTTAAAAGTTCCTAGAAGAAAATGAAATAAACATTGTTACAAATGAGTTTGCTTCAACAGCTCAAGTAAATATTTTTGATCAACTGTGTAATTATCCTATAAATACAATGTACAGATTGTCATCCTAAAAGCTGGATTTGGGAATGAAGTTCCCCCTGCAGGAGTTAGAGGATAAGATAAACAATACGTACTTGGAAACAATTCCATCGTTTTTCGCCAGACGCAAAATGGAGTCATCTGATTCACCCTGTAAAAAGGGAAAAGGAAATATTCTCAAGTGTCCAAATAATTGCTGACACGTGGAAGAGAGGCAGCTGCAGCAGTTAGTGCAGATTAGTGTTTTCAAAATAAACTGTTACTTTTTGTCATCCTTAAGGGTAAGGAATTGCTTTAACTGCTTAAAAATATGCATTTGCATGAACAACATATATTTATGGGTAAGTGGACTTGTGATGAACTCCTCACACCATTTTAAAGTCAAGGTGGTATCATCTCCAGTAATTACAAACAGATAAAAGCCAGAAATAGTACCTTGATATACATTCTTAAAAGAAAATCACTTGCATACTTTACTTAAAAAAACCCAAGAAATATCTCCAGAAGAAATTGATTATTCCAAGTTAATCCAAGGCCCTGGCACAGGCTGCCCATTGAAGCTGTGGCTGCCCCTGGATCCCTGTAAGTGTCCAAGGCCAGGTTGGACAAGGCTTGGAGCAACCTGGGACAGTGGAAGGTGTCCCTGCCCATGGGAAGGGTGGAATGAGATGATCTTGAAGGTCCCTCCAAACCAAAGCTTTCTGTGATTCTGTGAATTTGTTCACGAGTTTACTCTGCCCCAAAAACCACTGTGCTAACACACTTCACAGAGTGTTTTCAGGGCCAAACACACAGCTAATTAATGACTAATGACCAGAAGAAGCAGCACAGTAATGCTGCAGGTCAGGAAGGCACTCACCATTCTCCGGATGGGGCCGCAGATGGCGTAAGTCTTGAACTGCCCATTCACTCTGCCCGTCACCTTGTCCACCTGCAATCACAGCAAAGCTGCTGCTCACACAGATTCTTACCAAGTTCTACACTCTCACATCATACTTGCCAAGCACCCCAAATTCAAAACTGCAGGAAAATACTTGCAGTGTTGAGAAAATAAACCACAAAATCTCAAGGCAAACACTGGACTTAGAAAGTCAACTACAATGATCTTTGCACAGCAAATTTGTAGCTACACAGTGCAGCCATTAACTTTAGTGGATCACACAGATTGACAAGAAATGGTAGCTAAAAGAAAAAATATTTGAGTTCTGAACAAATGGAAAAGCTCTGTGTAAAGTAGATTTTCCTGCCTTGACTCTTTTTCTTTTTGTTTTTTTTAACTAAAGTCATATAATGGAAAATTGAACTGAAGGGGGGAAGGGACAGACTTGTTACATGGGTAGGAAAATGTCCAAGCTGAGAGACAAATTGTCTCACTTTCTCAAGCTGCTGAGAAATTTAACTGGAAGAAGACAAAACAATTTAAATCATGGATTTAAACAGTGTAGTGAACCCTGTAATACCAGGTGGGGTCATTTCCATATTCTGATCCTTTGGAAACAAGGAATAGGGATCACTGAAGGAATGAAAAATGGTGAACAAGAAAAGTACTTGCCTTAACAACTACAGGAAATCAGAATCAGGGTGGTTTTTAAAAGGTTTCTTTTCTTTTTTTTTTTTTTTTGGTGAGATAACTCAGGAAACTCAGATTTTTAAAAGATGTAGGAATGTAGTCTCCCATTCAAGAACCAAATCAAGCTCTGTAGCCTGTAAGCCACAGGAACATTGTGTCCACAAAATTCCTGAAAGCTGAATTCAATAAACAACTGGGGAAAAAAAAACCCAAATCATGCTATAAGGAGCTTAAATTAATTGGAACCCACAAGTATTAACTGGGAACCTGCAGGACTCAAGGTCTGTTGTGACTTTCTTTACTGAATTACTGAAGATACATCATGAGCTGCTTAATTCTCTAACTTCTATCAAAAGTTTAAAGGTTTAGCTCTCTCATCACATATTCTGTTGATAAACTTACCTCAGAAATGTTTATCTGAATGGAAGCATGATCCTTGGCACCAATGATTCGGTTGCTAGCAGAGCTAAGGAATGAAGCAGGACAGATTTAAACAAAAGGAAACAGCCAGGGACAATGACAAAGAAAGATACTAGAGCCAACTCTACAGGCAAATTAAAACTGCACAAGAAATTTAGACAGTAACAGTTTTAGCTTTCATTACTTAGAAGATTAAAACACAGTTTTAAGTACATTTAAAGGATATTTTCACTTATTATTATTTCACTAATAAGCATCACACTTATTAGCCAATTATCCCTTCACTTTGGTTTTATGTGCCTAGTTCACCTTCATCCAGTGTACTGGGCAGTACAGGCCTTCAAAACACAGAATGTTATTTTCTTTTCCAAAACGCAGAAATACAGTCATCAAGGTAATTAATAAGATCAGTTTCTATGCCTTTTTTGCTGAGAGCCACTACAGCTGTCAAAGACACTCAGGTTGGAAATGCTCAGGAATCACAGGCTGTAAAACGTATTTGACTTAATCTAATAAAATTCATACAAGTAGCTTATTTTTAGTGACTTTTTAAACTGATAGAAAATGGATTTTTTCTCCCCCTATAAATATTCACTGCTACAAAAAGCCCCTTTGCACAGGCTGCTCAGGGGAGGGTCGCAGGGATGTTTCTGGGATGGACTTTGGGGTATTTTGGGGGCCACTCCAGCCCTGGCTGGCTCCTTGGTCCCTGCTCACCATTTCCGAGGGACATAAAGGTCCACGAACTCCCCGGCGTCGTTCTGCATCTCGCCCTGCTCCCTGCTGAGGCACTAAGCAGAAACACCTGCAAGAATCGTGGAATGTCGCGATGTGGAAGGGACCCACAAGGATNCGCTCCCGCTGCCACGGCCCCCACGGCCCCCATCCCTCCCGCGGGCCCCGCCGCCTTTCCCGGCCCCGCCGCCATCGCTC
>VXBC01012136.1:61025-79530 GCA_013399945.1 Ploceus nigricollis
CGGCCCCGCCGCCATCGCTCTCACCTCGCGCGCGGCCGGGCGGAAAGGAAGAGGCGCGGCCGGACACGGAATTACGTCACAGCCCCGCGAGCGCTTCCTGCCCGGCCGCGTGACGACACGGCGCGGGCCCAGCCCGGCCGGGGACGGGGGACGGGGCCAGGCCCGGCCCCTCAGGGCCGCGGGGCTCGTACCCCTCCAGGGACAGCCCCGCGCTGGGGGCTGCACACCTGAGCGGCCCCGCAGGTGACATTCCGAACGCACCTGCTCCCGGTGACCCTCCCTCGGCAGGGGGTTGGACTGGGTGGGCTCCAGAGGTGCCTTCCATCCTGAACCCTTCTGGGAGTGTGACCAGAGCACCCCGGAACCCTCGCAGAAACCAACAGAGCGTCCCGAGCTCCTGGAGAGCTCCGGTGGAGGCCACAGCGATGATGAGGGCTCTGGGGCATCTCTCTCAGGAGGAGGGACTCTGGAGGAGCTGGGCCTGAGGGGAGCTCCTCAGTCCGTACAAATATCTCCAAGGGCTGGCAGAAAATGTTGCCAGACTCTTTTTAGTGGTGCCCAGGAACCGGACAAGGAGAAATGGCCATAAACTAAAACGCAAAAAATCCCACCTGAACTTGAGGAATAGTTTTCCATTAAGGGTAGAAGATCACTGCAACAGATACCCAGGGACATCGAGGAGTCTCCATCTCTGGAGACATTTCAACCCCCCCTGGACACATTCCTGTGTCACCTGCTCCAGGTGACCTGCCTGAGCAGCAGGGTCAGATGGGATGATCTCCAGAGGGCCCTTCCAACACCACCCATTCTGTGACTCCAAAATGAGACATTTGGTTACAAACCATGTACCAAAACAGGTTTTATTTCACAGCATCTTAATTTCACAGAAGAAAAATCAAACAAACAAACCTCAAAACAGGCTACAACTCAGACTTTTAAATAATGGAATATGACAAAACTGGAAGAGTTTTTGTTTACAGGAAAATGTACAGGCTCTTCTCAAGAGAGTTCTCCGTGCTGAGCCACCCCAGCAGCACCTTGACANCTGGGCAGTGCCCAGCACCCTCTGGGGAAGCACCTTTTCCCAATATCCCCCCTCACCCTCCCTGACTCAGCTCCAGTCTTTCCCTTGGGTCTCGTCGCTGCCCACAGTGACCAGAGCCGTGAGGTGATGCCGGAGCGCGGCCGGGCCCACGGGCTGCGCCCTGCAGCCGAACCTCGCGGGCAGAACCGTCCCCGCCGCCCCGGCCTCAGCATCGCTCCCGGGGCTCTGCCACCGCTCCCGGCCCCGCTGCCACGGCCCCCACGGCCNTCTCTCTCAGGAGGAGGGACTCTGGAGGAGCTGGGCCTGAGGGGAGCTCCTCAGTCCGTACAAATATCTCCAAGGGCTGGCAGAAAATGTTGCCAGACTCTTTTTAGTGGTGCCCAGGAACCGGACAAGGAGAAATGGCCATAAACTAAAACGCAAAAAATCCCACCTGAACTTGAGGAATAGTTTTCCATTAAGGGTGGAAGATCACTGCAATAGATGCCCAGGGACATCGAGGAGTCTCCATCTCTGGAGACATTTCAACCCCCCCGGACACATTCCTGTGTCACCTGCTCCAGGTGACCTGCCTGAGCAGCAGGGTCAGATGGGATGATCTCCAGAGGGCCCTTCCAACACCACCCATTCTGTGACTCCAAAATGAGACATTTGGTTACAAACCATGTACCAAAACAGGTTTTATTTCACAGCATCTCAATTTCACAGAAGAAAAATCAAACAAACAAACCTCAAAACAGGCTACAACTCAGACTTTTAAATAATGGAATATGACAAAACTGGAAGAGTTTTTGTTTACAGGAAAATGTACAGGCTCTTCTCAAGAGAGTTCTCCGTGCTGAGCCACCCCAGCAGCACCTTGACAAAGCACCAGACCCCCCCGCGGTGTAAACCTGTTTCCCTTCACAGCAAGAGGAGTTTGGCTGTGCAAACGTGAACCGGCAGGTCTGGCTCCGGGTCCCGCGCCGAGTTTGTGAGCAGACAAGGTACTGATAGTCCTTTGCCACATGGTGGCAGCTTTTGGGTGAAAAGAGGGAGATTCCCACGCAGGACTGCGAGCGGCGCTCTGGAAAAGGGACAGCCGGCAGGCAGAGCAGGAGGTGGGGCAGGATCCCTGCGAAGGGCTGGCTGTCCCTGCACACACACCAGGCACCCCGGGCACAAGCCCCAGGCTCTGGGCAGCATCACCCCAAGCCCAAGCTCTGCCACACAAGGCTGGCACAGCCCTCGCTGCCCTGCGTCATCCCTGGCTTCCCAACTCGGGTGTGGGCCCAAGCCAAGGTCTAGAATAACTATTAGACAACATTCAGCTTTCTGTAATTTAATGCTCCTTTAGCCCAATTTGTTCTCCTGGAAGAAAACAAAAGCTTGCTGGTTTTATGACGTAAACCCACAGATTCTGGGAGTGTAATTACAGCCCAAACAGACACTTGAACTAGACAAACTTCCACTGAATACAGACTGCAAAGTGCTGCAAACCAAAGTGCGTTTTGTTCCCTTAGATGGTGAGAAAGTTAATTTTGTTACAGAAAACTCTTTATACACTAAATAAAGAAGTTCCCAGAGAAAGACACGTTCAGATTTCTTTCATACTAATCAAGCTGTTCTGTTAGAAATTTCTTTGCTCTGTTGTACCTCCGGCCCCTCCACAATGCCTTGGGAAGTGGTGGACCACCTCAGCTGTCTGCACCACTGTTTGCTAATTTGGAGGCTCATTACACACTAGATGTTTAGTACACCACTATTTCTGCATGCAAGGGCAGATATATTCAGTAGAAAGTTTAACTAGTAGGCAATTTTTTTAAACCTTTTGGAAGATATCTGGCAAGCTTATTGTCTAAGCTATTAGCTACATCTCACTTCTGGAGACTGGGAAGTCCTTCTGTGTTAAGAGAAATCACAAGCATATTAGATTTTACACAAATAATTTGAAGCTACATACAGCTGAACACAGTTACAAAAGGTTTGATAGTCACTGTAATTATTATATATGAAAAATACACTTTGAGCCCCACTCAGAGAGAAAGGGGCTCCAGTAAAGTTTGCTGCAATTCTAATGAAGCCAAATTAGCTTCAGACAAAACACAGCTGAAGAGCAAAGATTCAGCTTTGGTTTTGGCTACAACCAATATTTAATACAAGGAACAGGAATTTACATTACTTACATATTGGATAGCAAGTCCCTGACCTCAGCATGAGGTCTGGCAGTTTATGAGTCAAACTTCAATTACAACTTTCTCAGCTGGAATAACCAAGTATCAGTTTTGTTCCTTGCAAAGGGACCCAGTAACTTGTATCATAATATTGCTTCAGAAAATAAACCCAAGAGCCAACACCACAGAAGGTTCCAGGTATAATCAAGAATTCATTCCCAACCTGGATACTGTAAAAATAAAGGAAGGAATAAGCCAACGGGCAGAGAAGTTATTTGAGCTCTGTGTATGCACTAGAGAGCTGCTGGGCACCAGCCAGGAGTGGCTGCTCAGATGTGCAAGAAATGCCAGTTTTATGAGGACCATCACAGTGATGCAACGCTTGGAAGAACAGAGAGTAAAAAAAGTAGCATTTTAAATACCGAGCATGCTTTGTTTCATTGGCCTCGGTTGGCAGCAGTAACTCTACTGGCTTCATATTTGCTCAGATAAGACCATCTATAATACAGTCAATCCGAAAAAAGGTGCTTATTTCAGGCCACAGAACAGAGAAACAAATAAACCCCCTAAATTATACATTTGACAGCAAATTGCTCTTAGTCAAGTGCTCATCTTCCACTCAAGAGTGAATTAGGATGGCAATCACTTCCCAGCTACCTCACTCAACGTGTGGTACTTCATGGCAGGTTTTCAAACCACTTTTTCTTCTAAAGTAAAATGTATATTTTTAAGTTATTTATAGTAAATAAATTGAAATGGAGTAATTCCAATCTTGCTACTTATAGATCATAGAATAGATGCCCTGTATATTATTAGTGCAGATATACTGGAATTGTTTTCCTTGTATGCAAGGCCAATGCAGGTAAAGAATAAATGGCTATACAAATTCAGGATTCCCCACTAAATAATAGAACTAACTTAAAAAGCACTGGTACCAGACCAGCCAGTTTCAGGCACATCTTTAAAAAAATAAAGTATGCATTTCATTAATGTAAAAATGTGAGAAGGTTCTTAGAAACATCTGAACTTTATGGTGCACTGGAATGGAAGTGATGTTCCTTCAGTTTCAAGGAATACAATAAAGGCTTAAAACAAAACAAAAGAAAAAGAACCAATACCATAGTATTCTTCAGAGGCAAGAACAGTTTTAGTAAAACCAGGAAGATAAATAAGGAATAATAAGCAGCCATGACAGCTGACAGGTGAATATTTGTGCTTTAAATGTCCAAAAGAAAACAAAAGTTCAATAACTCTTCTCGTACCATCCCCCAGATTTGGCATCTGTGTCCATAGACCTCGACAGTTCCCAACATGGTGCAGCCTTCCCAACGAGCTGGAGCTGTGGCACCTCCGCAGGCAGCATCCCGGGGGATCCCAGCACGGCTGGACCGGCTGGGACGGAGCTTTGGTTAAGACTGTTGTGTGAGCCGTCTGTAATGAGGTAAAACTTGGTTCTCAGGGAGATACAGAGCCAGTTCCAAAGCTACGAGGACGGTGAATTCGAAACCGATGAGATCCCTTCTGTTGAATCTGAATCTCTCTTCTAGTTTCTATCACAGTGGTAACAAAACAAAACAAAGGAGGGGAGAAAGAATCAGTTTATCCAGGTGATTTCAAGGCATTGTTAGATTAAGTCTGTGATGCATGGCCTGAGCTGTATTTTCAGAATCAAGACCAGCTTATCAGCTCAGCTGTGACACCCACACAACAGTTACTGCTTCTCTGGCAAACATATGCAAGTGCAAAAATAACTTTACTGGAGGATCAGTAAGACACTAGCCTGCACCAGGCAGATAGTTCTAATGAATTAAAAAAAAACAAAGCAAGGAAGAGCCCTAATGAGACATAAAACTGGCTGAAAGAGCTGGTCTTCCATGCAAGCACGTGCCACTGAAAACCTTGCATTTAATCTTTGCCTATGAGCTAGGGAGGAGGTTCTGACAGCAGCTGGAACAAGGCTCATAGCACTTACATCTATTAGGTGTTTCACTTCATGTTTCCTGAGGTCACTGCTGATCTTGGCTGCGAGCAGAACACAAGCACCAGCGCACAGTTTGCGGTTCTGTTTGTTGAGTTTGCCTTGGAGGACGAGCTTCTCAAAGTAAACGTAAGCCATGGAGACAGTCACCGGCTCCAGACTGCACTCCTCACTCAGGTTTCTCATCTCTCTCTTTAAACTGGGAATAGGAGAAAAGACAGCCCCCCCAGACATGACAGATTTTATTAAATGCTGTAGAAATACTGCAGCACAGCAGCTCAGAGGAGCATATGGGCAAGACTCCTATTTGGAAAACCATGGCAAGTATTATCCTAGAGTGGAAAAGCCCAGCTGGCAGCAAGCTGGTGCTGATGCACAAACTGATTTCACCTGGCTGACAACATCCACTGTGGTAGAACAATTCCTCATCTGCCCATAAACACCAGAGCTTAGCTGCCTCACTGACACACAGGCTACTGCTGTAGGATTTCTTCTGGGCTCCCAAACTGGTTTGTGATTCGTAAGAGTGAACCACTCTGACCTGCAGAAAACCACAGCAGAGCCCTGCAGATGACAGCAGCTGCTGTGTAGAGACCTGTCTAGCAGACACCTTGTGTTAAGAGCCAGGTGTGAGGGGAAGGCAGCCTGCTTTCCACACTTCCCACACAGCCAGCCCTTCACCTCAGCATTTAGCAGGCTTGGAGGTGGATGGTTCCTCTCAGGGCTGCCATCCACACTGTAGCTGCATGATCTCTGCAGGAACACACTGCTCTGAACTGCTGCAGAGAGGAGCATGCAGGAGGACTCGGGCAGAACAGACTGCCCAAGCAAACCTTCCCCTGGAGCTGAGCTACACCTGGCCCTGGTGACTCAGCAGAATTGTGTTTAAGCTGGCTATTTCAACAGGCTCTGATTGCATTAATCTCCTGTAACACCAGCAAGACTACAGCTCTCTGAAGGTGCAACAGTGCATCTTGGTGAGGAGCAACCAGATGCATTTACTCAAGGATGAGAAATTCTGTGTGGCCTCCACAAAAAGCTTTTCTTTACCAAGTCTCCCCAGATCTAACACTCTTTATCCTGAAATCTTGTTAGAGTCTGTGGTCATCAGTAAGTCTGGTAATTGAAAGGCAAAAATAGCCAGAGGGCCCAGAAAGCCAATCCAGTTGGAGTGGGATTGCACTGCAGCCAAGCAATCAGGTTACAAGTGTTTGTTTCAAAGCTAATGCTACTCCACTGTTAATTGGCTCCTAGTGTTAGTACACCACAGTTGGTGAAACAAAACCCTTGAGGTGGAACTTTGAAAACCAACTGTTACCCTTTCTCAGCATCCTAAAGATTCCAGTACAGGGCTGTCATCCTACAGTCGGCTCAACTGACAACAGGAGATCAGTGTTTAATCATATATGCTATTAATAGGTTTAGTATTTGCTGCATACAAGTGCAGCCTCAGACAGTGTGGATGGTGTTCTTGTTATTCAAGGCTTATTTCTTACCTCCTAATTTTGCTCAGTGTCAACTTGATATGAGGAAACTTCTCTCTAAAGGTTTCATTCATATCCTTTTTAAGGTCTGAGGGTTTCACATACTCTATGACTGTAGTCTGAAATGCAAGAAGCAAAATTTATCATTTGTCTTGTGAACAGGTCTGACAGCCAAACAACTCTTCCAAAAACACTAATGCAAAGGCAAACTTGAGTTTTATTATTCACAATTTAACATTTCTGAAATGTCCCAAAGTTGAACCCCAACTACAGGCAAAGTCTTTAAAAAACAGTAAGCAAATGGTTACAAGAAGTAAATGACAACATGAAGACAGGTGTCAGGTTGGCCTTTGACAAGCTCACTGTACAAACTCAACTGTTTGTATTTTTCCTAATCAATTATAGAAAAAACACTTTTTCTTCCTAGAGGAATTTTTCTTCCTCAAAAAAACTCTTTCTAGAAGGATCTGTCAGGGAGTCTCTCCTCTTTCAGGTATGCCAGTCACTCACCATGTACGAGGCAAAGATGAGAACACGTTTATGTTTTCCACAGGGCCACTGAGGATCATCCAGAAGATTTGGATCATACTCTGCAGCTTCTCCAGCTTCACTTCCTGAGGGAATGAGGAAAGCACATTGGGTCACCAGAAAAAGAGCTTTAAATTCCCTGTTTCCTCCTTAAGAAAGTTTTCAAATAGCAAACGTTAAGTGTTGGCAGATCTCACAGTACAGGCAAATTGCAGCTACAGGCACATGCTTGCATTTCATAAATGCACCAGTCACACATTAGAACAATTAAATAAACCACACAAACTCTTTCTCCACCACACACACACACCATGCCTGACACAGCATTTTAGATTTACTGCAAACTGAGTTTGCATTTACAAATATACCCAGAAAGCAACTGCCCAAGACTGAATTCTTTTGCCTGTAGTCTAACAGACAGCAGAGTTGTTGTCAGGTTTGCTCTTTACACAAGAGAAGGGATTCTTGGCACAAACTCTGGCTTATGCATTGTTACTGTGCTAGAAGGCAAGGAGAACCACCTGGATCCACATACACCAGATGTTTCTTGGTGAGCAATATAAAACTTTACGTTCCCAAGGAAAAGCTTTGTGCCTCTTGAATGGCATAAACAGAACTAGGCCAGATATATGGAGGATGTAAGGAGTTTGTGGAAGCCTCAGTCCTAAGGCTCATCATTTGCACTGCACTAATGAGCTGCAGCACCTCCATCCCAGTAACACACTGACCACTTGCAGCTGTCTCAGACAAATCTCTGCCTTTTCTGCTGCGTGCACCAGTGATGGCAGAGCTGGCTCTGTCCTTACCAATGTCTGTCCCTGCTGGTATTGTTTTTGCTGTCACAGGTTTGTATCTTGATCCAGGAAGACTCCGGGGAGCACTGGCTCGACAGGGGGGAACAGCACCATAGGCGTCGGCTTTGCGGACAACCAGAGCATTGGTTGGGTACAAGAATTTTGCATAGGACACAACCTGAAAAGAGAGAAAGTTCTAGTGGTTATGGGGGGAAATTTACTGAAAGGCTTATTTCCAGACACCTAGGATTTTCCAAATCAGAGTCCCCTAGAGTCTGGATTTGAGAGTGGGGAGCTTGGAACTGTGAGACAGAAAGAAGGGAAAAGCCGGATGAGCTATGCCTTATTTCCACAACTTTAAAATGAAGAGCTGTAGAAGATTTGGTGGGATGGCAAAGAAAAGGCGAGAATCACAAGTAAAATTCTGGCATGATAAATTTAACTAAAGCAGTATGAATTTCATCCATATTTCTATCAAAACTTCACTCACATGTTGCCTCAGATAGCAAAGTCAACTCAGTTCTCCAGAAACAGAGGCAGAAGTGATCAACAAGCTTCAGCAGCTTCTTCAGAAGTAGCATTATCACAAACCACAATTTCAAACTATGGGTCTAAAACTTCCACTGCTCTGAAAAGCCACAGCTCTCACAGAATGGACAGCAAAGCACTGCATAAATTGATTTGTCCCAGCATGAAATGGCCCCGGGGTGAAAAAGCAAATGTCCTTACCTTGCCATCAGCACCCAGCTCTACTCCTTCCAGTCCAAGCACCATCTCAGTAGATACTGAAACTCCCCCAGAAGGATGTCGCTGTTTCTGTCCTTCCATTTTCAGATCACTAAATGCAGGTAAGAAAAAGCACTATCACAAAATGCAAGCCCAGCTTCCCATGGAAAACACCCACCAACACCACCAGGTCAGAGTTCTCCTGTGTGGAAATAAGCCAACCCCTCAATGCCACCTCCAGGAGAGCATTACTCTTTTCAAAATGTGAGATGTTCATTAACCAAAGAATCAGATTTCATTTCAGTTTAACACAAATCTACCAATCTACCTATTGAAGGTAAACTGTTTTTAATATGATCTTTCTGTGCAAGACCACACCATTCCCAACCCTCTAATGCTCAAACGTGTAACAGCAAACTTGATTTACATTACTTGTTTTCCAGGATTAGAAGCCTGCCTTTCAAGACCAAATTTGCAACCCCCGTGCACACAAGCTCAAGTTCCGAATGAAGCTGCAGATCTCTCTGTCAGTGATGGCACCACGTGGTTTTGTCACCAATATTCCAATACAAAATCCAGTTTTCAAGTGAACTGCCTTGCCAGCTTGCAAGCAGAACAGCACAGTGCTCAGAACGGCTCTGAAATAGCTCCAGTGACCTTGCTGCCTTTCTATTATGTGGGAGAATATTTTCCCATCAACTATTTTTATGGCATGTATTTGCATACAATACAATTCCCACCACTAAGCATCCGTTTCCTTTGTCCATAAGTTACGGACAGGACAGAAGTGACAACACAATTGTTTTGCCAGAACAGAATTGGTGTTTTGTATGGTATATTTGTAGATAACAGACCTTCACAGAATGGACTTAAACTTCACAAGGGACTGAAGAAAGACACAGGGAAATCTAGTTTGTGAGTTTTGTTTCTCATAAATGATCATACTGACAGTTGTAAACAAAAATGTAGTCCAAACACTAAAAGCAGTGTGAATCAGTCCAAACTGTTTCTGCTTTTCTTAGGTTGCAAATAGTGACGTTCACAGCTTAAAGCTGAGAAACGGAAGAACATCTTTAACTTATTTAGGTGTAAATTCACTATAAACCCTTGAGAATTTCCACTGAAGGCAACAGCACCCTTCCCTGAAACTCCCTGTGCTTTTTTGCTGACACCATTGTTTGTGGCTCTAAAGACAGTTGATTTCTGACCACTTTAGGAGTATAGAAAACCTACACAGCAGCCAATCACATTATCTGTTCAAAGTTGATTTCAGAGATTTCACAGGACTGGAGTGCTTTAAAATGTGAATAAACACTGGAAGAAAAGTCTGCTTTTTCCAGTATTTTTCTCTTGGAGTTTGAATGAACACTTTGACACTGTGGCAGTGTCTGGTTTTACTGCTCTGACAGCAAGCTCTTGTCCTTACACATGAATGGCAGGTTAAATAGGCTCACTTGCTTCAGAACAGGAGACCTACACCAAGCACACTCACTTCAGGAGATCTTTTGAAACAACAGAGCAGACATTTCACAGAGTAGTTAAAGAGACTCACCTGATCCGTAAGCCCTCCCCGTAAGGTAGGATAGAAAACGCCACACACAGTGTTCGTTTAGCACAGATTAACACTATCCTGTAAGCAGATGGGGAAAGATCAGGATAGGAATTAAGATCCAGAAGTTACATACAAAAAGCAGCTTTTTATGGGATATTAACACAAGGCTCTTCTTATCTTGCTCTGCAAGTCATAGATACTGCCATGGATTTAATATTTTCAGAAAGCAGCAGAAGAGCAGAGGTTTAACATTAACCCTGCAGGTCCTTGGGGCTCTCTATCAAACCTCAGTGTTTAGGACCTGCCATCACCTTGGGAGCTCCTCAAAGGAGATCCCAGTCCTTAAATACGTATCTATATTTATGTAATTTTTACATAAACATTGTGAAAAGATGTAGATAATATTCTACATATAGATGAAACCTCACACTTCTATTAACAATAAACATAAATGCAGCCTCCCTTTCTCTTCTGCTCAGCAACCATGAGTCAAGATTTTGGCTAAACCAAGCTATTCTTCTTAATGGCTTCTCCATTTCTTCTCCATTCTCAGCTCTGGCCTCTCTGTGTGCCAGAGATAATGAAAGTGAGAGAAATAAGAAAAGTGAGAGAAGAAAAGAGAGAAGGATTTAACCTCCTCAGAGTAGGATGGTAGAATCATCAGTGTATTGCTGCAAATGTAGCAGATATGAGCACCTACCACCTTTGACAGAAGTCTGGATAAAGCTAACAAGGCCCCAGGGGCATCCTCTAATTCTCACTGATATTAAATGTCTTACTGCATGGAACTGGAGGCTGCTTCCTACTGCACACAAGTACAGGGGGAACCTCAATCTCCACATGTTACCTGCTGTTCTTGGTGTCATACTGCCTCATGTTCTTGATGAAGTGCATCTTCTTCAAACTTTTGTGTCTTGGAGACCCAGATATATGCTTGGTTCTGCAATGATAAAAAGAAAAACAAACAAAAAAAAGCCAAATTTGTTAAGTGTTCTGAGAAAAATTCATGCCAGTTGTATGATCAGATGGCAGCACTAGCATGCAGGACCTCAGATATTGGCGTGGAAGAGGGTGGAGGGAAGAGAGGACTGCATGCAACGAGCTGAAGTTAATGCTGCTTTTGAAAAAAAGTACCTTCGTACACTGGCATATTCCACTATGTCTTCTAAAAAGTCTAGAGAGCAGCGCTGGGAGATAAAACGCCTTCTGCAAAATGTACAACACCACGAAGAGTGAACAGCATTAGTTCATGGCCTCCAAGTTTATGAACTGCAACAGATCTATAAGCTCTTAGGACGCATGGCAGGTTTTCTGGATTTTTGTTTTGTTGCAAGAGTGCTTAAGTAACAGTTTAAAATTCCTTAAAAGGCCAAGAACTGGTCTCCCCCTCTAGGACCTCTGAAATACATATTTATAGCAACTTCACCAAAAAGACCATTCATTTTCTGCCACACAGAAGAACGTCTACCTATAAGTTAAACACCTAAAAAGCCTCCAAATACTCATTTTAAATCTGACAAGAATGTCACAAAAAGATCCCCCCCATCAAAGCGGGGGAAGAAATAATTTTATATCAATTTAAGTTCAGATACAGGTACATCTGCATGATGACCAAACATCTGTGTGCATTCTCCATTCAGAACAGCTGTCTCCAGCTCCAGGAGTCGGCAGACTGAGAGTCTGTGACTGCAGCTCAATAAAACTGACAGATCCCTCTGAGAAACAATAGAGAGGGTTATTAGAGGAAGCAAAAGTATTTGGCATCCATGTGAAGTCCCAGAATGGAAGATGCAAGAATAATAGTAGGGCTCACGTGAGTTAGTGTAACAGTAATAGGATATTACGTTCAAGCAAAAAAAAAAATAGACTTTGCCAAAGTAAGATGCATTACTATTGTCCAAGTCAGGTCTTTCTTTGTGGGTAGAGATTTACAAATGAATTGTGCAACTTTGACTGCAATTTCCATAGGAACAACGCACTCCACCAGCAAAAAGCTGACACTACAACTATCGGAGTCCATATTTTCTGCCTTTGTTTGAGCATGCATTATGCTACACTTTTAGCACAAGCCATGTGTGTTCAAGTCCAAGGTTTTCTTCCCAAGTGAGACAGGAATTCAACTAATGGGCAGTGCTGCCATGGAAGTCAATGTAGAAGCAGCACATGAGACAAAAGTTGCAGGACTCTGGTTTGACAATACCAGCTTCTGGCAAAAAAAAAAAAAAATCAAACCTCAAGCTGCAGCAGAGCAGACACTCAGCTCAGCTGCACTGTTCAGGCACTCTTAAAAGGAAGTAAAGCTCAGAACTCAAACAGGTAGGAGGATGAAAAATTAGTGTCCCTTTCTGCAAACACAAGGGAGACAAGCACTCCCACAGGACTAACACCTTCAGTATTGCTAGAGACTGCCTCCTACAAATCCACAGCCATTAAGGTGCAACTGGAGAACATTCCTGGCACAGCTTCAACACCCTCCACCAGCAACACTTCAGTTTTAAAATCATTACTGGTTTGCTGCTTTTCAGCAAGAATGGCACAGGAACATTTAACACTTTCACATTTACATGGCTCTCCAGTCTAATCTAGCATCTAAAATTCAATAAAAAACCCTTCATGAAATGAGGAAGTAACTGCGAACCTCCTGGCTCTAATGCAGTTGGTAACATCCACAATCTGCCTCCCCTCCCGGGGGAGACCTGGCTGGATGGAGACAGAAAGACGCCGTGTATGGCAAGCAGAGGGAAAACACAGCTAATGCCAGTGGGCACTGGTACAAAAAAAGGGACATAGTTCTGTAAAAAGATGCTTGGTGTGAGTAACAGGCTGGACTGGGAGAGCCATGCCTACGTCCTCACTCCTAGCTCCACGGTGGAGACTCAGCCAGGGTGTCACACCTTCTGAATATCCCCTTGTTTACTCAGTAACAGGGACAAGAGTGTCAAACACCTGAACCGAGAGCAGATCTGAAGTAAAACCCTGCTGCAGTGAAGGAAGATCCCACCCCTTGACTCAGAACCACAATGACTCATCCCCACTCTGCCAACAGGAAACTTCATTTTTAGCTACACTTGTAAATAATTTCTGCCCTCAGCTAAGCTGTCACCTTGGAGGAATCCCTGATGCTGAGCCAGACACTCTCCCTCAAATGCCAAAACGGGGTGTATGTAAAGAATTCTCACTAATCCAGAGTACCTGAAACAGTTTGTAGGCCCAACCCAACACTTTACAGCAATGCAGCACCCTCAACATGATCCAAGAGAGTCACTAGTGCAGTACTTGGAGAATGCACCAAAATTTGACACTTTTTGAGTAGTTTGCACTTATATATATGCACACACACATATATTTGCTTTAGTTTGAGTGCTCTTCTCATGCAGCCAACTCATACTTGCACAACAGGCTGCACTGGGTCACTCCAGTGACTGTTAACTTTGATGACAAAAAAATGTCAAGTCACCTATGCTGTGCTAAGCAGCTTCACCTAGGATAACACTTCGTGCTATGGTCCATGGAATTCAAAGGATTTTAAGTGGTTTACACAGTGTGTTTGTTGCTGAAAGCAACCTAAATACTAAAAATACCAACATCTCTACATATACTGACTTATGTTATGAAGCCTTACCCATGTGTGACCTGGCAATTTGAAACTGAAATACTTAATATTAAAATGCTCATGGGTTCCACGGGGCAGGCTGTAATTCCAACAGAAAAGTTCAAACATGCCTGTTTGCCAGCACCAGCCATTGCTGTGACAAGCTATGGAGGGTTTGGGTGCTTGCATGTCCCTGACCAGGAGCTCATTTTTGGGTGCTTCCCAGCATTTTATTTCAGGAGCCAATAAATGGTCACTCCCAGACCATTAAAAACAGCAACTGTGTTTACAGAGCCAGAACCTCGAGGGGACCCATCAAGAGCAAAAACACACAGAGCACATGCCCAGAGATAAGGGGCTATCAAGTAGAGGAATTCTGGATTACGCCTTGCTCCTTATCTCCATGTGCACACACGGGCTCACACAATCCAACACCGCTGCCAAATCCCTGACGAGCTGAACACGCACTTCAAAAAGTCCACAAAAAATGCTTGTGTTCAGAAAAAAACCCAACAAATTATCTTCAGAGCTACATTTTGACTCCTGCCCTGGGAAGCAGTAGCCAGCCCACACATTTATTCTTTCTGATGGATCTCCCACTGAGGAAACCCAACGTTTGAGTGCTTCCAGCTTCAGAGTTGTGCTCTTCTGGTCCTGTCAGGGTCCCACTGAAACTCTCTGCAGAGGCTGGACACTGGATAAGCAGCAGTGGGATCCCCAGACCTGAGGGTGACACAGCTCTTAAGTGTTCCCAGCAGGACAGGACACAGCTAAGAGCAATCTATGTATAGCAATGGTAATCCCTACATGTCCTGCCTTATGAATGGAAAGGAGAAATCTTGTTAAGTCACAGCTCCAGATTAGAGAACACTGACCTTTCTGATGCCTTGCCAAGAGTTTTCTCCCTCCTCCCACCCACACTGGGCTACCTGCAGACACCCAGGAGGACAAGGGTAAAGCTGTGGCATGTTCCTGCAGTTGGAAGTGTGCAAGTTCTTTAGCAGGTACTGAATGCAAGAGATGCTGGCCCTGTGCTGTCAGATGTGGCTTCAGACACAGACAAGCCTTGTCCACTCCTGCTCCTGGGCCACCAACAGTCCTCTAAGGCACTCCCTTAGGCACCATGGCCCCACTCTGCACTCACAGATTCTGCAACAAACAGCCCTCACAAGTTTCATTTTAACCCCTTAAAGTTGGGCCTTAACCCCCTATACTGGGCCTGACAGTGGCCAGTGGTCTTTCTAAAGCCTGTGTGCAGCTGCCATTTGGTCACTTGGAAGCTTCTCTCTGTTTTGCCCTTCTGGCTTCTGCATTTCTACCACAGCAGGTGAACTGACCTCCTGAAGGGTGAAACTGAAAGCTCCTAAAATCTCACAGTGGTTCTCCCCCATCCTGATTAACCCCCATCCCTCTCAGGGACAGGGCTGCACTCTGAGCCCACCACACAGCCAGAGTTCAACCAACATTCAAGATGTTTCCACCAACACAGCACCCTGAGTTCATCTTACACTGTGATCTCTTGTTCTCATCACCTCCAGGATCACCAAGCCCTGCAACACGAGTGTTCAAAGATGCTGCCAAAGTTCCCCTGCTCCAAAGGGCCCAGCAGTGTGGATTTGTTTCTACTGGAGCTGCATCCATGGCCCTGCAGATGCTGCATGCACACACAGGCACACACCCCAGGCACTGGGCTAAAATTAGCAGCAGGGCTGATACCCTCTGTTGCTCTTTAGCCATCTGTACTGCCAATAGATGAGTGGAATGGGGGAGGTCAAGGATTTTTAATTACTGTGTAAAATTAGGGCCTAATAGAATTTGGTTTCCTATTTCTCACTTGAGTTTTAATATGCTGTCCCTTTGTAATGTCCTTTACAGGCCTCAGTATGATCACATTTGTCAAGAGGCTGAGTTATTAATATAACAAGGACAAAAAATCATCTATTGGTTTTTGGAAGCATCAGCTTAAAAACAACTGTCAAAGGTAATTTGCACAAGAAATCCAGATCCCAAATCCTGTTTATAACAGGAAGACATACCTGTCAGCTTTATTTTTCCAACACATATTTTAAAGATTAAGCTGTATTGTTTTCATTCCTTCAAGGCAAGACAACAAACAGATATGAACTGTGCTTGGGCTTCACTAGGTAAAATCTAGGCACTGGGGGATTAAGAAAGCTACTCCTTGTATTGAAGCTTACTTTTTAGCAGCTGCCATTTCTTCTGCAGCCCAGGAGACATTCAGAGATTTCAGGCTTGCATCCCAGAGTGTGTGAGTGGGAGCATCCCTGTTCTGCTATCAGTGCCCTGTGCCTCACCACCCTCGGCGCTCACACTAATGAGTTTCCTGCTCAAAACAGATTGAGTACAGCTCACTGGTAGCAACAAGTTCTCAGTAATTAAAGCCAAAAGAAGCCCAAGACTGCATTTACACTGAATCACATCAAAACCATGTCTTTGGTAAAACAAATGACTTCACAAAAGATCTGTGTCATGAAGAGCCCAGCACCAAGCAGGCCATTTTCACAGGTGGATGGTTTCAGCTCAGATGTTCCTTGAGAGGCAGAGAAGAAAGACACTTTGCATCACCAAGAGTAAGTGTACAGCTCAGTGCTCCTTCTTCACAAAGTCAGCTCTCGCTGTTTTACAGCACCACAAACGTGCATTTGGATTGCAGGCCCCATCCCAGGAGCTCTTTCTGACATTTAAGTACCAGCCTGCCAGAGAATAAATACAAGTCTCACAGCAGGGCTAGTTTAATTTATTCATCCAATAATCTTCATTTTAAAGGGTAAACTGAAATTAGCCACATGAGTATGAAAAGTACTTTTAGGCTACAGAGCAGGTCCCTCTGTGAGAGCCCAGGATGAAGGAGGAGGCCTAATTCCTTCAGCTTTGTGTTCCTACTCAAGGTTTGCTTGCAAAATTGAAAGGGCACCAGGGGCTTTCCTGCTGGTCCCAAACAGCCAGGAGAAAATCCTGCACTCCTCCACTAGTAAAGCCACATGCAAGGGAAGAATGTGTCACACAGCCTGTGGAACAGATGAGAATGAACAGAAATGAAGTATAATTTGAATGAAGGTGGAGGCCGAGTAAGTGGGAAGCTCACTAAGCCTGGAGAGTTTTAAATACTAACAAGGAAAGAAATTAGATAATCTTCACAGCAGCTGCTACTTCACTGCTGATTCACAACCACATATGATTAAGACCTAATAGAGAATGAGCTTTATATTCATTGAGTTTCATAAATCACATTGTTTTGGTGCTCAGAGTGTTTAGACAATACAAGGGGAAAATAATGCCTTCCAGAAAGTATTGTGAAAGCCCAGCTGTTGCAACAGAACCACCAAACCAGATGTAAAGTTTGCTGTGCCCACAGCCCTCTCCTAAAGCTCACTCCTAAAAATCCCTTCTGCTTCTCACAAAGCAGACTAGATGTGCTGGCCAGAATACCACCAGCATTTCTCCGAATTTCTCCCAGTTTCTGGAGGTGTTCATAGCTCACCAACCAGGATGCCCCCTGTGCTTTGTGCTCTGCTTGCTCAGCACTGAACTGCTGACCAAAACAGGCACGTGAAATGCAAAGTGTGTCCTTGATGACACTGTGGGCATTATGCTAGAAATATTCATGCACTTCACTGAGAGATGATGCTGTCATTTCATCATGTGCCTTGCTAAATAAAAGCCTTCAGCACAATAAACTCCCAAGCTGAAAAAAAAAAAAAAAAAAAAAAAAAAAAAAAGGAAAAAAAAAAAAAAGAGAGAGAATCTCTTAGCTGGGAAGGAGAAAAGGAAAACTGGTGACTGGAGGAAACCAAATCAAAGCAAGTTTAGAGAGGTCCCACAGTGTTTTTATGGGCACCTGGTTTTTCCCATTTCATTAGTCATCCCCTTCAATGCACAGTCAAGAGGTTGCAGCTTTACTAGGGCAAAAATTTATGCTTAAATTGCAGCAGCCACAACAGAGCAAATGCAAATCTGTCCTTGCTGTTGAGCAAGCAGTCCTGACCAGCAGCAGTTCAGCCCATGCTGTGGGGACTCCAAAAATGAACCAGCTACCCAGCTCTGAGGCAGGTCTGCACCTGGGTACCACCACCTGAGCAAGAGCTGGCACAAGAGGAGCATTCCCTGGAGAAGAGCTCGAGGATCACAGCCTCAGCAGTGGGGTCAGCTGGCAGCAAGCTTTGAGTTGTAGGGGCTTGGTATGTCTTGTGAAACACAGGGCCAGCTGAAAGTTCTTCCTTTAACACCTTTTCAGGGAATAGGTAAATTCCTATTACAGTAGGTTACAGTAATTCCAGGTGAATTCCAATTACAGTAGGTTAAATACACAACAGCAGTAAACCAAAGGTCAGGAGTTTGGAGCTCTGTCTGAAGAACTGGGTTGACTGAGTGGCTTTAGCTGAGCACCCTCCATCTGCAGTCACCTGCTTTATCAACAATACCTTGTGCTCATTAAAGAGCCTAAATTTCATTGTGCATTTTTAAAACTCCAACTACAGAGCCAGACACCTTCAGAACACCCTTCAAAAGAAGGCTCAAAAATATCTTCAAGCTCGCTCAGCCTGACAGCCTCACAGCTTTAAGTGGTTGACAGATGGGAACAGGAGAACACAGTATTTAATATACTATATATCTAATATACTAAATATATAT
>VXBC01012136.1:92501-126518 GCA_013399945.1 Ploceus nigricollis
ACCGCTCCTGGTCGCGCTCCGGGTCCCCGACCGCCCCTGGTCCCGGTCCCTTGTCCCGTTCCGCTCCCGGTCCCCGTCCCGCACCGTCCGCACTGCTCCCGCTCCCGGGTCCCGATCCCGCACCGCCCCAGGTCCCGGTACTGCACCGTCCGCACCGCTCCCGGTCCCGGTCCCGTTCCGCTCCCGGTCCTGGTCCCCATTCCGCACCTCCCGCACCGCTCCCACTCCCGCTCCCGGTCCCGCACCGCCCCTGGTCCCGGCCCCGCATCGCCCACACCGCCCTCGGTCCCAGTTCCGCACCGCTCCCGGTCCCGCACAGTCCGCACCCCCGACACCGCTCCCGGTCCCAGTCCCGCTCCCGCTGGGTGCATGCGGGGCTGCCCCGGGCAGTGCTGGACCCTCCCGCCCCTGCTCCCCCGCAGCCGGGGCTCTCTGAAAGGGATTTCAGGGTTGCGGGGATGGGAAGGTGCTGCGAGCAAAGGGTGCTTCTCTTGACTGGCTGTGCTTTGTCTTCGTTCTTGTGAACAGGCAAAAAAAACCACGTTTAAATAGAAATAACTGCAGGTAAAGGAAGTGGGAGTGCACCATAACAGGAACTGGCTCTGGCACTTCTGGCACTTCTCTGTTTTGTCCCTGTTCTCTCCACCTGTGTGCCAGGAACAGCCCAGCCTGGCTCCTGGATCGATGTTGTGAGCAGGGATGCTCACTGCAGCCCTTCCCATCTCATCCCATCAGAAAAAGATTACTGAGAACAGTTTATCCACATGAAAAATAGCTCCCAGCAATCCTGCCAAGGTCAGTGTGAACTGCTGAGCTGGTGCTCTGCTGTGAGCTACAGCTGGGTCTCACACACTGCCATTTCCAGGCAGTGCAGGGCACACTGGGGAGAGGGAGCACCCAAACCCTCCCTTCCCATGCTCTTCTCCCTGCCCTCTCCAGGGACACATCCCACCTGCCTGCCCATGTACTTGCTCCTCACTAGAAGAGAAAACTGTGGACTTTCCCCAGGTCAGACAAGACCCACGTGTGTATGAAACCTGGGTAGGGATTTAATTGAAGCAGGTTTGTGCATGGGGCTCTGCAGTGTTTGGTTTGGTCACCACCCCTGAGCCAGCCACTGGGACATCCTTCATGAGGAGAGGGGTCTGGTAGTCCATTCTCCAAGTGTGAAATCACAGGGAAGAACATGGTTCTGATGCAGGGTGAGGGTTCCAAAGAGACATCTCCTCTTCCTAGCTCCAGTCTGAGGGTCTGCTCTGGCACAGGGCTGGGATCACTGACTGTGGGGCTCCACCAGCAGTGACCTGGCTGCTCCAGGTGTCACCTGCATGGCTCATCCTTGCCCAGCCTCTCCTGTGGCACTGAGTGAGGACTTTCAGGGTGCTCTGCTCATAAGTGAGTCCTTATGAATTCCCCACTGCCTGGCCCAGCATGACAGGAGGATTCACTCTCCCAGCATGGGTGGGATTCTGAGGTCTCTGAGCTCTGTCCTTTGGTCTGCAGTTGCTCCATCCTGCCCTGCTGTTAACTGTCCTTGGAGGGATCATTGTGGGAAGCAGAGCAATTCTCCAGTTCCTTTGTGATCCCCACTGGGCATTGCTCTACTTTGATTTTCTTTTTTCCTCTCATTGACTTCTTAGATCCTGTAAACAGCCAGATGACAGCAGGAGTTAACCACAGAGAAATGGATTTACACTTCTGGAGTCAGCATGGCCTCATCCCAAAACAGGGACAGCGCAGGAGGAAGCAAAGCTCAGCACAGGAAAGATGAAGAGAAATCCCTCACATGTGAGATGTGTGGGTATCCAGGGAAGGCTGTTGTGATCCTGGACACAAAACAACATGTGAAGCAGAAACAGGCAGAGAACTGACCTGATGCAGAAGTGTCCCTGGCAGGATACCCGGACCAGCAAGATGCATTCCGTGGATTTCTCCCCATTCCAGTGTGGTTCATGGCCCACACCACATGCTGAGAGAGGTGTTACACACCTCCATCACCCCATTCCTGCCACAGCTGCACCCACCCCTCACCTGGGACATCCCCATCCAGTCCTGGAGGGTCAGATGTGTTTGCCCTGGGCTGCACAGCACAGCTTCCTCCCCATTGCTCCAAGTGGCTGGTTTTATACAGCAAATCCTCTTGTCACCCGGCTGTGGTGGTGTCCCCTGAGTGAGCAGGGCGCTCTGAAGGCCAGGCTGTTAAACAAGCTCCCTTCAAGCTTAAGCAACAGCCCTCTCTATATTTATGGCTGGGCCAACACTTCCCTGTTTTTACCAGCAGTACAGAGCGGGTGAGCAGCAGGGTTCTTCTGACAGAGCATTTTTTGAGGCCTGACAGACAAACTGTCTTATCCTTGCCCTTATCAGGAGCAGTTTTCTGCTTATTCACCTGCAGGAAACATGGGTACAACACATTCCTCTCTCAGCAGGGAAACCTCCACAGCCACACTGGAAGATCAACAGAAACCTTTCTCTGAATGTCAATAACTCACTCCTGAGAATTTGGCCTTCCCCAGTCACCACCTCCCTGACCAGATAAGCAAACACGAGGGACTAAGCTCTGTTAGCTTAGGTGCTTGGGGTGCTCTCCTGGTCACCCTGCCCAGGCTGTCCTGGCTAACCATTAGCTGGGGCTCCTCTGGCTGGAGATACGAGTGTTGCCAAAACATGGCTCAGAGGAGCACGGAGGAAAACCCTCCTCTCCTCTGTCCTTGGGCATTTCTCACAGGAGTCCCTCTGGAAGCAGCAGAAGTTGTAGCCTTGAGCTGATGCCCCAAGGAACTTCTCCTCCCTACCTTTTATCCAGGGATCCTGTCCTCTTTTTCTCTTCCTCTGCTGCACATGAACTTTGTCTTTGGTGCAAAAGTATTTCCCGTCAGCCTCAGCTTCTTGTAGCATCTCATCTTCATACTTCTCCTACACCAATGAGAAGAACAGTCAGTCTACAAACCACCCTGGTTTTCCCAGGGAGCTGGTGGCTTTGCCAGGGACCTTTGTGACCATTGCTATGGAGTGATGACAAATGCTAGTGTTCATAAACACTCTTGACTGGCTGGAAAGAGTGGCACTTCTACCCCTCAGCAGCAAGTTGTGCAACAGGGTGGGAATGAGGTTTGGCATCTGGTGCAGGAAGAGCCATCAACTTCTGGAGGGAGCTTGGGCTGGGACAACCTGTCTGATGCCTCTGGGACCCAGCAGCCTGAGCTGATGGCTGAGGAGAACAAACAAACTAACCTCACTGTCCGTTGTGTCTGGCTCATCAGATTCTTGCTTCCCAGACTCGGCATCATTGTCATCTAAAGAAACACAAAAAGAAGGGGTTTTGGCTGGTGGGAGGCTTGACAAGCTCATGAGCAGATGCAGAGCCACTGGCCCAGGCTCACAGAGCCACTGAGGCAGAACGCAGCTTCAGCAATAAGCTGTGTTGTGAAGCAGAGGCACTGCAAGCTACGGGGCCTGGAATGAATGTTTAGGAGTGATCCAAGAGGACTCTGTTGGGAAACCAGCTCCCAGGAAAGCTGTATCCACAGGACTTTGCTACACCAAGGTCACAAGAGCTGTCCCAACAGGTGGCTGCATACAGGTGGGAAACTGGGGGGTATTTAAGCCCCAGACTGCACCTTCCTGTCTGAGCCCCAGGTGAGGAGAAGCGTGCTGGGAGGAGAGGCCAAAAGGGACAATCCCACGTTTGCTGCTGGTTCAGTCAGCAGCTCTTGGCAGGGAATGTGTGCTGAGGAGCAGAGGAAGGAAAGGCAGGGGAGATACTTCCCTTCCCTTTCCAGCAAAAGCATTTCACTGTACACACACCCTGTGGCTACACAGCCCCAGACATGTACCTGCACACACCTGAGCTCTGCACACACTGCATCTCAGGGGCTGGGGGCCAGGCCTTGCTGGGGCTGGCATCACCCTGTCTGCACACACAGTAACACCCCTCAGCTGGCCATGGTGGGCACAAAGGGCTGGGCACAGGGCTGTGCCCTCTTCTGAGGGGCAGGGGCACCCCCGAAGCTCAATACTTATTGCTCATCACACCCAGCTCTAGCCAGGATGGAGCTCAGCAGGGCAGCCCCCTCTTGCTGCCCCTGCAGAGCTGGGAGAGCAGGTGATGCTGCTTCCAGGCACTCCTGGATTCCCTGTAGCCTGATCCCATCCTCACCTTATCCTTCTGCAGGTCAAGGTTCACTAGAAAGTGCAGAAGTATTTGTGTATTGTTTCCTGGGCTTTGTGTCAACCTTAAGGTGAGAACTGAAGAAAGTCCTGTATTCCCACACCCAGAATGTAATCAGCTGAAATTCTTCTGCCATGATGATATCTCCTTAGCAGGTAAATCACAGAGGACTCTTTTTTTTTTTTTTCTCCACCGTGAAAAATCCTGCTCAGGAGAGTGTTCCCAAACCACTCCGACACGCCCAGACCAACTAATCCAGGCGAGCTCAACTTTCTGGCCAAGCCAGTAAGGCTGGTACTGAGCAGCTCCCAGCAGACGTGCTTCCCACTCTGATCCCCATGGCTGCTGCCTCCCACCTGCCTGGACAAACCTGGCACCTGTGTCTCCTGGGGGTCAGGCAGGGAGAAAGCCTTGGAAAGGATCGTGTGGAGGGTGGAGCAAGGAAAGGAAGGAAAGCATCCTGATCTACGTGCTGCAGGTACCAGCATCCCTGGCTCTGTGCTGGGTCATCACAGGACACACTTTGGAGCAAGGGGACAGACAGGGATGATCTTCCAGTGCTAGTCCTGCAAACTTCTTGCATTTCCCCCATCTCTTCTGGGACATTCTGAGCTGCTTCTTCCCTAAGAGGAGTGGGAAATGCTGGAGCAGCAACATTGTCCTGTTACTGCTCATTGTGGAGTGGGTTTTGCCAAGAGGTCAGAGCTACGCTGACTCCTCAGCTCCTGGAGAATTCCTTCCATGCCCCCAGTGTGGAGTGCAGGGTGCTCTGCTGAGCATGCAAGGACACCCCAGGGGTGGCTCCTGTCTGTGCTGGACAGAGACACTGGGCTTTTCTCCAGAAGAACAGGGATTACTTTCTCCCCATATATACTGAGCCTGAATTTTGGACATATCTAGGGTAGAAAATTGAGCTCTCAAGGACAGAAATGTGAAACCTGAAGTTCCCCCAAAGGCCCAGAAGAGTTGGGAGGCAGGAACACTTGGTCCCTGGAAGGTGGGTTTGCAGGTGTGTGCAGAGCCCAGCAGAGAGCTCTGGGCTGGGAAATGCCTTCACCAAAAGGCACCTTTCACTCTTGCCTTCTCAAATGCCACATTTGCCTGGGGCTTCTTACCTGCTTCTCCCTTCTGTGCACTGGCATCCCGTCTCAGCCCAGCCTCAGGAAGGGCCTCTGGGTCACTCGGTGTGGAGCTGTTTGTCAGATATGCCCGTGAAAGTGTGAGCTGTGGGACACAGGGAGCACAAACGCTGCTGTCACCAGGCAGGAGAGGATTGTCCCCAGCCCTTACTTGCTGACAGTGACACCCACAGGGACAAGCATCACAGAGAGGTTCCTGTGCACTGTGCTGTGTTTGCAGGGAGCCCAGCACCTCCTGCAGCAGCCTGTGGGAGGGGGCACAGGCACTGCCTGCCCTTGGGCCTGGATGGAAGCCCTGTGGACACTGGAGGGGAGGTGGAGACTGAGAGCCAGGATGAGCAACCACGGCTCTGCCATGTGCAAATTGGCTTCACACACACCAAACCCACCCTCCCACAGGATATTCGTGCTGGTCACAGTGGTCCCAGCAGCAGTGCTGGGCACCCTGGCGAGGGGAAGGGGCTGCAGTTGATGCCAGCAAGAGCTGCACTTACCACAGCTGCATCCTCCTCCTCCTCCTCCTCCTCCTTGGCAGCACCAGGCAGTGGCCGGGTGGCACCGGGCCAGTGGAAGGGGCAGCGCAGGTCGTCCCGCTGTGCCCTGTGTCCCCCGCCGGGGCCGCGGGCTGCGGGCACAGCCGGACTGTCCCCGGCGCTCTCCCGCGGGCTGCCCCAGCCCCGCAGCTCCCGGCGGCCGTGCCACTCCGTGTCCCTGCCGCGGCCGGAGTCGGACAGGTCCAGCGGCGCGTCCGCATCATCGTCCCTCGCCTCCTTCAGCTTCGCTCGCAGCTCGGGGCGCTCCCGGCCCAGCCAGAGCTCCTTCTCTTCCTTCCCATCCGCAGCATCCTCCAGGAAGAACCTCTCCTCCTTGCACCCTGCCGCCATGCCCAGCCACGGGGACAGGGGCCGCTCCCCGGGCGGGGGTTTCGTGTCGCCGTCTGCCCGCTGGCCCGGCTGGCACTGCTGCAGCAGGAGCTGCTGCAGCCGCTCCCGGTGCTTGAGCAGGTGCAGCTTCTCCTCCAGGTGCTGGTCCCTCACGTACACCATGGTGGCAGGAAGCTTCAGCAAGGCTGCGTGGTCTTCCCAGGTGTCCCGGGACCGCGTCCTGCCCTCGGCAGCTTTGGTCCGGAGCAAGTGGCTGGGGAAGCTGCCGCCGTCCCGCTCGGCCGGGGCGCAGGGACTCGCCAGCCCCAGCTGGTGCAGGGAAAGATGCTTGTGCAGGAGGCACAGCTGCTCCCTCCGGGCACTCAGTTTGAGGTTTTCGTAGGATGGAGCAACCTTGGGGGACTCCAGTTTGCTCGCTGTTAAATAACTAAAAAAAAGCGTGGAAAAAAATTACATTAGAGATCATGTCAGGGGAAAAAAACCCCCACACATTAGCATCAGAGCTTTCCCATGGTTTCCCAGTTGTGCAGGGATGTGTGTGGTCTCTCCTGCTCTTTCCATGCCCTGTTGCAGCTCTTCTTACAGCCAGCACCATCCTTACTACCCTCCTGGGCTTTCTTAGTGCCTGAAGACCCTTAGGACAGAGGAAGAGCCCACCATTCCCTAACCTCACTCAATGGGAAACTCTGACAGCCATCCTAGGAAGGTTGGTACAGTGCAGGAACCTGCCCTGCAAACCCAGTCCCTGCTGCCGCTGGTTATTTGGCAGCTTCCATGAGTGCAAGCTGTTCCCAGGAGTGCTCTGCAGAGCTACTCACACTCCAGGAAATTCTGTCTACAGGTGAACTCACTGGCCTTGCTCAGCCCTCTGTGCTCCTGAAATCAGTGGGGAGGATAAGCCTGGGAAGTGCTGAGCCCTGCAGGAAAGCCCATTAGAATAGATAAGGAGGAGCAGGAATTGCTGCCTGCCTGGGACAGTCCTTCTGCCTGGATGTGGGGACAGCTGGTTCACTTTGTGGGTCTGTCTGAAGAGCTGGAATAACAAGAGCCTGATCTTGTTGGGCTGGATACCAGCCGTTTTTTACTGGTGTAAACTGGGATATCCCCCCCTTGCCAGGGCTGTGGGAGAGGTTTGGAGAGGGAGGTGGACAGGCACAGTGAATACTGGCCATCCATCCACTGGGGGACAGCTGCACTGGGCCGTGGGTCAGGCCTGGGTACTCACGCCTCGAGGCTGGGGCTGTGCTCACGCTCCGGAGGGACAGGAGCCTTCCTCGCTGGTGGGGACACTGCTGCCCCCGAAGGACTCTTTTCCAGGAGGCAGGGTCTGGAGCCAGGTCTCACCAGGGCAATGGTTCCATGCAGCTGGTTGGAAATCCTCTGGGATGCCTGTGGCAGAGGACAGAAAGTCCAGGTGAGCCATTCTGCAGCGTGCCCTGGGCTCCAGGGAGCCTGGCTGAACTGGGACACTTCTCCTCACCAGTGACAACAAAACAGACAGCTCCTGAGTGTGCTGCTTGATATGGTTCTGGTCAACAGCTCTATCAAGTTTTTATTAATTTTTCCAGGAAATTTTCCCTTCATGTACTCTCTGTTTTCTGGCTGCACTGCTTTGTAGCACAGGAAGTTTTGCATCTCCTCTTAAGTCCTGATTCAGTGGCTTAACCAAGATAAGACCCTGCAAATTCCTAGTCCCATAGTCAGGCCTTTTTACTCATGCAAGACTTTATTCATGCAAGCTCCTGGCACACACTGCTTTGGTGGGTGTTCTGGTGGAGTACCTGGGCCAGGACATCGCTGTCTCCATCAGCTGTCATGAAAGGCTCACCACATGTTCTGACTTGACTTTCCCCTGCCCACCTGGAGATGTCACCAGCCCTTCCTGCGATCCCTATTAATTATCCCCACAGTCTGCCTGCAGCCTTACCAAAACCTCTTTTCACCTGCTCTCTCAAGTATTTTGTGGAGGTCGAGTAAGCAAAACCTGTGCCAAAACAGAAGAGTCTGTGTGGGTGTGTACGTGGGCTTGAGTTTCCATGAGCAGGAACAGGTCCAGATCCTGCAGTCTCATCTCCCAGTGCCCAGTGGCATCATATCACAGCCTGAGTGACACCCTGTGTTTGTCCTTGTACCCACTGAATGCCAGGCTCTCTGAAAATGCCAGGCTTTGGAACTGACAAACTCCCCAAGTCTGGCTAACTGTTCCACCCCCCAAGTGCCTCCTACTCTTTCCCTATCCCAATCTGCTTGTCTTGATCCAGTTCAGATGACCACAGCAGTGGGGAGAAGGCCTGAGGACATCAGGCTACCTCTGACAACTCACTATTTCTGCAAGGCTGACTTCTTGGAGGACACTGCCTGGAGAAGTCCTGCTGCTTGGAGAGCTTCTCTGGAGCTTCTCTGGAGGCTTTTCTGCAAAAAAAAAGACACAACCAGCTGCCATAATGGTCCCCCAGAGCTGCTGTAGCCCTGCCCTGCAGTGGGCTGGAGCCATGCAGCCTCCCAGGGATGCCACTGGCTGCTACCAGCCACCTCTCAGTGAAGATTTTGAGTCAAAATTACCTTCTGGCTCAAGCCAGCACCTGACTGAACGTGCCTTTCACTGCATGTGCGGGTGGCAGGAAGGGAATGCCATGGTCTCTGCATGAATTGTCTTTCAGTGAGGGCACCAAGCACTCTTTTGCTCTAGTGCAGAGCAGGGTGTTTCTCCCTTGACCTGCATTTCCCTCACATCAGCTTTTCTGCCCATGGCAACATCCATCTGAGCTGCCAACAGCTTGGTCTTTGCTCTCCAGACCCTTTCCCAGAGCAGTTCTGCACCATGGCTCCGTCACTTTTCACATTCCCAGGTCCCTCAAGGGTGGCAGGAGCCAGCAGCACCCACCTTCACTGAGCTCGAGGTCCCGCACGTCCTGCTGGGCTTCTGCTTCCCTGTGCTCTGCCTTCTCTGTGCTGACAGTCCTGCTCCCTGGGGACAGTAAAGTCAAAGGGGAGCTTGGTGTGGAGCAGCTTTCCCTGGAGGAGACTCCTGGGGTCTTTGTCCTGTCCCTGTTGGAAGGAAAAGGACATGAATGAATGAGAAGGGGCAGGAGAAGGAAGGTTTTGGAGCCACTGTACTGAGAGCTCTGAGCCTGATATACAAATATACATATTGATGTATGTGTGGATGTGGACATTCCGGATCCTCAGACTCACCTCCTTCCACTGCAGCTTATCAGCAGCCCAGCTCAGTCTGGAGCATGGACAGAGCCAGCCTGAGGTGTGATTGCCCCACTTGGCTGTGGGTAACGTCGCAGGAAGCCACAATGTTGGGTAAGCCAGGACCCAGCTGTGGCTATTGCAAAATCTCTGTGGGAACCTGTCCCTGGCTGGGCTTTCAGCCTGATGGAGGGGTGGACTCAGCACAGGGATGTGGTGTCTGCCCCCTGTCACCAAATCAAGATGGAGAGGCTGATGTTCTCGGTGCCACAAGGGAGTGCCTGAGTTTGGAGACACACACAGAGCCCTGGAGGGACTCTGATGCTGAGACCTGGATGTTTGGCTGGAAATCCTCCTATCCAGCATCTCAGGGGAGAGCAGAGCAGAGCAGAATCACTCAGTGCTCAGCAAACCCAGCCCAGCCTACAGCTCTGGAGCTACTCAGCTCTTGGGAAGCACTGGGGAGTAAAAGCCAGAGTTTCTCTTTAAGCGGATGGCACTCCTGTGCTCCAAAGAAAACACATTTCTAAACTAATCCCTCAGTGCTAATTCCTCTGGACTTTAAACCCTTGAGGAATGAGCTAATTTGTATATATTGGCCAGCCTGGCAGGTTACTTGGCTTCCAGCACAGTGCTCTGCTGGGCTGTTAACCTGTTGGTGCAGATCACTTCTCCCTCTTTAACCCCATCACAGCCCCTTGTGGGTCACTCTCCTTCCCTCAAAACCACCTCCTTCCTGCAGACCCTCTCTGGCTGCTGCAGGAGGAGAGCTGGTGCTGTGGAAAAGCCATGGAATCCCAGGCTGAGGTCCATGCAAGCTGCCCAGGGCTTTGTTTCCAGGGGGTTAAGTATCTTTGTTCCCCAAAAATTAATCACTGGATGCTGGTGAACAGGGAGCAAAGGTCAACAAGGGTTTTGAAACTATTAGGGATTTTTCCATGTCTTACATGCACAGGAACCCATGGGAATTAGATGCTAAAATACCCCTGAGGACACCACAGTCTGGACCTTGCCCTGCCCAGCTCTGGGGATGCCCTGGTTGTTGCCAGTGCCCCTTGTAAAGAATGAAACCAGAAAAGTGCTTACTCCAGGCTCTGGAGCCTCTTCAGTTCTTCCTTGAGAGTTTTATTCTCCTCCCTCAGGCGGTTGGTCTCGTTTGCTGCAGGGACAGAGGAGGTGCTGTGAGCTCAGGTGCTGCCAGGATGCTGCTCACAGCTTGCTGGGGTGCCCGGGGGAGGAGGAGGGAATGGCACCGACTTTTGGAGGGATGCCGAATTTCCTTCCTTCTTTGTGAGTGCTGGGGCTAAGGGATAAAAGGGAGCAACTTTCTGACTCAGGTTTCATCAGGATTGGGTCTGCTTGCAGGTGGCCCAGCTCAGGGGAAGAGCACGGCCCAGAGCCAGGCGAGGCAGTGGTGGGTTGGGCACAGTGAACATCCTGCCCCTGAGCACCAGGGCAGGCTGAGGAGTGGGTGCTGTGCTAGGGGGAGGGCTGGGGGTCCCGGAGGGATCAGACAGAGGCAGGAGGGAGATGTGAGCACCCAGCACCGGGTGCTGCAGCGAGGATGCCATGGAGAGTACGGGTGGGCTCCCAGGCATGGTGCCTTGCCTTGCTCCTGCTCGAAAGCAGCACTCAGGGAGCAGTGGCATAGCAGGGGAGATAAAACAAGGGCTCTTGGCACCTCTCCATCCCTCCTAAATGCCTTATCTCCTTTACCCCCATGACCCTCCCTGGGCTGGTCAGATCCCTGGGGAAAAACACCCTGTGCCTCAGCAGTGCTGGGAGCTGTGCCAAAGGCTCAGGAGAAGATCCATCACACGTGTTGCTTGATTTCATTTACCCGTGCTGAGCTGCTGCTGTGACTTTCCTGTCTTTGCCAGAGTGTTGCTTCTGCCGTGCCAACTGCATCCTTTTCCCAGGCAGCTGACAGAGCCTGGAATCTCTCATTTTTCTGGAGGTGTGGGGGGCTGCGACCCCCAGCTCTGATGATTTGTGTGAAGGGTTATGTCTCCTTGGGGGGACGTGAGCTGCCATCCGCAGTTGTGCTCCCTCCCTTCTTCCCATCCCCAAACTCTTCCCAGATTCCTGCTCACCAGAAGGGCTCACATGCAAATATCTGGGAGAGGGATTAACTGAGCAAAGGCTCAGCCTGCCAAAGCCAAGCTCACAGTGGGTGTCAGTACGTACAGAGGATGAAGATGTGCTGCAGGCTCTGGAAATGAGAGGTCTCATACTCATTCTGCTTCTTTTTGGCCAGCTCCTGAGTGACCATGCATCTGTCACAAAGACCAGCTCTCAGCCTGGAGGAAGGGAACCCCACAGCTTGTTACCACATGGTTTCCATGGGAGAAATAAGTTCCTGCCCTCCCCACGGGGACGTGTGAACACCCAGACCATCACTGAGAATCACCCCCACAGCCCAGCACTGGCCTTTGCACCCTTCCAGATCCAGCCCCACCACCACCAGTCTAGGAAAGCTCCTAGGCATGTGCCCAGACTCCTCCAGCTCTCTCAGCAGCTGAGAATAGGAAAAATAGAGATTCATGTGCTACATCCCAGTCCTGGGAAGACAGCAAATCCCAAACTCTCTCCCCAGGACTGTGCAGTTGCTGCCACTCAGCAGCACCCTACTTAAAAACAAATCCTACCTGTTTTCTAACACCTTTACATTTTCTTTAAGGACCTTCTGCTGTTCCCTTAATTGGTGATTTTTAGCAAACAGCTCTTCAATTCTCTGAGCATCACTAGTTGAAGAAACACAGCAAAGAAAGGAGGGTTATTGGATTTCTTCCCAAAACATGTGCCTTCTTCCACAGTGCCCTTTTTCTTGTGTGGCAGGAGGGGAAACAAATGTGTTGGAGCTTGGATGCTGCCCTGTGACACCCTCCTTGGAGTTATCAGTTTAATTCCTCCCACTTATTGTTTTCCAAGGGAGAAAGCACCGGGTGGCACAAGCATCACCTGCCAGTGGGAAGACAAACTGGAGTTGGGCTGGGATCACCCCAAACCCTGCCTGGAGCCAAAAAACTTGAATTTGGCAGTGCCAGAAAGGCAAATGGTGTTGGAGAATAACTCAGGAAGTCTGAAACTGCAGTGGTGTCACTGCCCCTCTGCCCCAGCATCGCTCACCGGCACTTCTCTGTCGTCAGCTCGGTCACCTTGCTGTGCAGACCTGGAATAGAGAACAGACACAGAGAGCTGGGTGTTCATTGCCAACTCCCCAGCACTCAGGAGCAAACGGCACTGATGGAATTTCGGGAAGGTGCGTGGCTTTGCAGAAATCTCATCCATTCACAAGCCTTATCTCTGACAAGGAATAACACATTGCATGTGTTAAACACAATCACAGTTTAATGGGACTGGGAAAGTTGTACAAAATGTGAGCTCGTTTTGTATCCCCACTATTTAATGAGTCTGCATCTCCTTTGCAGACCCAAAAAGTCTGGTTTAGTTTTGTTTCTACTTATTTCTCACCACAGCCTGCATTTCCCAGGTGGGCAGTATTTTATAGCTTGGTTGGAAAGCATCTTGGAGAATATTTACAGCTGAACAGCTTTCCTTGATGGATCTGCAGACATTGTATCCTGTCAAATCCATTTTATGCAAAGTAGATGTAGACATGTGGTTTAAATTGCTCAACAGTTTCCTCTAACTCTCACACGGCTTGAAATTACACAAGAGAAGAATGAATTCATAAGCCAGAATCATCCAAAAGTGCTGAAGTTTTGTTCACAATATTGATACTGGGAATTATTCTAATAGGAAAACAATTGGACTTGGCACTTGGTTGCTTAACCTAATGGGTTTTATTTTAATAATGTATGGCCTGAGAAATAATTTATTCCCTAGAGGAATAAGCTATCCAACCTGACTCAAACGTTTTCTTTAACAGAGCTTCATCTCCTGCTGCTCCTGTCTTATAGATTATTGCATCTTTCCTCTTTCCCTTTGATCCCTCAGTATCCAAATATCCTCCAGTCCTCCCTGCTTGGAGCAGATGCCCAGCAGGTGTGTGTGTCACCCCTGCAAACCTCCCAGCTCAGCAGACCACCACAGCAGGGGCAGGAAAGGAGCCAAATCCCCCCTGGTTAATGCTGGGAGCAAGTGAGATTCCTGCAGGGACTGAGCACCTCCATGGCCTCCCTTCCAGCAGCATGGAGTGCAGGAATGTCCTCTCTCTTCTGCTCCTTCTCATCACTCAAAAAGTTACTTTTTTCTCAGTATGCCAACGAGAGGTACAAATATGCCATCAGTGGGTGTTCTCCCCTGAGGGACAGGCTGTGACCTCATGTCCCAAGCCATCCCCATGGGTGCTGCTTGCTCAGCACTAATCCCCAAATCTCCCTAATCCACATCTGCTCCTCCTCCTCCCTTCAGGTTATTTGACACCAAACGGATCAAGGTGGTATTACAAAGAAATGGATCTTGGCCAGGTTTTGATAAGAAAATGTTGTCTCCCTACCTTGGACCTCTTTCTCATGGATTTCCTTGAGCTTGTTTAGGAACTCTGCAAAGCTCTCTGTGGTCATGTTCAGGGCTGAGCCACACACCAGGCTGTGCCCAGTGGCAGGATGTCCTTTTGCTTCAAATTATTCAGGTTTCAGCCTAAAATAGAAAGAAAAATACAACAAAAGAGATGTGTCTGGTGCATGTGGTGTTCTGGAAAGGACAAAGCCCAAAGCTAGGAAGAGAAATCATTTGCTAAACCATGGGATGCATTTTTGGCCACCCTGCCTCAGCACTGAGCACAGCAAAGAGCATGTCTTAGATACTGGGAGAAGCCCAGCTGGAAAATCAGGCTTTTCCTCAACTTGTTGAGCTGTTTAAATTGCATTTCTCTGGGATGAGGTGGGGCAGGTCATCTTCTTGAGCATAAAGAAGGGACTGCAGAACTCGTGTTGGGACCACATGGGGACTGATGATGAGGAAATTCACAGCAGATTTGGTGCTTGAGCCTGATGGACTCATCTCCTGCTGGGATGCTCCCTTGCATCCCTCCTCCTTCTGGCACCAGGCACAGCTTTTACAGAGGCAACACACAGCACTTGGCCACCCCACTGTCATTGCCCAGGCTTCCTGCATGGCATCACCTCTTTGAACCCTTGGGACACACCCAACAGGGCTTTTTCACCCAGTTTTACAGGGAAACCAGGAGAGGTGGTGTCCAGAGCCAAGAGTTGCAGGAAGCTGTCACAGGCACATCCATGGGGTCCTCTGGAACCACCAAAACCACACTGGGAAAGAGAAACTTCCACATGAAGGCATTTAGCATCTCCTCGTGGGAACTTCTCCCCCCAGAATCATCCTGGGTTACTGAGTCATGGCGAGTAATTCCAATCCCAGCAGAGCACCTGGACACTCAGCCCTCAACCACGCAGGGATGCCCAGGGAGCAAACCTCCCCTCTGGAGCTGGGAAGTGAGCAGTGGGCTGGGCCTGGCCTTTGTGGCTCCACGGGGAAGGTTTGCGCTGGGTTCCAGCGCTCTCCCAGCCCGGCTCCCGCCCGTGCCTTTATCTGCATGCGGAGCAGGGATGTGCCAGATCGCCTGCATATGCAAGATGTGGGCACGCAGAGCTGGAAGAAGAAAGTTTCCCCTAAAGCATCTGATTTTCAAAAGAAATGAGGCACGCGCCGGCAAGCACAGCAGCGAGCTCGGCACGCTCGGGTCGGCGGCGCAGCTGCCTGAACACGAAGCATCCCCGAGCCACTCTGCTTGGCTTTTGAGCAAACCTGATGCAAACAGAGTAGAGAGCTTATTCTCTGGGGAAACAACTAAAAATATTCATTACTCCTGCTTCCCTGGGCATAACCCACCCGTTCCCAGGGCTGGGTGATCTAACCCAGCAAATAAAAGCACGGTGTGGCTCGTCCAGCTCGGGATCTGCCGCTGTGGAATGGGATTGGGAACTGGTCTGAGCCCCAAGAGCCACAGCTGAAAAACCAGCCAGGGGAAATAACGTGCAGGTCTAATGCAAAACAGGAAAAAACCCTCCTGATGTTAATGTTTGCACTTCCCGGGATCACTGAGTCCTAAATTAGGCTCTGCTCTGGGTAAAGCATCTCCCCAGGGCTGAAGGGAGCTTGTGAGATCAAGCACTGCCATCACGGGACTGACACCCCAAGTGCCAGCTGGGAAGGCTCTGAAGCACCCAGGCACTAATTCCCATTGCATTCTCCAGTGCTGTAATCTGGGAAGGGATTGCCACTGGGAGCAGAGGAGTTGGTGGCTGCATGTGCTCCTGCTGCTCTTGCTGCTGCTGGATCAGGTCCTGCCCACCTTGTACTGAAGGGCTCAGCCCTTTCCCCAAGGCTGGTGTCTCTGCAGGCTGAGCCCAGCATTTTGAGACACAGGGATTCAGCTCAGCCATCCCGGGAAGGTGACACCCTGGCTGGGACAGGTGCCAGCTGCTCAGGGAGGTAGGGCTGGGCTGGCTTGTGGTGGGAGGTGGGAGGTGTGGGGGCAGCCCAGGTGCTCAGTGCTGGATCTGGATCCCTGCAGCTGTGACTCAGTGCTGCAGGCAGAGCCCAGCAAATCAGGACTTGGGGCTGGGCTGTGGGCAGCAGCTTTGCCTTCCATGCACAGCTGAGGCTGTGGTGCCACCAGGGTTGGGGTTTACTCTTGATTTTCTTTTCATTGGAGCCCTCAGGTGAGTGGGGACATGTGACCTGCTGCAGATCCAATCAGCAGGGAAAAGCTGCAAGTTTTGGTGCTTTTTGAGATGGCAGAACCCATCTCTGCCTGCAGATGGAACAGCCACTCTGTGGCAAACCTGGCAAGGACTTTGGGTCTCCTCTGTTCACACACGTGGTAACAGAGATCCTTCATGAGCATGGCTCCCCATGTGTCTTTTCCCAGGATTCAGCCTTTTGCTGCAGCAGAACAGCCCCACTGACAGCCCAGGCTCCCTGAGGAGCTCAGCTTTGCTCCCTCTCATGCTGTGGATGGGTGAAGGTGTGAAGCTGCAGTTCCCTGCTCCTCTGCTGGGCCCTCGAGGATTTATTGAGGGAGATTTACTGCTGAAGCCCAGACCACAGAGTCCCTCAGTGTGGAGCTGGCTCCCTGAGACAGGGATTTCATTTAGAGCCCCGAGCCCTTTGCAGAGCTGTCACTGTGATATAGAGCTGGTGGTGCCGGATGCGGCCCCGTGGCGGAGCTGGAGCAGCCCTCTGGCATCCCAGCAGGGCTGGGAGTATTTCAAAGTGACAGGTGCCCTCTGCAAACAGAGCCCCAGTGTCAGGGACCAAAGGCAGACTCCTCATCCAACCCTAAATCTGGAGGGTTTGGGAAGCCCAGGACCTGGGGTGAGCTGTTGTTAACTGCTGTGGCTTTGCTCACCTGCTCTCTGCATCCCTCGATGCTCAGCATGGGACAAGGGCTCCAGTTTGGGGCACAGGGTCCCTGGGATGTCTGCTCTCATGCACGGCACTGAAGCAGCCCCCAGCGTCTCCTGGGTACCAATGGCATCGCTCCTTGGGCAGGATGCTCCTGTCGTGGCTGGGGAAAGCAAAAGCAGCAGGGAGGTTATTTTCTGTCCCATCTGAGGGGGCTGGGGAAGGAATGGACTTGGACAGCTGGCTCTGACAGCACAGCCAACCCCCATTCCTTGGTCCCCAAGGAGTTCCTGGCTTCTCAATGCCGTCCCCAGCACTGCCTGTCACACTCCCAGTGAGCACATCCCCACCCTGAGCCCTGTCTCCTTTCAGGAGGATAAAGCAGCTCATTAGCTAAACAAGCTTAAGTCATTAAAAAAAAAAAAAAGGCAGAAAAGAAAAAGGCAGGAGAGTGACATTCTGATACTGTGGGATCAGTGAAGCTTAATGGATTTACCAGCAGATATTTCCCCATCAGCAGTGCTGAAGCTGCTCAGCTCCAGGCTGGATCTGTCACACACCTTTCTCTGGGCAATTGCCGGGCAGAGCTGCTTTGACCAGCCAAACTTTCTTTCCTTGGCTACCCTGCTATGTTTCTGGTCTAATTTTAGAATTATAAAACAAGTTTGTACTCAGAAAAACTGCCTGATCAGTCATGGAAAATCTGCAGTCCAGGAGTATTTCACAGGCCATTGTGGAGCTAATGCTCTTTGCTGAGGTACTTCGCTTGGCAGTTTGAAGAGGGCTTTTTTGGTATGTTGAGGGATTCTTTTTTTTTTTGCTGGGTATTTATTTATTTGCATGACTTCACATGGCACAGACTGCCCTAAAATGGAGCCCAGTGCCTGCTCTCCACCGTGCTGGGTTTGCTGTGGGTCCTGCATGTGAGCTGCCAGATTGCAAAATTACCTCCCAACAAGTGAGACAGGAGGAGCAGCCTTGGCTCTTGCCTCTCCAGGGGGGAGGATTTGCTGCCTTCCTCTACCTCACACAACCTGAAAATCCTCCCCAGAGCAGAGCAGCTGCTCCGTGCTGCTCCACCAGCCCAGGGGCCGGTTTGCAGCAAGCCCCAGGGCTGTCTCTGCTGGCTGCTGCATGGGGGTCCCATTGGGGGGATGTGGAGCTGCAGCACGGCTGTGACCTGCCCCAATGGCCCTTTGGGTTTGTGGGGACTGGTGCTGGTCACAGCCCCCTGAACCTGTTCAACAGGATCAGCAGCAGGGGGATGCTGCCCCTGCTCGTGTGTGCACAGACGTGTCCCACTGCAGGGAGAGCTGAGCTGCAGCAAACCCTCCAAGATGCAGCTCCAGCCTCAAGTCCCAACCTGCACACTGATTTACTTCTACCCCAGAAAGTGTCTGTTGCCATAATACAGCACAGCCCTGGTGATCACAAACTCAGCAGCTCAATTTCTCCCCCACCACCCTGGTCCTGTGCTTTTCCAACTGCTGTGGCAATCACCAACCCCCCAATTTGAGTTTTCTTCCAATACCTCATTTCTGCTTAAGAGCCCTTATTCCCCTCAAGAGTACTTGTTATTCCTTGCAATAGGGACATCCCTTCTCCCAGCAGAGTCTTGGCTGCCCTGGGCTTGCAGGATCACTAAAACCAGCTGTTGGTCCTCAGCAATACCTGAATATACCCAGGAATCTGACTGGCTTTTACATAGCAGGGTGAGCAGTCTGGGGGTCTCTCCTTGTACTGGACCCATCTGGGAGGGAGGTTTTGTCCTCCTACCCCCCAACTCCTGCTGCTTTGCTGAGGTTTAACAGTAAATATTTGTTCTGCTCCCCGCTTGAGGACAAATGACATTTGGAGCCATGAGCCATGCCATGATGCTCCCCAGAGTGTGGTGGGCTCTGGGCAGATCTGTGGGCAGGCCTGTCTGTCCACAGGAGGATTTAGAAGACGATTAAAAGTATTCACTTGTCTGCCTGTGCATCTCGGGGTAACCACAGGTTCTATAAACATTACTCAATTAACACCTCAAAATGCTCTGGGAAGAGGGTAATGAGGCATTATCGTGTATTTGGGGTGATTTAATTGAGAAGTGGTGAGGCTCAGCAGTAGCTCAAGGCCCTGTTGGGATTGGAGGCACGTGGTCACTGCCCATCCAAAACACTTCCACTGCCACCCCCAGCTCCAGAGCCCCTGGCTGGGCAAAGTGGCAGGGAAATACCCTGGGGATCTCTGATAGATGGTGGATGTCACCCCAGCCTCTGCTTGTGATCCTGTTATGCTGCTCAGGGTGCCTGGAGAGCATCTTGGTCCCACTGCCTTCTCCATGGCAGGAGACCTCCCCAGCAGCATGGCTCAGAGCCCACACTGCTCCTGACATGGGAACTCATCATTCCTGGTCCTGCATGGGAAAGCAGGTCTTGCGTGGGACAATGAGCATGAGGATTCCTCTCAACCACACTTCCATAAACTGGCACCTCTGCTCCTGCTGTGTGAGGGGTGCGTGGGCACCCTGAGCCAAGATAATGGCCATGCAAATGGAAAAAACAGATCTCTCTCCCCTTGGGATGGAGATATCCCTGGATGTCCCCAGATGATGAAGTCTTGGGGAAGATCAGATTTTCTCTTCAGCACCATTTAAAAAAGGAGAAATGTGCTAGGAAGACCTAGTTCTGCAAAACCCTCCTGGGTGATTAGCCCTGCTGCAGCACTAAGGATGAGTCTTGGCAAGTCAGCCCCATGTTGTGCTGTCCAGCAGCTGGGACAGACAGAGCTGGGCATTTTTATAGACTGAGGCATCTCTGCATGTCCCAAATGCCTGGTGACACAGTGGTGTTGGGGACTCATGGCTGCCTAGGCTAGGTTTTGAATCAATGCATCAGTGTCCTGCATCCTCCAGGTGAGGATCTGTGGTCATCCCTTCTGAAAGCCCTCTCAGGACATTGCCCATCGTGGCACTGTCCCAGCAGAAGGGACAAGGAGCAGGCAGTGGGGACAGCTCAGCCCACAGCAGCAAACCCCCGTGCAGGGAGGCAGTGTGTGTGGGCACAGTCCCTCCCCTGCAGCAATCCCACCATCACTTCCTTCCTCCTGGGTTTGAAAGAGGAAGGAGGATGCCAGCCCTCGGTAGCACTGCACCTCCTGCCTGGGGCTGCTGGCAGCCCAGAGAGCTTCAGCCTCTCTGAGGATTTCTGCTGCCTGGAGGAACATCTCTGGACAGCCCAGGAGGGCACTGCCAGGATGTCCCACGAGGGACACAACGGGGACAGATGGCCACCTTGCCCAGCTAGCAGGAGTCACCACAACCCAGATCCAAGCTGCCACTGAGGGAAAAAGCAGCAAATTTGTTCTCAGCTTTGGCAACAGAGATGAGTTCAAGGTGTGAAATGGGGTGGGAAGGGAGACCCACAACTTCATTTAAATATTTACTGCCCAGCATGTGTGTGGCTTGGTGCAGGTCAGGGCTGTCCTGGATGCTGCCTGGAAGGTGGATCAGTTGTGGAAGGGGGTGATGCCCCCCCAGCACTGACACCCAGGTGCTGCCTGCCCAGGATGGCACATCCTGGATCCCACACAGTCCCACAGTCCATCCCACGTGGCCCCAGCTCTGCTCCCCAGTGTGACATGGCTGTCACACTGCGTTTTATTTGCTGGGAAAACTTTTCTGTTCCTGCTTCTGGTCCCCCCTTGCCAGATGCAAACACAGCTGGGGCTCCCTGGTACCCACATAAACCCTGACACCCACAAATTGCTCTGACCCTCCACAGCTGTTTCACTCCATCTGAGCGGAGCTGGATGCTATTTCTCAGCATTCCGAATTGCAGGGATATCCCATTACTTTTCATGCTCAGGTGGAAAAGTTTTATTTAAGAGGAGAGCCCCGGGGTCGTGTCTGGGCAGCGCCGCACAGCCCGGGAGGGCTCAGGTCCGACCCCTCAGAGCTGCCCCTTTGCCACAAACCATCGGCTCCCCAGCTGCTACACAAATCCACATTTTCTCCTCGAGCTCTGAGAGGGGACAGAAAAGCAAGCAAACCCGTGACACACCAACCTCTGCCCATCAGATGGGAGCTGGCCCAGGCTCCGTCTGCCAGCACCAAGTGACAGCTCTCCCGGCGCTCTGCTGAGCGAATTTTGGGCAGCTCTCCATGCGTGGCTGACGCCAGCTCCCTTCCCAGCTACACAACACTGCCCGGGATGCTGGGGGACAGATACAAATCAGTGCAAGCACAATACTCACGTCGGAGGACTGCGTCTGTGCCTCTTCCTCGGCTCCTGGAGCTCGGTTCAGGTCGCGATCAGGAGCCGGTCATCTGGGACACGGCAGACAGGAGTGAGCAGTGTGGGTGAACTTGCACAGACAATAAGCCGTAATTTTTCCTTGCAGCCTGACTGGTTCTACTGGTTTGCGTTTCTTTGCCCCAGCAGCAGAAAGGAGGCTCAGCTTGGCTAAAGCTGCCCAACAGGTTCTGCTGTAACACAAAAAGTGGCAAGACCAGTATGGTGTGAACCCAGATAGAGATTTGATTGTTTTCCCATAATTACAGCCCAACCTGCGCTGTTGGTTGAAGTCAATCACATTAGCAAACGACCCTTTTAAATAATTCATCCAGCATTAAGATGGGAAGTTCTTTTGTTTTATACAACTTGGTGCTTTTTGAGAAGAAGAGAAAAAAAAGAAAAAGAAATGTGACAGCAGCAGCAGTAGCAGCAGCATCCGACTAAACTAGAGTGGCAGAGGCCAGGGCACACAACAACCCCCAGCCCCTACACTCGGGAGAGGGAAAGGGATGTGCCCAAATTGACAGAAATGGCTGCTTCAAGTGCAGGATGAAAGCTCATGATCATCCTGGATTTTCTTCTGGGGGCACTTTGCAGTGGCTGGGAATGCTTTAGGGACCAGTGAGGAAGGGTTGGGTGACTTGGGCTCTGATCCTGGCCAGCCCTAGCTCAGCCCGGGTTTCCTCCCAGCTCCAGCTGCTGACACAAGCAGCTTTCACCCTAAACCGTGGGCTGGTGGAGCCGAAGGCAAAATGGACACTTCCTGAGCCTTTGAAGTGCAGCTACTTCAGCATCCCCTGGGGAAAATGCTGGCACGGATTCCCCTGCCCAGGCTGGGCAGGGACAGCCTTCCCCCGCAGTGCTGCAGACAGCAGCAGCTCCAGGAAAAAGCAGGAGATGCACTCGCTCCCCATCGGCCTGGCACTGATAAAAAGGAATAGGAAGTTGTTGCCCGTGTATCTGGGACCCAGGCAGCACATCCAGCTTTGCCCAAAGCTGCCCTGCGAGCGGGCCCTGCCGTGCTGGCACAGCCACCTCCGAGCGCGGCCCTGGCTCGGGAGGGACGCGTCCCTCTTGCTTAATAGGACACGTAACCTGAGCAGGGTGGTTTCCCTGCGACATTTCCAGCGGACAGGGAGAGCTCCTGTGGAAGGGGATTTGGAGCGCTGGGGCTGAGCTGCTGCTCCCCTGAGCCATCCCATGCCGCTCGGTGCCCAGCCAGCAGCTCAGACCCTCTGCTGCTCTAAAGTGCCCTCCATCCTCCAGCAGCGATGCCACCACGCTGCCTTACACCCCAGCTGCTGAGCTGGCTCCTCAGTCAGCCCAGCAGAGCGCTGAGCATCCTTGGCAGTGTTTCCCTGTGGCAATCGCATCTCTCAAACGGTGGCTTCGAGCTTCGCTCCCGCTCACGGACAGGTCGGGCAGGTGGGAGCAGCTGGGGCTCCCAGGAATGTGGCTGCACGCCCATTCCATGGAAATGGGTGGCAGGTAAACAAGCAGCTGCTTGGCAAGCCGTGGTCCTGGGCAGACCTGTAGGGACTGTTTGGTGATTGCTCTACATGCATGAAATTCCTGACTCATTCCTCTGCAAGAGGGACACAGCACAAGGTTGAGGGGGTGTTTTCCATCCAAGCCTTCTTATGAGCCACCTGCAATGGGCAGAGGGAAGCTCTTGGCTTTAATACTCCCTCTTTCCTTTTGAACCCTTTGTTTTGTTGTCGGATATGACAATTAGAGATTGACTGCTTGATATGGCCTGGTACCTCAGGCTGATGCTTGCGGTGGTGGAATTAATGGCAACCACATGGAAGAGAGATCCCTGCTCAGACCAGCCTGGTGACACCATGGGAGGGGCAGCGGGGTGTGGGTGGTGTGGGGCTTGGGGAGATCCCCTGCAGCAGCCAGACCTCCGAGCAGTGACACTGGGACCTCTGAGCAGTGACACAGAGCCATGGGGGCACTGACACCATCCCACACATGCCTCCAGCAGTTCTGTGGCAGCTCTGTCTGGAGCATCAAGGAGAGAAACACCAAAAGAAGGGTTTAGTGGGAGCAGCTGCTTGTGGGTCTGGGGAGGCTTGAGGCAGAGCAGCTGCCTGGAAGTGTTGTGCTGGTGCACAAGAAGGCAGAATGGACATTTCTGGGAATCATCTCCATATTACCTCCTCTTGTCTTGCAGGTGACTATTGATGATCACACAGATTGCTCACAGAAACCAAGGGTTGTCTGCTTCCTGGCTGAAGAGCCAAAAAATCTGGGCAGGAAGGGATTTCTTACATCTAGGGACTTGAAAAAAAAAATCAAGCCCTTTTTCTAGAAGGAAAACAATAAAATAAGAAAAGAAATGCAAATCCACTGATGCAATGTGAAGATATTTGACCAAGACTGAGACAGGTGCCTGCGACTGGAAAGCCAGGGAGATGACAGAGCACCTTTACTGGGCAAGACAAGAAGGACCTTCAATAGGTTCCAACCTGCTTTCAGGATATGTAGTGGGGAAACTGCTGTGATGGTGAGAGAACTCATCCCCAGATCTGAGTCATACTGACCCCCACCCAACAGCAATGGATAAGAGCAAGTTAGGCTTCCAGGAAAAGCTGGTCAACAAAATTAACATCTGTTATGGATGCAGCTTATCCTTCACTCCACAGGACCAATAGAATGGGAAAAAACCCTGTTTCAGGAAAGAAAGAACATGATTTGTGCTTTGTGATTGAAGGGAACACCACAGGGCCCTAAAGACAAGCAGGGGAGATGTTCCCTATGGGCTGGGCTACCTGAGCACAGAGCAGAGCTGGAGATCAGATGCTGGTACACCCAAGAGCCCAAGTGACCAGGTGATTTCATGGCATCCTGCAGCACCCCTGGGACAGGAGCTGACAGCCTCACGCTGGGCTGGGATGGGCTCCTGGGCCATGGATGTGGATGGAGGCCCCAGGTGAGGATGCTGTTAAAGCCCTTCAGGGTGCTGACAAAAGCATCCCCACGTCATTAGCAGTAACTCATAGGATGAGGGATCAGGCAAACAGCTTCTCTGGGACACGTGTGCCAGCACCTGTAGGATTCCTCTCTGATATTTAATCTGGCCCCGCCCTCTGCCAGTTTGGAGCCGTTCGCCCTGGTCCTGTCACTCGTCACATGTCACCCTGAGGGCACTTCACAGCCTGATCCTCTCGGGCTTCTCATCACATCCCATCAGAGCAAGCCCAAAAGAGCTCCTGCAGCGAAACAAGCGCACGGGAGCAGCATCGCTGGGCAGACGCTGCTCCGCAGCAGGCACAGGAACAAAGAAAAAAATATAAAGAGGAGGTAGATCAACGTTACCAGCCGGGTGCTGCAGTGAGAGAAGGAAATATTCCCTCGATAAGCCGCCCGATCCCCAGGAATACCGAGCGGGCTCTGGCAGCACGCACATAGCAGGCAGCTTCCACCAGAGGCTGCTCGATGGCTTCGAAACACCTCTGCCTGCAGCTGCCTGCCCAGGACACAGCCCCGGGACACCGCCCGGGACAGGGTTTGGGAGCCCACAAGCTCGGAGGGCTCCCGTCACCCTGGGCAGCACCGAGGGATGGAGCATCATTACCTGCAGGACCAGGGCAAGGAGGCTGCTGCCTGCTTTTCTCACCTTGAAAAGGTGGAAAGGCTCTGTAAGAGTGAGACAAGGAGAGGCTTAGCTAAACTGGTAGTTTTCTGGTGTTATGAGCATTTGAATTACAGTAAATAACAAAGGCAGCCTTTGTGGGCTCTGGCTGTGCCACTTCTCCCTGGATTTGCATGGGGTGGCACTGGGTGACACAGGGTGCAGGTGAATGAGAGATGCTTTAACCCTGGACGTCACCCACACATCTCAGAAACATGCACAGAAAAAGCTAACCTTGAATTCCCATTACTAAAAAACACAAAACCAGATCAGCTGGGAAAAGGGCAGCCAGGTGTGAGGGTTTTCTCTCAGCTGGAAGGAGAAGCAGATGAGCCCTTTCCACTCTGGCTGAGCTTCCCTTCACCTTCTCCAGCCTATACCATCTGGGCTGCAAACACCCTGGGTGTGCAGCTCTTGCCTTCCAAGGTGCTGGGAATGGCAGGAGAGTACAAAGACATCATCAAACTGGGTGGCAGCTGTTCTCAGTGAGGTGCAAAGGGGTGGTGGGAAGGCAGCTGTCAATGCCAGGCTTTGGCACAACTTGTCTAGTCAGGAAACACGTTGTAAGTTTTTGTGATCCCACCTGAATTCACCTGTTCCTGTTGGTCACATTTTGCCAATAAACAAAAGTTAAAATATTTTATACCCCGAAAGAATTTGTCTGTCTGTGTGCATGGCTTGCAGAGCTCAGGGTGCCTGGCTCCCTGCTGAGGATGCTGAGGGCTGGGTGGGCTGTGCCAAAAGTTGAAACAAACACTTTTAAACTTTACAAAAATGTTCTTTTTTTGACTCATCCATCTTCATGCCAGCTCTCAGCCAGCAGAGGCTCAGCCCAGGCTGGGGATACACAAATGACTTGAACTGTTGGGGTTCTTCTCTTCACCTCTGCCTTCCCCTCCTTCTGCAAGGAGGAGATTAATGCAATTAGGGTTTTGTAACCACTTCCTCTCTCACATGAAAACATGTAGGGGGAGTTCACAGCTGGCTCCCACTGCCCAGGGATGGAGGACAGCCAGGCAGCCCCTCTTCCAACTTGCATTCCCATTCAGGCTGGACAAGAATGCCAATCTTGGCAAATTTTGCCCCAAATTCCTTTTTTTTTTTCTATGGGTAGAAGGGAGCCAGGTCTTTTTTCAGCTGGCTCCCACTTGACTAAACCAAGGAGGACCCTGCTGTCCTCTGACACATCCTGGCTCTCTTTTAAGCAGTCATGACCCATAGTTTGAGAAACTCTGCACTTAATAGTCCTTGCTGTCTCCCACTCCTCCATCTCTGCTCTGTCTCCTGCAATATCCATTTTCCCTTGCCCCTCCCTCATCCCCTGGCCAAAAAGAAGTAAAAAATTAAGTGTGAATTTCAGAGCAAAAGATGCTTTTGTGTTTTTTTTGCAGAGACACTGAGAAGTGAAGGCAAAACCCTTCCCATAAATTATAGTCCCATGAAAATGGCTCAAATTGCACAGAGTTTGCAAATTACAGAAGATGCAAACGTCAATTGAAGAAACTCTGGCAGTAAATATTTTTCTCAACTGCTTCGTTAGCAAAGCTTTTCACTGGAAAGGCTCCTGCTCTCAAGAGCTGGAGAAGCTCTTAGGCTTTAAATGGTTTACCCATAACACACAACTGTGTCATTTATCCCTCTGTAATTCATTAATCAATAATATATCAGTATTAAAGACAAGAAAACTTATTTTGAACTTCATTTCTGGCATAGATCCTTGGAAAGAAAGAAGCTCCATATCTCTCCTTGGCTCTCCCTGATGTGTTATCTTCAGTGTGGCAGCACCTGAATACCCGGTGTAGGAACCCTGAATGTGCCAAAGTTGGGTTTTTTCTGTTTCCATCTCCTCTTTCCCATGATGGAAAACCAGCAGCAAAGTGCTCATGCCACAATAAAAAACAGGAATGTGATGATCTGCCTGAGTCCAGTTGAAGTGGAAAGAGCAAATGTCAAACCAGCTGTGGAGCATCTAATCCACTGACCCATCACTGGTTTTTCACCAACCTCTAACTAAATAATAATGTCTTTTAAGGAAAAAAAAAAAAACTAGAAAATCTAATTCTTTGGTTTGCAGGGGTGGGTGATCAACTTTTAGGCAATCTACAGTAGCTCTCCACCAAATGTGGCACTGTCAGCATGGTGTACATGGCTGTGCCATGTCTGGGACTTATGTCCTTCCTCCTGAGCACAGACAAAGACAACATCATCACAAGTATTTAAAAGAACCTCCACAAAATTCTCCTCCAAGTGTGAAAACTCCTTTGTGGAATGTGATAGATTTGGGCCAGCTTCTCCCCCACAGGAATTCAGAACCTTGCAGGATGGGTTATTGCAGGCTCCCCCTGCCTGTCCTGCTCCCTTGCCTTGCTGTGGGATGGGATGGAGCCTGGCACACGGGGCTGGCTGGAGGATGGATCCTACAAACCTTCCCTCCCCCCTACATCTGCCCATCCTGCCTGGAGGGCTCTGAGCACACCCACCCCAGGAAACCTCTGCAGCCACACGCTCCTGGGTGCCCCCCAGGAGCCTGCCCCTCATACAACTCCTTTGGGGAAGCATTTTAGCACATTCCTCTCCATCACCTGGTAAAAGCAGCACCCACTCTGTGCTCCTTGCAGCAATGAATGTGAACCTAGGAGTGAAGGGCTTCGCTGCCTGCCCCCACGCTGGCCTGGCTGCTCCCAGCCCCATGATTTATGCTTTGATTTGGGAATGCCTCTTCCTGCCAGGTGATCACATGGGCCCTTGCCTGCACATTATTTTTGTATTTGCTTTTGCTTCCCTTCCCTCCCTGCTCCCCCCTCAAAATGGTTTTCATTTTTATTAAAGCAATTTATTCTGGCGGTTGCCAAAAGCTTATCAGGTTCGGCGCACGTTCAGACAAGTTGAGCACGGTGATTTTGGAGGTACGGGGTGCTTGGGGTGAAGAAAATGAATGAAAGCAGCTCCAAAAAGGCAGTTGAGCCAGGCTGGAGTGATCATGGCCCAGCTCCAGCACCAAGATTTCGGCTCCAGTCGAGGGTGGAGGTCAGGAGCAGGACAGTCTGCATGGAGCTGGGGAGGACCAGAAAAGGGTCAGAGGGAATGGGGAGAGCTATTTCCACCCCCTCGAGCTGTTTGCCATGTGGCCACTGCCAACCTGGAGCTGTTGGTATTTAAATGGCACGCAGAGAGGCGTCCCTCCTCCCTCAGAGGCATGTTAATGAGCATCCTGTTAAGAAACTCCTTGGAAACTTCAAGGGAAGACAAATCCTCTTGGCTGATAAATTAATTTTCTCCCTTTGCTTGACCCATCAGTCTGTGCTGCCAGCAGCGTTCCCATTAGCTTTGGTGGAGTTTGCCAACACCTGCCGAGATCCAAGACCCATAGAAATCCACTGGAGCCTTTCCATGGGTCTCAAGGAGCTTTGGGTCAAGTCTTCTGCCTGTGGGATGAGGCTTGGGGTCTGTGCATTGGCTGCCTGCATGGAGCCTGCCGGTGAGTGATGAGCTGTTGAACAATGTCTTCATCTCTGGGCAGGGCTGGGAGGAGGGATGGGGATGCTAACTGGAACCAGCCTGGAATGAAGTCATTTGTTTCACCACGCTGTTTCCCTTCTCCTGAAGGTTCCCAGGGAGGGAAGTGGAGCTCACAGGCAGCGATGTGTGCAAAACCCCAGGGCTCTTGTCTCGTTGTGTTAAAGCTTCACAGCCTCCAAGGACGTCACCCAGCTCCAAAGATTGCCCCACACCTCAGTCCCACCACAAGAGACCTCCCACTGCTGCCTTCCTGCAAACACCGTGGCTCTGCTGGGAATGGGCTGTGGCAAATGCCAGCAGCATGAGGCAAAGCATAGCCCCTGGAAGGCTGCCCTGTCCTGCCCAAAGAGAGTGAAAAATCTCTGAACCGACAGTTTTCGAGTGCTCCTCGGGAGGCAGCTGAACACGGCTTTTATCAGCATATGAGAGCTTGCAAAGATAACACTTCAAAGGAAACACGTTCTAAATACACCTTTAAAAGCCTTAAAATGTAATTCCATAAATGTTTGTGTTACTCGGGCAAGAGATAAAGCCAAGTGGTATTACTGAATTGTAGTGGGGCTCAATACCTGCAAACTTCCCTCGTGTCCCTATCAGATGAATGGCTCACTTATTAATCTGTATCTGGGTGCAGAGGAGCCCTTTCCTTTCTCCATAATCTTTTTCCCCCATCTCTGTGTGCTGGTCATTTTGCTGCTCTGACAGGACCTCAGTGTGGGTGTGAATCCCAGCAGGATTTTGTCTCTGGGTTGATACAGAAACCCTGTCCCTGCAGCTTCACCCCACTCTTGAAGATTAACAAAAACCCCAAGGCTGCGGAGAAATAACAAAAGGCAATTGTCACTTAATTGGTGAAGCTGGTCCCAGTGGTTTGGAAGTGGTTGATCCCTTTTTCCTCTGCTGTTGGTGGATCAGGACTGTGATGTCTCCCTGTCCCAAAGGATGGACTGCAGGGGCCATATTTACATAGATTTAGATTAGGGATTAACAAGAAATTCTCTCCTGTGAGGGTGGTGAGTCTCAGGCTGCCCACAGAAACCATAGCTGTCCCATCCCTGGCAGTGTCCAAGGCCAGGTTGGATGGGGCTTGGAGCAACCTGGGATAGTGGAAGGTGTCCCTGCCCATGGCAGGGAGCTGGAATGAGATGAGCTTTAAAGTCTCTCCCAACCCAAACCATTCTGTCATTCAACGATTCTATGATACTTCAGCATTATAACAATTCTAGGAGAGATTCCTGACACCCAAGGACTGTGGGGTACAAATATTCCATTTCAGGTTTTTTATTTGTATTAAAGCAATAAAATCAGAAAGACAGGACAGAAGCAGCCTGAATTTAAATCCTTCCCAGCACTGATCAAACGAAAATGACTCCCACTAACACAATTCCAGAGAGCCTTGGCCCTGCCTGGGGCAGGAGTGAAGGAAACCCCTGAAATCTCTGCTTTTTTACGAGAGCTCTGTGCTGCTGTCACTGTGAGCAGCTGGTGACATTGCTGTGGGTAAGTTTACAGGGGGCTGGGAGTCTGGGGGGCACTGAGAGAGCTTTCCAACTAATTTCCCTGCAGCTTGTTTGGTCCCTGCAATGGTTACCAGGGAAGGCAGCACGTCAGAACAAAGCATTGCCCAGACACCTCAGAAAATGTTGAGCCCTGGGAGCATCAATCCCAAAGCTATTTTAGGAAGTGAGTCCGCCCACGCTGGCACATGTGCAGCCCTCCAGCTGTCTGGGCTGGCAGCAGGATTTGGCCATTAATGGAAGATTTCATGCCTATTCATCCCATCCATCCTTGACTTAGGCTCAGCAGTTTTCCTGCAGCTCAGAATGGGGGGATCTGCACCCATCAGTGACCAGTGGCACGTAGGAGCCAGGTAAAGGGACTTGCTTCTGAAGAGCTGCACAGCTCTGAGGTTTTTTTCCTGGGTGAAGAGCAGAGATGAGGAGTTTTCCAGCAGAGCTTCTGCCCCACCCAACAGGCAGGTCCCTGGCAGCACTAAAGGTCCAGAAGTGGAAATGGATGGTGGTGCAAAGGCAGAACAAATAGATCCAAACCCTTGTCTGATGGACAAAAATTTTCCAGCATATTCTTCAGTGCATTTAGTCTTAAATACTTAATTAAATTCTGAAGGTGTTTTCTTCTTTAACCCCCCCCATTCACCTTTCTTTAATTTGCCAGACCACTTTTCAGTTCTCTTCTTTCCCCCAAAAGAAAACCCTCTGGATTTCTTTGGAAGTCAGAAAGCAAGTCTTTGAATATTTGGGTTTGATCCAGAAACACTTCACTCACTCAAAGCCAAAGGAAAGGCATTTGCAATTATTTTTTGCACTGCACAGTGCAGAAAGATGTTAAGAGAGAGCAGGGATGAAGGGTGGCCCAGGGTGTGCCACATACCCAGGACCTTGTCCTTGGAGCCACCACTAGTTCCCAACAAAAACCAGCTGTTTCCCCCCTAAAACCCAGCCAGCCCATGGGGAGCCTTGATGAGGACATGGTTTGCAGGGAAGGCTGCTCCACCCTGCAGAAGGTGTCTCTGGAAGCTCCTGACCAAGGCATGGCAGCTGGGAGCCACCCACCCTGGGGGCTGGGAGATTGCAATCAGGAGTCAGCAGAGATGAGGGATGGCAGAGGGAGAAGCCCTGTGTTTTCTCTCAGGGAGGTGTTTTCTCTCCTTTATCTGCTGCACAAGCCATCCAGGCTGTGTGTGTGTGTTGACTGTCAGTGCCTGGGACACTTCACATATCCCCTGCTGCTCAGCATCCCAGGGCAATCCCACAAAAGGCAGTGGCTGCAGCAGCACCACTGGCAGCTCAAGAGCTCTAGCCAGGGCTGTAAGCACCCATCCTTCTCCAAAAGTCCCTTTTTGAATCCTAATTCCGTGCTTGCTCAAGGGCTCCTTTGGTTCCTGGTGCTCAGGAGGAGTCCCCAGCCTGTGGGGTTGACAGGTCAGTGCCACAGCTCAGTAAACTCCACTCATTAATGGTAAATAAAGGCTTAATCATTTGTGTAATCTCCCTTAATTACCAAAGAAAAGCAACTGGTCTGAGCCCACCCAGAGACTGCAGTGTCAAACACTTCTCCCCAGGGTGATTGATGCTAGGTCCCCAAAATTCAAACTGATAGGAGCATGTTGAGTGAGTGCTGATGGGCAGGAGAAGGCACCTGGAGGGGACACATCAACCCAGGGCTTCATTTTCAGCCCAGAGCTCCTCAGCCCATGGCTGGGAGTGGCTTCCACCAGGGCAGTCCATCATTCTTGCTGGAACTGTCCACTCAGAAGAAAACCCATTAAAATGCCACTCCTATTATTTTTGCTTTTCTTTCAGGCCAGGACACCCAGTTTCATTGCAGAGAAGCTACTTTTTATTTCATTTTATTTATATGCTTTTCCTCCTACGAGAGCCAAGTGCTACCCACGGGTACTGCCCAGGATTTCAGATCTCTGTGTCCATCAGGGCTCAGTGGAAATGAGGGACAGATTTCTTTAGTTGTGTGACATCTTTGCAGCATGAATTGCCTCATGTTTTACAGCCCTGACATGCAGCTTGCTGTGCATGCATGCTAGAGCTGATGATTTTTGACTAACGGTGGTATTAAATCATCAAATAAAAACTAATGAAGGAGAGAGCCTGAAGATGTGATGATGATGAGGGGGAGGAATTCAGAGTAGCAGAGGGGGCCAGGCATCATCCATCCAGGGCTGCTGAATTTATGTGTGTGTTAATTAACATTTTGATTCATTAAGCTTGGCTCATGGTGGGGATTCATGGATGAGAGGGCAATTTAGGAGCTGGTGCCAAGCAGAAGAAGTTTCTCCATCTCCCATTCTCCCCTTCTTGTGCTGGTGAAGGATAGAAGTGGATCTTAAACTCAAGTGGAAATAAAAGAGGGTGTAAATGGGGCACAAGGCAAGGGTGGAGGCACTTGAGAATGGCCACAGAAATGCACAAACAAGGCTCCCACATCAAGTTTTCTGAGACATGGCCATGGGTAAGAGGGCTCACCAAAATCTGGCATCTGGGTCCCCCAGCCTTCATTAATACCTGTACAAAGCACTGTACATCTTCTCCTGGGTGTCATTCCATGGCACAAAGAGGTTACTGCCAGGGGGAGAGCCATGACCACATCACTCATGTGCAGCCAAGTGCTGAATCACCTGGGTCACCTTATGAGATGCCACTGATATGTGTTATATGTGTATTTTACAGAAGGAATATTTCCAGGGTGTTTTATAGAGCATTAATATCCTTTATATGTATTGCTTCTTTTATCCCTTTGCATAAAAAGCCAGGTGTACTTTTTTTGCCATGAATTCTGGGCACCTGGGCCTGTGAAGAGAGAAGAGTTAAAGCTCAAACATTTCAGAAATCTCTAAAATGCACCTGTAATGGTCTCCTCATCCATCACTGCACTGTTATTTTAAGCTTCAAAACCCTGGGACATGCCAAGGCTCCAAGTGAGCATTGCATGTACTCTTTTCACACCCTCCTAGAAGTTATTAATCACAATTAAGAAGGTGGACCAGCTTCTCACGGGTGTAAATCAGCCCAGCATCAGTCCAAGCCATCAAACCTTGCCATTGTACAGCAGCAGAAGACTTGACCCCGAGATCTAGACATGGAAACACTGATCCATGAACCAGAGGGAAAGGAATGATTCTTCCTGAGGCACTTTGATATCTTCTCCTCTGTTCTCAGAGTGGGAATTACAAGGACTCACAAACACAGAAAATAACCTGATTAATTCTAACTCAAATTCCAGAAACAAAAGAGCCAAAATCAGAAATTGGTAGTTATTGTGGCCATTCTGTTTTGCCCAGGGCCCATTGCCCAGGTTTTTTACTGATAATGTTTTTCCTTCAGAAAAAAAGCCCAGCCAAGTTACTCTGCTGGCTCACTGTACTTTTAAGAAACGCATTTGGCCTCATGAGGATGCATCAAAATTTTGATGTTTAGCAGAAAATAAAAATATTTGCACTCAGTTCATTTATAGAGCTGCACATAAAATCCTTCCCCTCAGGGCGTTTCCAAGGAAAAGACTGGAAATAAAAATATAAATTCTAAACAGCAGTAAAATGTTTATCGCTTTGGGGGTTATGAGTGTTCAGCTTTTATTACTACAAAAATCAATTTACTGATCTTGGGTTTACTGCAAAATCACAAAAGTGAAAAGCTGAATTCATTTGTTGTCCAGGGCTTTGCTGCTTCTCCCTTCCAGTGCCTGGGGAGAGACATGTCCTGCACTTCCCTGCTCCCTTCCTCCTCCCCACCTCAGCTGCTCTCCTGACACCATCAAAACTCCCCTCCCTGCCTGGCTGCCCACCTGAGTCCCTCTCACTGCACCTCTCCAAGGAGACCAAGAGTCCAACCTGAAAAAACAAAGCTGGAAAAAAGTAGGAAATGGCCAATTTCCTCTGGCAGGGGTTCTGGTTGTCTCGGGAGCTGCAGTTTGGGATGGGGGTGCAGGATATTGCTGAGGAAAGGGGCTGCTGAAAGGATCCTGTGTGTGAAAACATTCATGTGGACTTCATGTGTGGAATATCTGCTGGAAAGTGCAAATCTGCATGTGCACAATAATATTGTGATGTTGTGCTAGTCATTCCAATGGTCAAAATAATAAAATAATAATAAGAAAGAAAGGAAAAGTAGATGCTTAGATGTCACTCTGCTGTGACACTTCAGTGGGTGTCACTCAGGGCAGCCCAATGCTCCCATGTAGCCACTCCTCTATTTTAATTTCTGGAATTTTTAAGACAAAAAAAATCAATGCCTGTTTTAACAGATTTAGTGGAAAGCAGTGCAAAGAGTTTGGAGAAAAATCTTCAGGCTTGCTGTCCCTCAGCAGTGGCCCAGGAGGGACT
>VXBC01012136.1:128163-168296 GCA_013399945.1 Ploceus nigricollis
TAGCCACTCCTCTATTTTAATTTCTGGAATTCTTAAGACAAAAAAAAAAAAATCAATGCCTGTTTTAACAGATTTAGTGGAAAGCAATGCAAAGAGTTTGGAGAAAAATCTTCAGGCTTGCTGTCCCTCAGCAGTGGCCCAGGAGGGACTCATGGCCGTGCTGCTGTGATGGCAAAACTTTGCAAATCCTTCACAGTCTGACACATTCACCTCCCAGAGTCCCAGCCCTCAGTCAATCCAAGTATTTCATATAAAGGGAATTTTAGCCCTGCTGATAATTTCTGGGAAAAAAAAATATAGCAGAAAAACTATTTTTTCTCCAAATACTGCAGGAGGGCTGGGTCAACTCTCCAAATAGTCAAAGGAAATGTTTTGGGGAGTGATGAAGAGGATGAAAACCGAGTGAGTCAGCAAATAGCTGGGGATAGCAGCAAGTTCTAGGAAGGAGAGGAGCAGGAGAGGGTGTTGGGCTGGGAGGGAGAAGCTCCCACCTGATATTAATAGTTTTGGCCCACTCTCCATGCTGAAATGTGATCAGAAAGACATGGAAACAGTGTGCAAGAGGGAAGGGTTGTACACGCTGTGCTGGCACTGGTGATAAATGGGATTTAATTTATTTAAATCCCATTCTGCCCCTGGAGGGACACCCCAGCCTGTGGCCAGTGACACCCACATCAGTGACACTGCACTTGTGTGAGCTGAGCACAGTTTGCTTCCATCCTCGCTAGGAGCCCATGGGACAGCTGGATGTCTGTGAAGGGGATGGTGTCACCTCTGTGTGCTCTGACAACACCAACCTGACCCACCCCAGATGCAGATGGGGCTCCTGCCCTGTCCCTCACACCTCCCCACTCCCCTAGCAGTTCCACACCAGGTGGATTTTCCACCTCTTGCACCTAAGCAGCCTCACAAGGTTTATCTATCTACCTTGCAAAATATGGAAAGTGCTTTGCAATTGTTACAGGGATCATCTAAAAATCCTGTCAGGATTTTTATATATATGATTTATATATATATATTTATACATNAGATATCCCAGATCCTGCACCAACAACCCTCTGCTGGCAGCTGATGGAAGAAGGGGAGCACCTTTCCATGCTGCCACCAGCACCCCTGTCCAACACAGTGTGAGCCATGTCCCCATTTCCAGACTCCTTTGACAGCTACACCCCAGTGTTTATTTACCAGCAGATTTCACAGTAAATATTCCTATTCCCAGCTTTGCAAGCCAACAAGGATTCCACAGTAAATATCCCAATTAACCAGCCTTTCAAGCTACTGATTTCCAAACAGAAAAGTGTAGATTTTATGTAATTATTTAAGAGACTTCTCCACCCGCCCCTCTCTGTTCCCTCAAGCCGTGATGAGAGCTGTGATGACACCGAGCTGACACCACCTTTTCCCACACAACTCCTGCAGAAGTTCCCTCAGAGCGACCTCATTTCCTCCAGGATCAGGAGGAGCAGCTCACATTAAATATGGGAAGTGACTGCCACCTCCAGCCCTCCTCCTGCTACTGGAGCCAGCAGCTCCCAGCCCTCCTGGGGTGACTCAGGGAACCTGGAAACTTGTTTTACTGCCTGCTTGTGCTGGAGATATAAACAGTGGGGCTGGAGAGCAGAAACACGAGATGGCAATTAGCCCAGAGCTATTAGCTGTGCCTGAATATCATATACTCCAAGCTTCCTTGATCCACTGGAATTTATATGACTGTTAATGGGCACTGTAAATTGCTGTCAGCGTGGATAACTCAATCCTGGCTTTTTTGGAGAGGTGAAGCAATGGGGGAAGTAGAGGGGAAGGTGGCCTGAGATGGACACAAGGAGCTGTACAACAGCTTTAAGGCACTGCTGTCTACTGGCACATAACAGATAATAAAAATATGCTTTAATTTAGAATGTAAGGATATGGTGTCAAAATAAAATGTCTCAAGGACAAGTTAGGAACATAAAAAAGTCATAGCCCATGCTGTGAGCATCAGCTGCACATCATAAAGATACATTAATGGTACATTTCTTTAAAAGAAATTTTCATACTTCAGAGTTTTATGAGAAATAAGATTTTAAAATATCAGAAGTGGAAATTTTATGGTTGGAAGGGAAAAAACGTTCAGATGAAGGTGATGGGAACAGCAAGAGCCCAGAAATAAAACATTGGTACCTCTGGTGGTGCTGCAGTGACCAAGGGGGGTGACCCTGCTGTGCTGAGCCTGGTGTGCCAACCCTTCCCTCCACCCACTCTGCAAGCATGGAACCAGTGGGATTTTTTATTAAATGGGAGCACAGGCAGAGATACAGGCACAAAATAATGTTGGGCTGTGAAACAACAGGCAAGCAAAGCTGCTTCAACCAGATCCACTTATGTGCCAGTAGTCAAAAATAAAATCAATGAAAGAAATGAGATTTTGCTGTAAAATTCAAACGTTAGAGATAAAATCAATTAATCTGGGTATGGATTATTCAGTTTTTATTCTGAGCTCAGAGAAATATTATAGAAAAGCTCACAGCATTGGAGCATCTTTGCTTCCTGGGTTCATCTGGGCTCTGCAACAAAAAAGAGTCCCACGAGTTCATTTTTACCAGGGGAAAAAGCATTTTTAACCCGGTGACTAAAATACCCATTCCTATTGTTCCACTTCTCTGTCAGCCACTGGGAAGAATAACCTGGCATTTCCTTCCTGTGTCCTGCAGCTAAATCTGCAGGTTTCAAGGGAAAGCTCACAAAAATGGGGAATTTCTAAAAATTTGATCCTGTGTGCAACCACCAGTGGCAAGCAGCTGTTGTTGGCCACTGCTTGTGGGCATGGCTCTAAAATGAATTTCACTGACATGATTCTGGACAGAATCAGGGTACTGGGATGCTCCTGAGCTGGTTTGCAATCATTTGCTGCTTTAATATTTGTCTTCAGAGAGTTAAACTGAAAGAGGGCAGGTTTAGATGAGATATTAGGAAGACATTTATCTCTGGGAGGGTGGGGAGGCCCTGGCACAGGGTGCCCAGAGAAGCTGTGGCTGCCCCTGGATCCCTGGAAGTGTCCCAGGCCAGGTTGGATGGGACTTGGAGCACCCTGGGATAGTGGAAGGTGTCCCTGCCCACAGGGGACAGGGGGTGGAATGAAATTAAATTAAATCCCTTTGAACCCAAACCATTATAAACCATAGGATTCTATGATATTTTTCTGCAGCTCTTCTAATTCCTAAAGTTGAAGAGGTTTTGCTGCAAAGCAGAGCAGAGGGGTCTGAAAAGGATGGGCAGTGCTTGCCCAGATTGCATTTGGGGTCTCATGTTTGGAGGATGGTGCCTGCCCTGCTCCAGCTGAACACAAAGAGCCATATGAGGAGAGTGCATGGTCAGGCTGCCAGCACGCCCCAGCCTGGGAATGGCAGATCTGCAGCAAGAAGGCCTAAAAATCCACCCAAACCTCTTAGAAAGGCATCTTTATCTCAGCTATAAAGCCAAATTTGCAATGTCTTGGGGAGTATATTGTGCTTGTGTAGTGTGACTGCTCATGATGAATGAATATCAGTGCACTCAGTGTCCATCAGCAAACCCTCATGGCCCACAAGAAGAGATCCCTCCCTCCTGGCATTTAAAACATGTGCTCAACCCAGTTGTGCAAAAATTGCCACTGTGAGCATTTCCCTTGTAAATATTTTAGGAGAAACATCCTTAAAATAAACCAAGCCCTGTTCTCTTGGACTCCTGATCCACAACAGCATAGCCAAGGACCAGGAGGATTCTCCATGAGGATAAGGTGGCACCCCTCTTCCCCATGGTCCACAAAACGTGCCTACCATTCATTGCTGGGCTGCTCAGAGCCTTGTGTGGTCCATTATATTTTATGCCAGTTTCCTAAACATTCACAGTTAAATAAACTATGATAACAGTTCATAAACATTTTTCTAACATGCGGAATGTTTGACATGAATTTCAGCTATTTTAAAACTAATAAACAATTGTCAATCGAATGTTGGAGACTAAGCAGAAGCCACAACTGTTCTTATGGAACATCAAAGGCATAATAAATATCTGATTTTTTTTTTTTTTTAAGTGAGGCTTTTGTACTTTTGCCTATGAGCCTCTGTCAAGAGCGTGGAGGGATGAGTGCTGGGGCTGTGTGTTATTGACTGCTGTGCTTTGGGTTTTCAGCAAAAAATAGGAGAGGTTACACTTCATGGGATCAGCTTGCACTTCAGAAATCTCCTGGTGTTTTGAAAACAAGCTGAGCAGACACCAGGCTCCTGAAAGTGCAGATACACTTTCTTCTCACAGGTGAAAGGCACCTTGCAGAGCCTCACTGGTTCTGCCCCTCCTCTGGCATCACTCCTGGGGTGAACATGACCAATGGCACAAAGCTCACTCCCCAAAGGGCATCTCTGGAGGATTTTGCACTCCTGCAATACCCACACCATGTCCCTCAGCATCTGGGACAGTGCCACCAGGCAAGGATGGCAGCACAGAACCAGGGCCCTGCAGCCACCCCACAGCTCCTCCCCAGAGCAGGACCAGCCCTTTGATCATGCCCTGATGGGTGGGAAAGGGAGACAGCTCAGAAAAATATTTGTCAAGAGAAACACAACGTCAGTGGAATATTTTTTCTGAGGAGTGCCCTGGGTTGGGGAAAAAAAAAAAAAAAGAAGAAAAAGCTGATTTCAAATAACAGCTCATTTAACATGAGATAGTCTGTCTCCTTTAATCTGTTGTTCACGACATCCCTACTGGGTAAAGGTTTCCCACCCAACAACAAGAGCTTGTGAGCTTTGGAGAGGAAACCAGCACAGCCTAATATTTATCTCTGGGCACATCCATCAGGAAGGAGGCACCCCCAGCAGCAGAGCTATCAGGCCTGTGCTCATCTCTCCTGTGCCACGAAGGATGTGCAGTTCCACAGAGATGAAAGCTGTTCCCTGTTTGGGATGACGGATGGTGGCCAGAGCTGGGGAGGACTGCTGGGGTAATTGTGCTGCTTTACAAAAACTGCAGAGTTTTGGAACCAAATCTGAGGGAAAGTTGTACAGTCTAAGGAGCAGATGCACTGAAATCTCTGGTTTCTGCCGTGACACAAGACAGAAGCACTGGACAGGTCCTTTAAAGCCACCCGTGAGGCTCACAGGGATTTGGGATGCTCTTGCCAAGCTGCTACAGAGCCAACAATCCCCAATACAGGGCTGTCCTTGTGCCTGAGCAGCTCTGCCTCCCTGGAGCCCCTCTGCCCTCACAAATCCTCCACTGCATGAAGCCCCAGAGGTCCATAAGATGAGAAAACAGGAAGGCATGGAGCTGTCAGGTGGCTCTCCCACCCTCCCCAGCGCTTTCTGTGTGCTCCCAGGTGTGATGCCCAGGAAAACCACTCAGGGAGCTGCTGCAGCTTCCACTGGCTGGATGCTGCTCTGCTCCACCTGACAAAACCCTCTCTAAATTCACACCTCAGCTCATGCCATTGTGAGCAGATGCCTCGTGCTGCTGCTCAGGCTTTGTTTTAGTCCCTTCTGCTCTGGGATGTCACTTCTTGCTGACACATCTGTGGCTCTCACATCTGCGCTGCCGCTGTCCCCCTGCACCAGAGCCACAGGAAGGTTTCTGCTGGCCCATTTTCACCCCTCCTGCCGTGGCTGGCTGGGACAGGGCCAGCACCCAGCTTTTCCCACCAGCAGGAAAAGGCTGGTGAGCCCCACTGGAGCCAGTCTGGCTGCTCTGGGCCGAGCTGGGCGCTGGGGCAGATAAGTAAACACTTGCAGCTCTGACATAAATTACTTTAGTCCTTGACAGCAGGACACTGACCAGGGTCGCCTGATAAGGGAGGGAAAGCCTTGCATGTCTCTCAGTCCCACTCAGATATTTCACAATAAATGTCACTGGGAAAGAATAGACACTTCTGTACCCATTAGGCAGCTGCATGTTCCTGTCACCTTGAGAAGAAGGGACGCATTGTCAGAGCTGTCGGGGCAGGCAGGAACCAGCTGTTAATCTGCTCTGACATCCTTTTTCACAGAGCAAGTGTGAACGGGGCGTTGCAAAAACCCACTGGAAAGGTGATTAAAAATAGGCCCTCCATGAACATCTACAGGGTCTGTCACTGTGCTGCTGCTGGGGAGCCAGAGGACCAGGATGGAGGCACCAGCTCCTCCTGGTCTCAGCTCCATCACACTCTGCAGTGCTCTCTGCCTGTGCCTGTTTCCCTCAGCAGGACCCTCACTGTCCAAGGACAGGCCATTTCCCTTCCCTGCTGAGGGTGGGCTGAGGGTTTCAGGCACTGATTGCTCCAGCCCAGGTGACACAGCTGCAAAGCTGGCAGTCTAAAAATGAGCTGGATGGAGCAGCACTGCTTCATCTGGGTGGGCCCTGGCAGATGTAACAGTGACGCCTGAGGATGCCACCAGCTCCAGCAGGACACCCTGCTCCTCTGCCAGACATCAGCCAAGGGAACCTGCCTGCAGCACGTGTGCAGCTCCCTCCACTGCTCTGGCTGAGGGTCCTGCTCTTACAGACCCTCATTCCAGGGACTGCTCACGCTGATGACAGGCGTGGTACAGAGGTGCTGGGAACAGGTATCCAGGGAGTCAAATGTACCTGAGGGATGGCTCTGAAGTTCCTAGAGAGTCCCCCTAGGAATCTCTGTGGCTTCAGTGCAGGCAGGCAAGAGACACAAATCTGGGCAAGGAGCAGTGTTTCTGCTCTTCCACAGGAGCTCTGGAGAAAGTGGGATGTGGGGCTGGAGTTGTATTATATGCTCATCTTAGAGTCTGCCTTCAAATTATTTCCCAAATCAAAGACCCACACCTCTCCTTTTATTCCTGCCTCCAAACTATCTCCTTTTCTTAGGGACATTATTGACCAAGGTACAGATTTCTGTAATGGAAATGGGTTTGGGGGTGAGTGGGTGAGATCCCTGCAGAGCTGTTCCTGGGCTTGTTGCTTACAGAGAGACTTTGCTGGCCCAGCTTTCACTCTGTGTGAGTCACCTGCCAGATCACACTCTGCCAGATCCTTCATCTATTCTTGATCACCATGTCCTGCAGATCTTCAGGGTTTGCTATGAAGTTTTTTAGATGCAAATCCCTTTTAGTACTTCAGATATTAAGAAATCTGGTATGGAAGACATCTGCTTAGTGTCTAAAGCCTTTGGGATACTCATTAAAGGGATATTTCCCCTGATATCTCATGTGTGACCATTGGAGGATGATGCTGGTCAGTCTGGATGCAGGCTGCCACATTTCACCAGGGTCCCACCATGGCACAGGCTGTACCCCTCAAGCCCCACACCCCCCTGGGGACCTGGCCTTGGCTCCTGTCCGGGAACGAAAGGTCTGGCTAATGCTGAGAGATGAAAGCTCCCTCACAATCCCATGTTCAATATTTGATTGTGCTCCACTGCTTAGCCTTTTAATGTGGTTCTGCTTATTTTTACAGGTTTCCCAATCTGCCCCCTCCCCAGATTGTTTATATATTTGGAAAGCCTTCTGTTTAGTGCCTGTAATACCCCTGACGTTCTTTCTCTGCAGTGGTCTTCCCTCACCCGCTCCTCTGCTGAGACTTAACTGGGATTTGTTTCAATACTAATCTCTCAAATTGTTTATTAAACCACCTCCTGATTTATCTGCAACAGATTTTTCTTGAAGTTATAAAATTTCAATCAAAATTCCTCCGGGCATTTCGCATTCCCCTCTTACGATCACTAAATCCTATTTGTTCTCAGCCTGACCCCCCTTGGCTCCCAGCCCGGGCTGGGGCAGTGGGAATGCACACTGCAAGCCAGTGGCTCCAATTGCCCCCCTGCCCCAGCAGCCTCCAGACAAGAAGACTTCTTGAGTTGCTCTGCTGAAACCATTTCTTCCCTTTCCACCTCCAGCTGAAGGTGCAAAGCTTCAGCAAAGCTAGCAAAGCTTCCCTGCTAGCTAGAGGGAGTTTCCTCGTTGTTCCATCCCCTGGCACCTAGCTCCAAGCCCCTAACATGCTAAATAATTCCTCTTCCACCTTGGTGTTTACATTCTTCAGATACTTTCCGCTGCTTTTCATGTCCTGACTCATTTGGCCCTTTGCTGGGGGGTACCCGGCTCCTTTCATCTCCAACCATGGAGCAGCCTCCCAGCCCTGGCTCCCTCCAGCCCGCCCAGGGCAGCAGCTCCAGCACTGCCCAGGCTGCTTTCTCTCCTAAAAAAGACTTCCTAGGATGAGGATGGCCCAAAGGATGAGCTCTTTCCCTGTGCCTGGATCCCGGTTACCCATCAATGTTCCTGGCTGTCTCACTTGTCTTGGCATAAATCAGGTATCAGTTGGACCAGGCAGTGTTTTATCTCCATTTCTCACTCCACAGAGAATACAGATGATCAAAATCCTGGTTTGAGAGGCAGCCCATGGATGCACATGGCAAAGCTTCATCCTCCCAGGCTCTACTGTCACCAACACTGCAGCTTTTCCTACTGCCCAGGGCAGCTTTCAGACACAGATGAGACTAAGAAAATATTTCACCTATCTGGAAAAAAAAAGTTTGGTGGTCAGCCCTTCCTTTTGGGATCTATTTAAAGGGAAGGAAACCCTTTAATGGTCTGAATACCAAATAATGTCACATCAGGGATTCAAATCCTTCCTAGGATTTTATCCTTGATGTAATTTAATTATATACTTACTAGAGCAAAGGAATGGCAAGTCAGTAATTGGAATAACACATCTATGCAGAGAAGAAAAGACCCACATTTTTAGTTTAATAGACACTATTTCCCCCAAACACACTTACTGACCAAAGTTAGCCAAACTAAACAGTCCACCTACTATACACAGGGCACTTCAAAGGGAAAATTAAAAGAGACAAAACTGATATGAGGGGATGAGGAATCGCAGAGGGTCCTTATCAGGATCCCTTTCAGTTGATGTTCCCATGTTTTAGTGGGGAAAAAAAAAAAGCAACAACAACAAAAACGACCCGGGAACGTGAGCCTCTGTGGCTGATAGAGGATTTTCCTCTGGCTAGACACAGAGTCTTTAAAAAAGCTGCTGCATAGTGTGGGATCATTAAACACCTTCGGATTCCTTCCCCGCTGCCAATCACGGCATCAGCAACCGCCCTCTCCGTGGCGTCTGCTGATCCCACTTTGAAAACCTCCCCATTTATCACTGCTGGGAGAGATCCTGCTGAGACCGCTGGAGCCTGCTGCTTGTCAACAGGGCACCTTATCTTCTCCAAACATTTACTTAACCCTTTGTCTGGCAGGCCGGGAACAATGGGAGCCGGGCCGCGGCCCCGGGCTGGGGATCCCAGCTCCAGCCCTGCCTCCGGCCGGCCCTGCCTGGTCCCAGGCACTGGGACGGGCTGGCAGAAGGAGGATGTTGGACACCACCAGCCTCCACCTCCGTGGAAAAGGTTACTTGCATCCTGGTGGAGCAGAGAATTATTTTGGAGTTGTTTTCTACCAGGGACAGCTAGAAGGAGCTTTTCTAGCTCGAAGCAGGTAATGAAATACTTCATCAGAAATTCAAATAGTCCCCCAAAATCAGCTACGTCAGCACAGAGTTGCTGCAACTCTACTCAAAATGACCTGACCTTCAGAAGATGTAGTTCTTGCTGTGTGCTGCTCAAAAGATAACATAATTTTACTCTAAACTCATTGCCACTTCAAGTAGAAGATTCCAGATGTGTCTTCATTTAACAACTTATTTCAAAACAGGTTTTCTTACAAAAACCGGTGCTTTTTTCTTTCTTTTTTTTTGTTTTTTAACTTTCCTACGATGTAGTGAATGAACCAGACTTACAGGTTCCCAGTGGAGATGGGTCTGACACTTGCAAGAGGAAAATGAGATCTCAGCTCTTGACCTGCAGTACAACAGGAGAGAAGCCCACAGGCCAGATGTGCACCAGCACTTACAGAGTCAGCACTGATGAGGCCCCTGCTGCCAGGAAGGATGCCTGTGGGGCCACAGATGAGGAATTTTGGCATTTTGGCATGAAGGACCCCAAGGCTGCACATCCTCTTGGTAAGCAGCCTTCAGCAGCCCTGCAGCAGCTGCTGGGGGGACAGACACACTGGCCCAGCAACACAGAAGGATGAAAATCCCTCAGGAACCTGAGGACATGGAGATGAGCTCTCCCAGCTCAGCTCTCCCAGCTGTGAGCAACCTGACTGGCCCAGGCTGAGGACAGTAACAAATGGCTGTGTGTTTGAAGCTGAGTTTCAGTCTTTGTGTTGTCGCTGTAACGCTTTGTGCCGCTATCTGTGACAAGAGCGGGGAGTTCACATCTTTATCTGGGAATAAAGACTCGCAGATCACGGCAGTGTTTGACAATATGACAGCCTTGGGAAATCTGGAATACAGAAGGAAACAAACAGCCCTTCCAGCAGAGCAGTGGGGGCAGACTGATGCTCCTTTCTCAATCCCAGTCTGGATTAGTAGGTTCTTTTGAAGTGTTTTAATTATCTGCCTTTCATGTGCTTGTTACCAACCACTCCAGAAGAGAAGTGAGCTTAGATATCTGCAGGCCATCCCTCCAGGACAGGGGACCATGACCACTCAGTAGGAAATGATGACACAGGCAGAGAGCTGTGGTCACCTTCTGAAGGGCACCAGCATTTACCCTTCAAACACTGTCCACAGCAGAGCCATCAATGGAGTTACTCCACGTCCTGAATTTAGGCAAGGGCCTAAATAGTATTTAAACCAGTCTAAATTTCACTAAACTAGGAAGTCTGCCGTGGACATTAGATTGGACAACATGCACTGAATTTTTTCTAGTGAGAACTGGGCCCCTCTACATAAAGAGGAGCTCTATTCAGAACTATTCAGTTACTCAGAGAGCTACACATTGGTCTCAGATCCACAGGAAATTTTGGTGGTATTTTGTTACTTTCTGTCCCATTTTTGGACAGTGAAAGTGCCAACTGATAACTTATTTTTTTCCTAAAGACCCGTGAGAGAGAACTGGTGTTTCTTCAGTGCTTCTCCACCCCCATAAGCTTGTTCTGCAGTTTTGGACAATGAAAACACAAGCTTTATACTGCTAAAATGGAGACAAGCTTCCCTTGTCTTATGGCCTGGTGTTTAAGTGATGTTGTGATAGAGAGAGAAGCACACAGGAATAAGTCAAAGAAATGGTATTATATTTGCCTGAGAAGCAAGCATCCACTGCTATTTGTTTGCTTAAAAAAAAAGTCAAGCCAAGAGAAATCCAGGGTGTAAGACAGCTTTGGATCTAGAGGGACCTTTGATGGAGAAGGAAAGCAGACTGTGGATGTAGCTTGTACAGCCTTTAGCCTGGCAGGAGCTATAGGAATGTGACATATATTTAGCCAGCATGCCTTGAACTTTAGAGGACACTGCTGTGCAACTCATCACTCCCATTCCCTCATGTTTTTATTGAGGAAGGCTCCCAGGAATTGCCAGACATCTGATGTATTCCTCTGGGAGTGAAGATAGTCCTTCTGGCATGGAGACACCTTTTGTTTCCACAGAGCGTTGCTGGACTGACTGCTGAAGTGGCTGTCACACTGCAACGGCCCCGAGCTGAGTGACATTGCTGTCCCCTTGGCAGCAGCAGCCGTGTTTCTCTCTGTGGTGGAAGGTTTTGGAGTGAAGCCCTGCGTGCCTTGGCCGTGCCAGCTGGGGCCTGGCGAGGATCGCCCGACGCCGCCTGCCCTGGCCCCATCCCGCAGGTGATAACGGGGCTGCAGCTCCTCCCAGCCCCGGCCAGGACAGGGAACTGCCCATCCTGGGCAAAGGGGAGGACACCACTGTCCAGAGGGATGGGTTATAGTGTCCCCTGTCTGACCTGGGACACAGGGGACAGACCACAGCTCCACCTGTCCGATGCACAACCACAGGGCACTGGTTTCAGCACAAGCAGGATTGATTGGACAAAGGCAACAGAGCTGCCATTGCACTGTGAGTTATCACACAGTAGACCCATCAGTGCTATTAAGACTCTAACAGAAGCAGCTAAAGATGTTTTTCTAAATCCCACTACTGGTGGGCAGGGATTTGACATTGGCATTGGGCTGCCAGCATACCTGGGAAGAGAGAACTAGTCTGAAAACACATCCTATAGTCCTCTTTCAGGCATTGAACTAAGTTTCTTTTCCCCCTAACCAGACCTATTTTGGTTTAGTTTAACAGAGTAGGATGACTACCAGGATTTAAAAACATAGTACTGCTTTTTTTCTGCAGGTTGCAAAAGTCAAATCTCATCATTTCAGAACAGGCATATCTGCATCCAGCCCACCAAGACAAGAACTGGTTTTTGAGTTCCCCCTCTTCAGAACCCTCTTTCCCCAGCCCTGCCCAGAGCAGTAGTGTTGCTCTGGTGGTGGCAATGTCAGGTAATGAGCTGGCTGCTGTGCAAGGATCACAGGGCTGACAGCAACTCACTGGGTCTGAGGCATGAAGGAAGCTGGAAAAGGGGCATTAAGCCCATGAAACCTCATTCAAGACACCAGGGGGCTTTGCCAAATAGTAATTAACTGGCTGCCAAAGACCAGAAGATCAGCTGCAGTAGGTTACTACCCACTAGAGCTGACTGCCTCACTGTCACACAGACACTCAGCTTGCCACAGCTGTGACAGGAGAACCACTGAGAGCCCTAGGATTATGTTCCACACATGAACAAAACCCCATGTTATTAATTTAATTTGGTAGAAAATGGCTATAAAGCAACAGGAAACAACATGAGATACATGCAAAACTGTCGTCAGGAACCATGGGAAGGATTAGAATAAGAATAATCACTTAAAAGTGCTCAGCTGTTACCACAACAAAACTACTAAAGCAGCCAGGACTGCCTGCATCACCCCAGCAACCCCAGGTACAGATAAACAGCTACAGGTACAGCTCAACAGGTGAGCTTCCCTGGGCCTGCCCTGCCAAAGCTGAGCCCAGGGCTGGGGGATATCCTGCTCATGTGCCCACCTCTCATTTGGGCCACACCACACTGATGGAGCATCCTTTGCTCCCTGTAGGGAAGCACAGAATTAATATTTTATGCACAATTAGTAATGTTTCATTCATCACCACTTCTGTGAAGTGAGTCCAATCTACAGCGAATTTGTCTGCAGTGATAAAAAAGTAATTTCAAGTTCTTACACTTTCATAGATTTAACATTTTCCCAAATAATCTTTCCAGTTCTTACATTGTTTCCCTACCTGTCATGGTCTTCTTTTAGACATAATTTTGTTATCTATTACTTTGATCCCAAAATGGTGAGGGAGTGCTACATGAAAAGAAAAAAAATAATGGGAAATAGGCCCAGCAAATGGAGTTAAGGAGAGATAGGAAGGAGCCAGGATCTGTCAGCTCCCCGGGGCCCTGCAGGATGCCTGGGAATGACAGACAGCATTTTCCTCAGACGAGGCCAAACACATTTCTTGATAAACTAATTAAGCAAATGTGTTGAAACAATGTGAGTGGAACTTGCTGCTCGCTCTGTGCGTGGCTGGGGCTGCTCCCAGGGCAGGAGGAAGCCCTGTGGGAAGCAGGGCATTCTTCCAAGGACATGGGACCAGGTAAAGAGCAATCTGGGAGTGGGTCACGACCACTGTGCCTGAAGTGCCTGCTCCAGGGAAGCTCAGTGGGTGCCCATCTCTGGGACCATTGTGTGGAACAAGGATCACTTTATGGGGTTTGTCTGGTATAAAGTGGGGTGCTGAGGTGGGCTGTGGCATGTCACTGCCCCATTAGCTGGGATAGCCCCAAGAGTTCAGCCCCAGCAACAGAGGTGATATTTTGTGGGTCACACTGGCAGCAGTATCGAGGGATGTGCTGCAGGGACCTTTGGGCAACAGCTCTGGGTAAAATCAGCTGCAGGTATTATTGAATTACTGGTGCTGCTGGAGGTACTGGCAGGAGCAAAAAGGAAGATGGTGGAGAAAAAGGAAGCTCAGTGCACCTATCAGGTGAGGTGGGAGGCAGCTGCTTTGGGGTACCCTGAGCTCATTCTGTGTCCATCACTTCAGTGCTGTGCCTACAGCCTTCCTCCTCTGCTCACACGTGTGATCTGGGCCCTGACCATAGGACATTTGTACCTTTAGACCTTCTCCTCTTTGATGACACAACAAGCACCACTGAGTTTAATTTGATGTCCCCAGCATTCCCTGCCTTTGTATTTTTCCTGCAGCCAAAAATAGCGAGCAGGAGAGCCAGGTCGGCTGCTCCCTGCCTGGGCTGGGGACTCCCTTCCTCCACCCCTTGGAGCCAGACCATCAGCAGCAGCAAAATGAAATATTCCCATCACACATGCTCTCAGGATGAAAGATTACATCCTATCCTTCCTTCTCCTCCCTCTTGGTCCTCCACTGCCTTCCAAACATGACGTTGGGCCACGTGTATCCGCAGCAGCGTTCGCTCAGACATGACAACCTGGACTTGACCCCTGAGGTTCTGGCTCCACTGAGTCTTCCTGGCCATTCCGGGCAGCAGGAACCTCTGTCAGCACTGGTGATGGATGGGTTCAGTGGGAGAGAGGCCTTCAGACAAAAAGTCTCTCAAACACAGCGACAGAGAAAAGTAAAATAGACCCTGAGCAGCAGCAGCTTGTGGCGAGCAGAGTTTGTGGTTCAGGGCTGCAAAGGGCTGTCCCTCCTCAGGGACACTTGGTTGTCACCATCCTTTTCTGCAGCCCGTGGTGTGCTGGGAAAGCTTTTTCTCTTGCCCAGGTATATGTCAGCTTTCAGGCTTCCCCACTCTTCATTTGAACCACCAAGAGCTGGAAATAAATCAAATAGCAGCAAATGTTTCTCTAGTGTGTCAGGAAGCACAGATGTGCAGGGAGTGCCCAGGTGGAGGAACTGCCACCACAGACACAACACCTGCCTGGGGCCACAGCTCTGGTTATTCACAAATGAGCTCCCAGGAATGAAGATGGTCCATAGGTGTCTCCAACTAATTGTGATCAGCCTGGCTCGACCAGCAGACAACTTTATTATGTCAGGCAGGGTCAGGACAACTTCTGGATGGGATCCATCTCCTCAGAGCTGTGCTATCTGCAAGATGTCACTGAACTCAAGGTGATCTGGCATCCCTGTCCAGCACCCACCCCACACAGCCATGGCTTGGGGTGGTGGCTTGCACTGCAGGAATCCTTGGAGGGAGACAGCCTGGTCTTGGAGACATCAATCTCTTGACTGCTCTGCAGTGTTGGGGAAGCCAGTGCAGCCAGAAGAGGAAACGAGGGCAGAGGAGAGAGGATCTGACCTTGTGTTTCTGCCTCCTTTTCCAGATTAAGCCATTTCCTTATAAGAGACACACACCCTGCAGTCCAAATATTAGCTGAGTTTCCGTTTCAGGCAATGCCATCAGCAGCAAACCCAGCCCCAGCATGTGCCTGTACCTGCTCTCCATTGCATGACATTTTACCATTGAAACCCCATTAATTGTTCAGACAAGCCTTTCATTTGTGTATCCAGTGCAGATGGCAAGGTCCTTCACAGCACCAGTAGCCTGAGCACTGGACTGGGAGAACATCAAACTGGAGGGACAAGCCACAGCAGCCCTTTGCTGCTGCCCTGACTCCACATGGACGTGAGCAGGGCAGCTCTGCTTCTGGGGACAGCTGAACTCATGTCACTCCTTACTCCACCACCAAAGCAGCCACGAGCAGCCACATTGTGCAAACCATTTCCTTCAGCCAGGGGTTCAAGGCTGAGGACTAATCCTTGGGGAATAGTGGCCATGCCCAAGGAGTAGGGGTTGCTGCTGGATGTGACTGTGCGTGCTCCAAACCCTTGCCCTTATTGCCCGTGCCCCTCATTCACCTGGTGCTTTATGATGGGTTTTGCTAACATACATGAAATTTAATTTCCGGTTATTAACCCACAAAAAGGTATTGCTGTTTTCAGAATTACACTGCTTCCAATTAGTGTTGCCCTTTGGTTTATGGTATGTTGTTTTTCTGGAAAACCTTTGAACCAGGCTGTGCATTGCCAGCTGAAGGGCATTCTGGGGCTGTTAATAAAGATTAACTCTTTGGAGCAAATACCCGTTCTGATTCATGAGGATTGCACCCTCACAAGGGAAGGGATCCCAGGAAATCCTAGCTGTCTCTTTGCTTTCCCTTCAATTTTCTCCATATATATTTTCAAGCTTTCCAGTTCCCATTTTTCTGCCTTGCTGAAGGCAGTGTCCTTCTTTCCATTGTCACAGTAGGATGGTCATGACAAAGTAAGAATTTCCTTCAGAAGCTGGACATTCAGCCACTGCACTCCTGCTAGAGAAAGCCTTTGGGCTGGCTTTGTCCTATCCCTCTGTAAAACTTGTATAGAGAAGAAAAAACTTGTGACAACAAGAGGAGAGAAAGTGCTTATTGCCACTTAGGAGCAGTGATACACAAATTTATTTGATGTCTTGCTCATTGTTGACTCTCACTGCTCACCTTTTCCCATGCAACCATGAAATTTTATGCCTCAGAGTCAGCTTTAGTGTTTCTGCTTTCTTTAGTGTTTCTAATCATTTATTCACCTCCTTACCTTCAAACTACCAAATACAAACACAAAAGTGTCCTCAATGTATGTATTTTCACTCTGACTGGCTTTCAGCTTATGTTTGTTATTGCATTACACTTCTGTCGTGCTGCAAAGGCTGTAGTCTCCCATGTTCATTTATTTTGTTCCTTCATTGGACCATCCCCAGGCAAAATATATAAAACCAAGGAAAAAAAAGAAGAAAATTTACCTTAGGAAATTTGGCTTTCATTGCTGATTTTCAGCCAAACAGTTCTCTAGACTTCTTGCAGCTCCCCCAGGAGACAGATGGTTTGCAGTGTGGATGCTTGTGCCGTACCTCTGCAAGGCAAGTCCCATCTCTGAAAACCCACTGCTGAGTTCTTGGAGTGCCAATATGTGCAGAACTCCATTATCTCTAATTTCAAGCAAAAAAGTGTTAATTAGAGTAATTTATGAACACCTTTGATGTTTAGAAAGACCAGATCCTCATGGATTTCATTGCCGTTCAGGAGCATCTCACCCCTCAGATGCAAACCTAAGACAAGATCTATGTGCTGGACAGCCATGGATCAATATAATCCTTGGCCATGCTCATTCCTTATGGAAGTGGGTGCTTCACTCTCTGTCTGTTTGAACAGCCTTGTTTAATCAGCTTCCCTGGACCAGCACTCCTCCTAAAATCTGGTCTATAAAGCAACGAGCCCAAGATTCCTGAGCAGGAATTCTGTGGCAGTTCCCCATTTTCAGCATGGCTGTATATCTGCAAGGATGTGCAGCAAGCTGAATGGCTCCAGCCTTGGTGGGTCTGAGGACATTTATTGTGAAAAGCAGCTGGGGAACCATCAAAGTAATTGCTCAGGGCTGATGTACGTGTTTCTAATGAGTCTCACTGCAGAGGGACTTATTCAGTGTCTGCGTTATTTACACAGGACAGCACTATCAGTAAAAGGCCTTATTATCTTCTCTGTGTTTGTTTCTGTATCTTTCAGTTTAGCAACTCTCAAATTCAATGTGGCTTGTGTTTTTTTATTATTTTTATAGCTTGTTTCCTCTTTAGTGATATTATCATGGAGCCAATAAAACTGCTTTCCTTCTACATCTGGTCAAGGGAAGATTTTGCTGGGTACAAGAGTCATATTTCTGTAAATGCCTCCAAGTGAATATAAAAAGCTGTTGGAAGCAATTGAGTTTACTGTTGCCTTATGTACTGTCATTAATTAGGAAATAAAGTGAACTGCATTTTATATGACTTGTAATCAAAATGTTACAGTCTTAATGTGAAGTCTTCCAAGTGCAGAGCTTCAAAGCAGGCTCTGTTCTCGTACAAATGAGCAGTGAGGAGAAAGGATACAGGGATTCTTTAAATTTTAAAGTTCATGGCCCAGATTTTCTGAGTCCTGCCATGCAGTGAGGCAGGATGGAAGCAACTGCACCGATGGGGTGGGCAGGCAGGATAACTGCACGGGGATAACCTTTGCCATTGTGTTTTATTCCACCACTGCAGCATCCCAGTAACTCTGCTAACTGGGGATGGTTCCTCTATTGGGAGGAGCCCAATAACAGAACACTCATCATCAGCAACCACCCTTTACTTCAGATTAAATCGATGGTTTCACCCCCTAAGTCTGTTTTCATAGAATTCAGAGTTTTCTTGATCCCCTTTCCTGCCTCCCAGTTTAAACACCAAGCAAGATAAAATATAAATAATAAAAGAAACACAAACAAAATACTTGAAAAGAAAAGAAGGCAAAAAAANTCAGCAACCCTTTTTTCATAACCTTTAACATTAGGTGCCTTTGTCAAGTCCATTAGGACCATATCTGCACTTTCCGGAGTTTGAATGCTTTCATATATTTGGCTCCATATGAACAAACTGGTGGAGCAAACATATTAGTAGATCATTTGCCATGTACATGATTCAGATACCCAGACATGTACAAAACCCAGGCAGGGATTAAGCAAGTCTGACAGCACTGAAGTGACTCCAGTTCTGTGTATGTATAAGCGATAATGAACCAAAGGCCCTGTTTGCCTTCAAATAGCACACAAAATGATTAATTAGACAGAGGGCATGAGTAATAATCACAATATTATATGCTCCACCATAATGGAACGCTGCTCTCTTCTTGCTTTGTTCCTCTAATCTCTGAGAGGCAAATATCCACTGGGTGTTACCAGCAGAGTGGGAGGCAGATTGTAGCTGCTCACAGGTTATGAGCAGCACTTCTTTCCCACTGTGATTTTATACCCCCGGGACATACAGAAAACCTCTTTGGAAAATACACGATTGCTAAAGGATTAAAGAGATCTGCAGGGAAAAAAAAAGCAGAGTTCTAGTTGCAGATTACAGACTTGAACATGTTCCCATTAAATTAAATGGCAAAGCTTTCTTTGATTCCGTGCTGGATCCTGAGTGCTTCATCATCAAGATATTCTTTGCTAAAAGTCATACTTTGTCATAGACATACATAAAGAAAAGAACAGTTGCTCAACCCCTTATTTCCTGTTTATTCATCTCTTTCTGCTGTGAGGAAAACTGCCCTTTGGAGCATTTACCACGCAGCTCTTCAGGCAGGGGGCTCCCACCGTGGCGATGCTCGCGGTGAGCTGGGCACGGGCACTGCTGGGTCTCAGCCCGGAGTCGGCAGACGGAGCAGCAGCCTTGGCTTGCTCCTGTCTCCTTGTCCCTCCAAGGAGCAGCATGGATGGCAAATTTCCAGCATGGACTGGAGAGATAAAGACGATGTCAAGACCCACCTTACGCCTTGGTCCCCTGCCCAGAGACCAGGCAGCAGCAACTGCACGAGCGTGGTTCCAAACTGCAATTGTCTCTGCAATCCCAGCCCTGCCTCCCTACTTGGCTAAACAGCAAACAGGACCAGGGGATAAAATCCCCACTGACACTCAGTGCCTTTATGTGATCTGTGCTTCTCCCCAGCTCCCCCAGGAAGCCCACACACTGTACAACAGCCCCAGGAGAAGTGCACACAGGTGCAGAGCCAAAAAATATTGTCAGGTTTGAAATTCAACTGATGCTAAACCCAGCTAGACAGACACACTCTTTGTTTTCCTCATTTAAGCAACAAACCCCATTTTTCTGTATTAGCTATATATAACTTTGCCATCCTACAAGGTTAAAAATATTATAGGCAAATTCCTGTCTTTGCCTATTTTTAGTTGCTATTGTCCCCTGTGACATTTTGGTGCACATATTGACTTGGATGCTCGTGGAGCTGGCAGAGGTTCTGCAGGGATTGTTCAGTAGGAAGTGACCAGGGAACACAAGCTGCGATGCATTTCTGCATTTTAATTCATTAATTAGAGCTCAGCCCAAGGGAAACTGGTGCACTTCCTCAAGCACCACTTCATCTTCTCCCCCAGGGACCCTTGGTTTTGGAGGGAGGGAGGAGATGATCACACTGCCTGTGTGGGAGCAGCCCTAGACAATGGAGTTTACAAATGAATATTTGCTTTTTGCTACTGTATTTTCCTCCTTCAAATGGCTCCCACCTCTCTTTCCTCAAACATTATCTGGTTGGGGGTGCACTGTGCAAGCAGGCTGTGTTCAGGTGAAGCAGCATCAAGTTTTTCAGTCCTCAGGGTATTTCTGTTGCACCATCACCTCCTGGTGAAAGTTTTTATCTAGGATTGCAAAAAGTGCTTTCTCATTCAGTCACTGCAGTATGATGTTTCCAACATCAGCTCTTGGTCCCTCTCTGCCTTTGGAGCACATTTTGAAGCCACTGATGGATGGTGTAAATGGAGATGTGAGAGACCCTCACAAGCTGCACCAAGCTCCTGCTTGTTTCAGTAGAACCTGAGAAAATAAGAGTGAAGGTGTCTACCAGACACTCCAGAAACACTGCCTGGATAAGCTTGGGAAAACTGATAACTATTAATGATTTAACTGCCTTTGTAACATTGCAGCAACCTCTGAAACACAGAGCCAGGCAGCTCTGCCAGCATGAGTCATGAAAATCAGACTTATCCTCAACCACGTCTTGATCCACATTATCCCATTCCCAGCCACTTCCCACAGCTCTGAAGCACCCTGCACCCCACAACTGCTCTCCTTGCCAGACAAATGTCTCCCTGACATTTGCACACCCTCTCCTGTGACCAGCCTCGGCACAGTTGGAGTCTGATGCAGAAGGGAAAATATTCCCTTCACTTGACATACCTACGTGTTAAAATGGAACAGGCTCATGCAGGGAAAAACCCTGGCCCTTATCAGTGTGACATTGTGGAGTCTCACCATCATAATCCAATATTAGTGTGTGATAGAGGTCCTGCTGGTGGTGCAGCCCATGCTGGGGGAGAGGTGGGACCTTGTGAGTGACCTCTGAGAGGGCCACTTGCCTAAAGCCCCCAGCAGCTCCCTCAGGTGGGGATTTGTGACTTTGGGAGGGGAGAGGAAGGTCTAGGACACCTCTTTCCCAGTCACTGTCCTTGTGCAAAGTGCTCTGCAAGAAGGACAAGCCATGGGAATAATCAGATCTCTCCAAGTCTCCTTCATGCCCCAAAAGTTTCACAAATTTGCATCAGGAAGGACTGTGGGAAATGTGGAGAACTCTATGCTGGGGAGATGCAGAGGGGCTGAAGAGGAGGTTGGATGCAAATCAGTGTCTCTGTCCATCAATCCAACCACCAAATCTGGCCCTTTCCCCTGCTCTGCAGGCCACAATCTCATTTGGGTCCCTGACCTTTATCTTACAATTTCTCAACTCCTCCAGGTTTCAAGGACCTCACCTTTTTGGCGCCTGAACAATCCATTCAAGGGTAATCTCTGCCCTCCGTGCCACGGTGATGGCAGTCCTTGGCTCAAAGGTCATTGTGTGAAGCAGAGTTTGGCCCCTGGTCCTGCTTCTGGATAAGGATGTTGGACATCAGGAGGCAGCTTTCCATGGTCACTCTCTGCTCTGAGCATGTCAAGGCTTTGCTGAGGAGAACAGAGCTTAAGGCCATCAAATCCCACATCCAACTGAGATCCATTAAATTCTCCCTCATCCTGCCATCAAATCCCAGCCAACGGGACCCAGAGGGACTCTGAATCTTTCCTCTTTTTGTAAATAAAGGGATGTATATGTCAAGGCATTGTACTTGGATGTGAACCTGGAAAAGCCCTGTGCCAAATGATGGCTTATGAGCATTAAATCTCTGCTGGGAGGGCTGCACTTTAGTCCTTCTGGCACCCTGGCATCCCCCAAGCCTCCCCCAAAACCCTGCCCGTAGCTGTCAGAGCCAAACTGGCCACATGTGCCTGTTCATATTTATCTTTCTCTAATCACTCTGGCTCGAGGAAGGACATTTAACATGTCAATCATATTCCCATTACTGTAGCACTTCATTAGTGCAGTGGAATGAGATCCTGAGAGAAATTCTCTTGAAGGAAAGGGGTGGAGAAACAGGCTGGGGAGTCTACGAGGTTAATTCCCTGGGGAATTTCTTTATTTTTTAATTCAGTGCAAATTCAATCATGTTTGGCAGCTATTTTAAGGAAAAAGCAATTACCTTGGGTGCTAAGACACCATGGAGACAAGGATAACTTGGGACTGGTTTGAGTTATATCCCTAAATACAAACCAGATTTATGTTGTTCCAAACCAGGGGCAGGAGAAACAGGACAGCAAATGGCACTGCTCACATAGGCAGCCACACACCACCTCCCCCAGTGGTGAGACCTAAACCTAATATTAAAGTTTAGTGTGACTGTGGGTAGATGATGCTAGCAATCCTTCTTTCCCTTTATTTTCCACAGTCTGTACCAGATAATTCCACCAAAACAGGAGCCCAGGCAGCAGCCCCTGCTTATTTGCACCTCACACAGATCAATGGGATGCACAGGAGCTCCTCAAAGCCCAGCATTTGTCCCTGGCCCAGACTCCAGCAGCTGCTGAGAGCATCCATTTATAACAGAGACAGTGGAGATCCCTCTCAGCTCTCCAGAAAGGCTCTTTACGTCATAAATTGTATTTAAAGACTCTTTCAAGGAGACAAGCAAATTTAAGAGGGCAGTTAGCTCCTGGCACTTAGATGCATAACTTTATTTGAGTATTCAATTTCCTCCTTCATTCATAAAGTAAACAATCTGAGTTATCTGAAAGTGACTGTATACTCCTGCAGTGTTTTCTTAAAAGAGTCAATAGGAGCAAGGCGACATAAAATGCTTCAGAGAGCATGACACAGGAAAACACGAGCCTTTAAATTATACACATTCAGGAAACGGTTCAATTCAGCGTTTTAGATGGAGAGGTTAAAATGTTTGTGCTGAATTGTATTAAATCTTTCACCAGTAAATCCTGTAGGAAGCAGAACATTTGAAGGAACCTACTTATTCCCAGTGTCTAGGAAAGACTCCCAGAGTTTCAAAGGAAAACGTCCATTAATCTCCTTGGACAAGTGCAATCTAATAAAAGCTGTTGTTAAGTTAAGGCAACTTGGTTAAGTGTTTTCCAAATTTAGTTTATTCTCCCACACCCCCCAAAAAATCCCTTTTTGGTCTGAAATGGAGAAGCTTTGTTGCTTTTCAGCCTGAAATGGCCTTTTTCAGGAAGATTTTGCCAGCCTTTGGGGAACTGCAGCTGGGTGCTGGCAGGGGTGGCCAGGGCTCCTCAACAGCAGCTCAGCTCCACTCTAGGATGGGTTTGTGGATTCAGATCCCTCAGCAGGACAAACCCACTGTCCCCTAGCAGTGGTTTCACTTCCCAGACACAATCCAAACTTTATTATATGGATTGGTTTTACCCCAGTTCCACAACAAAATCTAGAGCCAAGACAGCAGGGCCATTTCTGGCACTGACCTCCTGCTGGACCTTTTTCAGGTCACTTTGCCTCATGACATCCCAGCCCCAATCACTGATGAAATGTGGATGTGACAGATGACTTCTGACATGAAGATGACACCAGAAAGTGCCCTCACAACTACAGGGTTAAAAATGGGGAGCCAAGCTTGAACGTCTGACAGAGTTTAAACATTTTACCTCTGTTTGACCAAAAATCTCTCTGAGGAAAGGAAGGAAATCAACTGACAACAAGGCAGCATATTCACAGCCTCTTTCCAAATTAGAACAGAATTAATAATTTCAGTGGAGGGCTCGAAATGCACAGCTATACTTTTCAAAAGGAATTTAGCACTTCTGGAGTCTGGAGTGCCTGATGATCCAAAGCTGAAATTTGTGAGCTTCCCTATGGTCAATTCAGCCTTGGCTGGGAAGGGAAATTCTCAGCTTTCTTACAAAACAAACTAAAAGCAGAACAAACCACTTTTCCTGGTGAGACTTTCATTCAATTCAGCAGACTCAGGAAGCCCCTGAGATAAGCCTCCACTCCAAGGATACACTCCACACTGAAGCCCAGACCTAAGCTGGCAATTAGCAGGAGCAGAACATGCTTAATGAGCTACCACATTTGGGCAGCCTGGCCCAGGAGGGAAAAATAACCTAAACCTTTGCCTTGTGTTTTCTGCAGACCAGTTGTGCACTTCAATAAAAGGCATCAGTGATAATGAAAAGCATGTCAGTCTCCCAAGAAACCTTCTGAGGAAGTCCCCAAATTTCCTGCTTCTGAGCAAGATTGAGAAATCACAGGAATTTCTCCCTGACTTTTTTTTTTTTACTCCTAGTTTTGGGTTTCAGAAGGACTTTCAGAAGCACTTAAATACTGAGTTTAAAAAAGCTTATAAACCTCAGATCAGATTCTGGTTTTGTTTGGATTTGTTTTCTGATTAAGGGGTAAGTAGATTTCTGTTTTATCCAAACCAATTTGCCGTGAATTAGGGACTGATCTTTAGCCAGTTGCTCTTTGAAAAATCAAAACTAAATTTAATTACAGGAGTGGAAGCCAGCTATTTTAGAAACTGTGGATGCTATTGTGGTTTTATTTTTGGCTTTTGCCTCTTGCAAATGGAAGAGGGTTTGGTTGCCATTTATCCAGGCTGCCTTTAAAAGCCAAAAGCAGCTCCATCTCTGGTGACCTCGCTCAGCTTTCTCCAGATGTGTCTGATTTTGTGGTCATGTTCCAAGCCTCATTGACACCACTGCGGCCAAAATGATTGGTGGGGCACCAACCAAGCCACAAAGGCCAAGCAAGCCAAGAAAAGTGAAGAGGTATCTACATTTCAGAGCAACCATAGGCTTCAAAAAGTTTAAGAAAACTTTTTGAGTGAGCAGAGATCTTCTGAAACCTGGAGAGCTCCTGAGGAGAAGGTGCCAACATCTCAAGGCAGCTCGTGGTGTCTCCAACCTGCCCTGGCTGTCCCAAAATGGTGTAAAGCAGTGCTTTATAAAAGTCCTGTTCGCACTTTGGCTTAGATATAAAGCAAATTTCCAGGGGTAGGAAACAAGGGCAGGTCCAGCACCCACGAGCACCCCAGGGTGCTCCTGCTCTCCCAGCTTTGTGACCTCGAGGTGATGGGGCAGGTGTGGCTTTTCTCTCCCCAGCTTTGGTGCCATTAGCACCACAAAGGTGTCACTGTCCCTGAAACTGGAGTGCCCAGGGCACCCCACAGAGCAGGGAAAGGGGGGAACAGGAGGACACAGCTCTGCATTCTTGTCAGGAGGTGAGGGCAAGCAGCAAGGTCAGAGGCAGTGACCTCAGAGCACAGCCCGTACGAGGAGGAGCACTGCTATAAAAACTGCTCAGAAATGAGCTACCCATTATTAATATTTTAAATTGCTAAATCCTTTCTAGCTGTGTGTTAATATGAGGCAAAGCTGCATGATTTAAAAGTAAAGCTCAGGCCACTGTCAATCACTCCTGGGCATGTGGCAAAGGCTGCTGCAGGAATACTGATGGGACCAACTTTCCTTCTGGGAGAGATGCTTCTGGAAGAGCTGCTGGGTCCTCAGCCTCCTTGCAGAGAAGGTGAGGGATCTTTCATGTGTTGGTACTGTCCTGTGACCCACAGACCCTGCATTCACCCTGAATGCAGAGCACAGGGCAGAGCTGGCTCACCAGGCTCCTGCTCACAGGATACAAGGTTGGATTGAGGAGCAGGCTCTGCAATGAACCAACAGAGAAACACACTCAGGAATGATGTCATGTCCCTCTACTGTTTGATTTTTATCATGGGCTTTCTACAGACTCCCGTGGAGCTCCAAGATCCTTCTGGCACCCCCACACAGAGGAAGGGTTTCCTCTGGGGCAAAGCCTGGTTTTGGGCATGAGCTGAAGAAACCCAAGCTGAAGACAGGAAGTTTTGGGTTGCTGTTGGCTGGGATGAATGTAGACATGGAGGAATGACAGCCTGTATTTACAATTTTTTCCTCCTGAAGGAAGGTGATGGCAACAGGTTCAGCTACACCTGGGTGCCAACTCAATCCCAAATCCTGGCTTGTTGTTGTATCTGCATTATTTAATTAGAAATATATTCATATTATATCCATGATGACCTAATCTGTTGAAAATGCTTTAGCACAGCAGAAAAGCCAGCTTACAATGCTTCCAAAGCCATTCCTGTGGAGTGAGGCTCAAACACCACCATCACTCCTGACTCACCAGTAGCTCTCACCTTCCCTGTAAGTTCCCTGCTCCTGTTTGGTGCTGTGACATTATTAATCAGGGAGGAAAGGTGTCAAGGTCAGGCTCAGGAGTGGCAATCACCCTGCAGCCCCCATGCAATGATGGCCTTGCCAGTGACAGAGCACCCAGAGCACAGGAAACGTGCTCCCACAATGCAAACAAAGGTGGATCTGAATCAACTGCCTCCCCAAAAGGCCACTCTGGTGCCCTTTGAGCAGCAGCAGCTTCCCTGTTGAACATTCCTGCTGCAGATCCCTACAGACACACACGGAGTGTCTGTTACAGCCTCCAGGGGTAAATGATTAACACCCACTCCACCTTGGCGCTCACCTTAGTCCTGCTCATGCAGGAGGGGTGGGGTCTCCAGTAGTGTGTCCCAACCCCCTGGCTGAGGCCACAGCACTAAAGTAGCTTCAGCACCACCAGTCAGCTGTCACAGTGGGCTCCTGGGGCTAAATTCCCATCATTTCCACTCATTTCATGAGCTGGAGCTGTTCTTTACTGCCAGCAAGGAGTGAACAGATGGGAGGAATGACACCACACCTGCAATAACAGGGACACCAGGGCTCTGCTCCATGTCCTGTCTGTGCCCACTTCTCTTTTCCTCCCAACAGTCTCTCAGGTGGTCCCACAGAAGGGTCAGTCCCATGCCTTTCCCTAGGGAAGGGAAATGTGAGCACAGGTGAAACTGGAACAAGGGCTGGAAGTTTCTACCAGTGTTTCCTTGGAGCCATTTGCTTGGTTTGGAGGAAAAAATTATAAGAAGCATCGAACTTTGCTGTTTTCTATCCAGCTTTCCCTCCAGGTGTGCTTATTTACACTCATTCCCAATACAAGGGCTTCCAGAGCTTTCCCAGGCATGAAACAACTAGTTTTGCACCCAAACCAAGACAGAATCTTCTACTTGAATGATAAAATTTTCCTACTTCGTCCTGTTTTCTTCTAGGTCATCAGGAAATGCAAATAGCATCCCCTTAATGAGGTTAATTGTTTCTATGCAGGAGTTGCTGAGCAGTATTACCTTGCACCAGCTGAGAAATTGGCCCTGGCAGCAGCTCAGCCTCCAACATCTTCAAACAGCATAATGGTCAAGGCCTGCTGTTGGCCACATTTAACACTGCTGTGGAAATGCTTGGTATAAAATCTTTCTTGAAGTTCCAATATTAATACATTTCCTAACTGTGTTAAGGAGAGCCTGCAACAACAGGGCAAAGGCTGGTAAACCCCAGCAGTCCCAGGGCATCAGAAAACTGTAGCTGAAGATGCTTTTTATCAAGTTTAACCATAAAAACTGCCCAAAACTGCTCCCCATCCTTCTTCTTAGCACCTGCTGTATCCTTGACATGTTACCTGTGATGGTGCTCTTGGGTAGAAGTTTTATTGGAACATGGGATTGCTGTTTTTCAGAGAAGACAGCTGGATGAGGAAAAACTCCCTTTAACAAGAGCCTTTCTGGAATGTGCTGCTCAACAAGCTTCCCTTTGAGGAGGAACTTCTTTGAAATCAAATCACTTTGCAGAAGGTGTTATTGCTCCTCATTAAGTGTATTCTATGTAAATTTGATACTGAACAGAAGGAATTCTTGGGGACACCACCTCCTACCAACCCCTGGCCACAAAGCTTTCTCCAGGAAGGACCACCTGACGTGATGAAAGGACTGGTGTTGTTTGTTTTCTTCTTCTATGCATACAATGGTGAGATTGAATATTCAGCTCTGCTTTAGCTGCTGCACGAGTAAATAGCCTGGATATTTAATTACTGCAGCACACTGACCTGGAAGGCAACGTGAGTTTTTTTTCCTGGCTGGCACACGACACCAGCTTGGCAAAAAAACCCCAAAACGTTGGAGAGGAGCAGTGAAGCAGTGGACAGGGACTGGGAGGGAACACTGAATTTACCTCTGTGTATCACCAATCACTTCCAGAGAGATAAAAACCAGCAACAGAGCCCTACACCCCTTCATCCCCTAGAGCACTGCTGTACCTGGCTTCCACCTCCTTTCCAGGAGAAATCTTTTGGATCCACATAATGCTTCACAGACTTTTCAACCACGGGACCAAGGACAGGAAGTTTGATGCCCCCATCCCTTATAACCATGGTGGGCATGTTCCCCAGCTGGCACAGAGCAGCCAAACCAGAGACTGGTGCACAGCTTCTCCTGGGGGCTGTGTGTCCCCAAGGCTTGGGCAAGGAACACTCAAACCCCTCACCAGCTGGGTGGTATTTGCAGCTCAGGCAGAGCCCAGAGAGCAGCTGAGCTGCCACACAAGTTGTGCTGAACATTTCTGTGTGCAGCACAGCAAAAATGATGGTTCTGTGCTCCAGCATAAGTGACACCCCATTAGAGAGTCTGGGGCTTTGGGGGTCCGGCAGACATGAAACCACAACTTTCCATTTTCCATGCAGAAACCTAAAAGAAACAAACTTTTTTTTTTTTTTTTAAAGCAACTGCTTGGGTGAGCAATGATTTTATTGTGCTATTAATATGACCATAAACAAGAACAACATGTGTTTATAGGCTCAAGTGCTTCATTACTCGCTCGCTGACATGGTGGAAATCACCGTGGCACCAGTTTAAAGTGCAAAATGGAGCAAATCATTGTAGCCATGTTGTAAAATCATCTGGGCAGGCAACCTTTGAACAAAGGCAATTGATAGCTGTGAGGCAGCTGTACAACAGCAGTAAACAGAATAGTTGTCCACAAGCCACCAGACCTGCAGGAGAGCAAATACACCCCATGCCTTGGAAGGGGAGGGAGCACCAAGGGGGCTGAGAAAGGTTTGGGAAAGAGAAGTAAAGGTTGTTCTCTGAAGGTGACAGAGCTGCTGTTGGCACAGAAAGTGAGCAGAGTCCAAGGCTGGAGCTAGGAGGGGTGGGACAGCGCCTGCTCTGGGGGGAGCCCCTGGTCAGCTGCAGGGTCTGGTTCTCCCAGACCTCAGTTTTGTGTCTGATCTCTTCCAACCCTGCCACCCCAAACATCCAAATTCCTGTGACAAACTGTGTGGGCTGAGCTGGGCTGTGCCACCAGGAGGCTGTAGGAGCAGGATTGAGGATGTACCCTGAGCTGGGAAGATCCAAACTTTCCCATGGATTTTGTTCACATCTGCTGGGGCAGATGCTCCTCTTTGCCATGTAATGGGGGGTACAAAGGGATGTGGATCCCCCTAGGGAAGGATTTCAAAGTGGCAACAGGGGGGGAAACGGCTAAATATTGCATGGATCCCCCTGGATGTGGGTCTGCAAGCCTGGGACCTGCACAGGGGTGCTGGCTTCTCTGTGGGTGCAAAGGCCTGGAGGGAAGGGATTTCCTCTGTCCCACAGGGCTGGGCAGACATGTTGCCTCTGCCATGAGGAGACCAAGGGACACAAGTCTGCAGGAGTGGCTCCTGCCTCGGGAATGGGAGTGAAAGATTGGAAGACGCCCCCAAGAAGTGAAAAACCGACATTGTGGGTAATGTCACCCAGTGAGGGCAGGGAGTGAGCAGGAAGGAAAAATTACACATGTCCCAGTTGTTTCACTTCTTGTCCCTTTGCCTTGTTTCGTCTGTCACCAGCCCCCAGAGCATCCTGACGCTCGGTCGACGGTTACCAACAGGCAATAAATAAAACCTCTGGAGCCACTGGTGTCAACATCTTGGCATTGTTTAGGTCTCCTTGTTTGCCTTTAAAATAACTCTCCTCCTCGGGGTCATGCAGATGAAAAAGCGAGGACCCCCTGCCATCATCCATAGAAATCATCCTGCCATGGTTTGTGCTGCGCTGCCTTTTTTTTCCTGCCTGCAGAGTCTGGGCTTTGGGGAGCTGCCTGGAGCACTGCTCGTTACCCAGGCTCTGCTGCCTCTCGCCAGCCTGTGCCTTGACACGTCACCCCGGGTGCCGGCAGCTGGCTAGAGCTCGGGCCACATCACCCACTTCCCTGGCTCCCAGAGGCACCCTCAGGGCTGGGTTTGGGATGGTGCACCCCGCCAGCCCCGTGCTGCTGGCTTATCTGCTGCCTGGCTGTGCCTGGCTCTGCTGCGGATGTTGGCCGGCCGGAGAGTGGAAAAACAAACGGAGGAGATGTGGATCCATGGTCAGAGCCTGGCCCTGCAAACATGGTGTGCCAGTGCCGGGCCTGGCGCTGGAGGGAGGCCATTCCATGACAGCCTTTGCCCTGGCACTGGAGCTTGGCATCATGCAGGCTGCTAATGAGGTTCTGGAGGCACAAGAAATACTCCTCCAAAGACAGTTTTCATCCATGGGCTTTGATAAAAGTGTGGCTTGAACCCTCACCATGCCTGCACAGACCAGCCCCTGCAGGGGACCAGTGCTCCCCAGTGCCTGGAGCATCTCCTTTCCTCCAGCAAGGGTTGCATGGTGGAAAACATCATCCTCCATCCCAGCTGAGTTGTGACTTGATGTCAGATTCACTCTCTCTGATCCTCCTTAGCCTGTTGTTTATAATAAAAATCAAGCGATCCATCTCTTCTGACAAGAGGAAGAGTTGCTCCAGGAAGCCCTGGACAGGTCAACTTCTATATAAAGGAACTATTACTTGACAGTTTCCTGGCCATAAATAGCTGTACAGTGAGGCTGGGGATTTTATTTAGAAATAACAAATAAAGTAGGCCATAAGTAACTTCATGACCTTGCTCCCCCCTCATTTCCCACCCATCTCTCCCCTTCAGTAGGTTCTATTCCTCATCCCCAGGCTCCTTGGGACTTACAGGACCCCCATTTCCCACTTCTGAGATGCTGCAGAAACATGCTGTTGCCAGCTTTTGGAAGTGTGGTGTGGGTTTTGCATCACTGAAAATTTTTTGCTACAACTCAGCTCCAAGGAATTGTTTTTTACCTGGCCTGCATTAAAATTATTAAAAAGCAATTTGCTCTGCATGGCTGAAACCTGGAAATCTTCCACTCAAAACATCCCCAAAACTGGATTCAAACAATTACACCTCCAACACACCCCTTATTTTTCAGTCCTTCAAGCTTTTTTTTTAAGTTTTGCACAACTAACTTCTGATTTTCTAATGCTCGCACTTGGCAACATCAAAACTAATCAGGAAATACAAAAGAAAAACCCGTCATTTTAGTATTCTTTTATTATTGGGAGGTTTTGACCATTTTTGTCATGTCGTTTGCCTAAAATAATAATGAAAACCTCTTTGTTTGGAGCTGGAAAGGGAAGAGCAGCGTGTTTATTTCATGTATGACTCATCAGCTCAGTGTTGATACGCGAAACGCTTCAGAAGCTAACACTCTATAGAGATGATTGTTTTTAATATAAAACAGTAAATGTTTAAAACAACCATTCTTTTTTTTTCCTCTCTTTTCTTCCTGTTGTGGCCAATAAAACATAAGGCAGGCCACGTAGCTTACATTTTAATAAAATTAAGTTATTGGTGCCATGTTATTACAGTCTTTTATTGGAAAGTGGAATAAATTGCACACAGTGGAGTCATAGGAGGGAGAAATCACTGCGAATAAACAGATTCTGGGATGTATTTATTTGCTGGTTTCATCTCAGAGGAGGAAGGCTTTCCCCAGGAAAACAGAGGCAGCCCCGGGGTTCCGGCCTTGGGGAGGCAGCCCTGGGTCACTCTGGGGAAGGATGAGTTTTTGGGGACCTGGTGCCACAGTGGGGTCATCCCAGCCCCATCCAGCTGGCGTTTTCCATGGGCATCCTCCAAGAGAAACCTGTGCTGTGGCTGTGCTCGGCCCGCCGCAGTCCCAGGCGCTGGGGCAGCCTGTCCTGCCCGTCGCACAGCCAAAAACGTTGGTCCCGAGGCTTTGTGCTGCAGGCTGGCGGTTCCTAGGCGAGCGCCAGGGCGCACCAGGAGTCCTGCCGGAGGGGCACGCTCAGCCCGGGCTGCGGGGCCATGCTGCTGGGCGAGAAGCTGTAATCCTCGGGCTCGAACTTGAACTCGCCGTGGCCGCTGGCCAGCGCCTCGTCCGACTGGCTCTGTGCCTGCCCGGGGGGGAGCAGAGGGGTGTTAGGAACCCTGCCATTAGCCACTGGCCCGTTGTCACGGGGCAGAGGTAGGAATGGGATGGATTGTGAGCAGGCTGGGTTATCCCTGATGCTAAAGTTCCCTTCAGAGCAGCCCAGAGCTGGGCAGGATGGTCCCTGCAAGCAAAATGACCAGGCAAAGAGGAGGCCTATCTGCCCAGGCCCAGGGCCTATCTACATTTATTCATTGATTAAATATGTCCAGTTTGGAAATCTTTAGGTGTGTGCATATTTTTTCAGAGCAGAGCACAAACCAGATTTCTTGGTTTCAAACAAAAAACCCCACCTTACATGGTGTAACCAGTGCTGCACCAGGCCCTTGGGTGCTGGGGCTGAGCTTCCTCTCCATACACACATGTCCAGCTCAGGGAGAGCTTAGATTCAGCATAAAGACAGTGTTGGACTACAAAATTTTGATGTGTGGGTGGATTTAGAGCTTTTTTCTTCCTATATCAAGGTGAAAGAGCAACCAGCTCCTAAGAAAAGCTTGGGACAGAAGTGGGGCCTCTGCCAGCATCACGGCTCTGTGGTCACTGAGCACCTCAGGGCTATAAGGTGCAGATAACACATGCCCAGGTTGCCTTTTCTTGGGATTCCACCCTGGGCTGATCTCATCAACTCAACAGTGTTGTGCTTTCATGGCGGGAGGTGGGAATTAACCTCAGCTCAGCACTGAAGCCACAGCAGAGCTTGGACACCCCGGTTCTCCACTGCAGGATGAAAGATCCCATGGGAAGCCAGCAGGCTGGAGGCCTTTCTCATCCACAGCATCTTGGCTCATGCTCCCTGCTCTCCTCAGCCTGAGGGACTCCAGCAGGCTGGTGGCCACAGTGCAATGAATTAATTGCTTCACCTCATCAAGGCCCCCCAGGACAGTGGCCATGGGGGTGTGTGGACCTCCCACCCCAGCAGGAGATGGCTCTGGCCCTGTCCCTTACCTGGGACACCGACACGATGGTTTGTCCGGGGTACTGTGAGGTTGTGCTGGGCTCTGACTTTAAAGTGACCGTGCTGTCTGAGTTGGTGATGGAAGAAGGGGAGTTAGTGGCCGAAGTCGTGGATCCTGGAAGACAATTGGAAGAGGGCAGTGAAGCATTGTAGGTGCAAATCTGCTCTTAAAGAAATTTATATTTTAACAGCGACCATGACATCTCACAGCATGACTCTACTGTTTTCTTTCTAACACATCTGTGTCAAAAAACACTTTGTATTAGGCTGTCAAGATGCTGATGGAGGAGGAGCAACCCTTTCACAATCTGGCAGTGTTTTGTTCCCATTACTCAATTTAGCCCAAATCTGCTCAAACATGAGCACTGGTGCACTGCAGCCAGGTGCCCACAGCCCAGAGGAACCTCACAAGGATATGACAGCACTGAGATTTCCCACCAAGCATCTTCCTATTACACAAGGCCTATGCAGAAATACAGACCCCAGATCTAAAGCAATCACCAACGAAAAATTCTCATTATTTTCTAATTATCATGATTTCCTGCAGAATAGGAAACATTGTGAAGTGAACTGTGCTCCAAGACCCCAGGATGGATCATAACAGCACTGTACCTGTTGAGGCTTTGCCTTTGGTAATGTTTTTAGGCTTCCTTTTCCTCGTCTGGATGCTTTCCTTTTTCATGGCCAGAGGTCGTGGTACCTTGACATTCATAAAGTTTGGAATCATTAATATTGTATTTTATTCAGCTCCTTCCCACACGTGTTGCTCTCCTATTTCTGTGCTGCAGCTCATGCAAAGCACCTAAAGTCCTTGTCCTTCACTAAGAGCTATTTTTCTCTGCATCAGGCCTTGGCTGGAAGATATATAAGGCTAACAGCTAAGGCTTTCCCACAAATTTTGTTTTTTCCTTTATTTCCTATTTTTCTTTTCCTGATTTATTAGTGACCTTTGCGACAGGCCCTATTAAATTACACTGACAGACTGAGAGCCTACAGGGCTCAGAGGGAATGGGTATGGGGTAAAGAGGCTTCAGACTTTATGGAGGGCTGGAGTCTCCTCTTGGGCTGGTGGACACATCCAACAGCTCCCATCCTCTGTGGGTAAATGTTATCAGCCAGCCTCCATGTGGGCTCCTCAGCCTCCTTCACACATTCTTAACTAGGACATAGAGAAGAAATATGCTCCTTATCTCAGCCTGGGTTTAGGGAACTTCAGCCTCCAGCTACTGGAGCCTGGTAAACTTTCATTTCATGGAATCCTAGGATGGTTTGGGTTGGAAGGGATCTTAAAGATCATGTAGTTCCAGCTCCTCTGCCACAGGCAGGGACACCTTCCACTATCCCAGGCTGCTCCAAGGCCCATCCAGCCTGGCCTTGGACACTTCCAGGGATGGAGCATCCACATCTCTGGGCAAGCTGAGAACATTCCAGCATGCCCTCAGCCTCACCCTGGAGAACCCCAATAGAATGAGCTCTAAACTGTTCAAGGAGATGGGACTGGTACAGCTCTGCTGAGTCCAGTCCAGAGGCTGGTCCTTCCAGAGCTGATGTCCCAGACCTGCTGGGCAGTGATCCCAGATCCCAGAGGGTCCCTCCCGGTGTGGACGTGCTCCTCACCCCGTGGAGCTTCATGTACAAGCCGCAGGCGTTGCAGACGGGCTCGCCCTCGGCGTTCCTCCTCCACAGCGTGGTGTTGGTGGTGTGGCAGTTAGTGCAACAAAGGCCAGCACGTCTCGATGAAGACTTCAAAACAAGCAAACAAACACGTGAGTGCACACTCTGGAGTGATGAACTGGGAAATTTCCTTTCATATCAAAATGAAATCTCCAAGTACACCACATTCCCGGAAAATGCAAAACGCGCAAGAGCCAAATTCAGATCAAAGAAATGACATTCAAATGAGATCACTCTAATTTGCAAGTGTTTGTTTGGTTTGGGTTTTTAAAATTTGTTTTGGTTTGGAGGGTTTTTTTGGGGTTTTTTTTGAGATTGATAAATTTACAAAATATCCTTGCAACTTATTTCATGAACTTCCAACAAGTCTGCTGGAAGTGATCAGGACTCAGAGTATGGAGAACTTCCCTCCAGGACAGCCACTCAGATTGAGAAAGAGATGGAAAATGCCAGCTGGGCTTTAAATGCATGAAGAAAACTTAGGCTTTAAGTGAACTCTTCTGTTTTCCTGCACTCAGAACTACCACTAAAGTTAGAAACATCCCAATTAATCTCTGGGTTATGACAACTGGAATCAGTTGAAAAAGTGAGCAGAACCAAACTGAACTGGTTCATGATGAGACCAGGGAGGTTATTCTTCAAGTCTCACAGATAATCTGTTCTCTTACAGGCTGTAGAAACACCCTGCAGACATTAATTAACAACATATTTTTGAGCGCAGTGATTGCTGGCTCTTAAACATTAATAATTCCAAATGGAGAAGGAAAATATTCTGGCAGAAGCAGCAAACTAATTTCTGACAACTTCCCTCCAAGCCGCTGGAAAATTCACATCTCTCTTTATACAGACTTGTCAGCTCAATAGGCATTTCATTTGAGACTCTTTTAACATCAGGTATTGAAACTATTTTAATAAAAGACCTCACTAAGTGTAAGATACCTCTGGCATAAGTAATATCTCACATTCAGGTGTCTAAATACATTCTTCAGCCAGCCGAAAAATTGTTTTGAATCCACTCAAAGGCAGACAAAAGGTGATGGAGGCAATGAAGAACTCCCTGTTTGTTTATTTTTCCATTATTGCTTGATATTGTGACTGAGCAATGTAACGAATGAGGTGGGAAGAGGAGGATTAAAAATGAAATGTTTTTACAAGGTTAGCAGTCAAATAAAGATCAGCTTTGAATTTCAAGAGGCACAAGTGACATGCCCTAGGTTTGATTCACTCATTCCTCAGCAAAGAGGTCTCAGCAACTATTTGCAAATAATGGCACCACTTTGGGAATTATTCAGCTTGCAAGAAATATCCTGGCAAAAATAATAACACACCAAAGTGTGAGCTGACAAGCCTGGCACAGAGGATGAGAAAACAATCTTTGCCCCTGACATGGTGTCACAGCAAGATCCTGGGGCAGCTACACAGTGCCCTTTCAGCTGCCAGGACTGTGCTGCTCTTCCCTGCAACCAGGAGGGACCTCGGCTCCGATGGGAGCAGAGGGAGGTGCTGAGCACCTGGAGGATGCAAGGATTCTGAGGTCCAACCTGCTGTGGGCACGGAGGGGAATTTGGAGCCACTCAGCCCTGGGATAATCGCCTGCTGTAATCTGTCCTCGCCTGCAGATGGGGAAAGACCAGTGCAAAGCCCTTTGGAAAGTCTCAGATTTTCTGGGCCACCACAGGTCCCTGTGAGGGAGTGACACACTCTCCCTGTTTCACAGAATGCTTTGTCCACAGCTTGCAGATGAGGTGACAAAGAGACCTGTGGCTCTGGTGGCCCAAGGGCAATGCCAGCCCCGCCAGAGCTCTGCCCACCCTGCCAGCACTGCGTCACAACCCGCTCGTGGCCTTCCTGCAGGGACAGTGACAAGTGCCTTCTATGCATCCTGAACGTCACTCTGCAGGCTGGCTCCTCCTCACACAGCCAGGGAGAGGAGAAACCATCCTACATCACCAATATTGTAATTTAAACCTCAGAAACCCCATGAGAACCTGCCCCTGCACCACAACCTGCCAGCTTAGCAAGAGACAGTCAAGGCTACCATTGCTCACTGAAGGACGAGGGTACAATACATTATTGCTGGTTTCCCAGCAATTCTCTTGAAAGAAAATGCATTTCTGCCTGCCTCCACCCCACTGCCTTTGTACCATTCTGACCTTGTTAGGAAGTTGTTGACTTCAACATTGTGCTCAGTGTTTATTTATACAAATGCACCATACACTCAAACAAAAACTCTTCACAGACCTGGCTTGACAGCCAACTGCTGCTGATAAGCTCAAGGAATGGTGAGTTGGTGCCTATTGAATTAACTGCGTGTGAGAGCTGCTTGGAGAGCCCAGAAAATTCAAAGCCAGCAGGGAAGGTCCTTCTGAGGAGACCAAGCTGTCAGGGACTTTGCTTCACCTCCTTTTCAAATGTGGAAAAGAAACCACAGGGTTTCACAGGAAAAAAAAAAGGCACTGAACCCTCAGATTTAAACAATGCTTCTAGTCCCCATTTCCAACAGATTCGAGGAGACCTGTGGTTTACAGGAAAGAAGTTATAGCAAAGTGTGCTGAGAGATCTGGGCTCAACTCCTGAAAGTGGGGAACTCAGAGGCTCAGAGGCAGAGGCAGCAGCATCCTCTGAGATTTGCCTTTGTTACTATGGCTCTGGGCAAGCCTGCACCCTGGAGGATGAGGGAGCAGTAAGAACTGAGGGGCAGAAGAAGACCAAGGCACACACCACGAGATAGCTCCAGGATGCTATTAGACTGCCCCAGGGCTATGATACATCCCACCCCCACCTTCCCCTAAAGCGCCACCAAACCCCTGTGCATTGCAAACTGTGAAAAAGGACAGGCTGAAAAAATTCCTCCAGGGCTGAGGTGGAAAAAATATTTTCTGAGCCAAGCTGGAAGAATTGAGCTCCAGGTTAGTCCTTCAGCTCTGGGTGGTGTGGGAGCTGCTGAGCACAGGACAGCCACTGCATCTGCCCTCCATGCTCCTCTCCTAACAGGGGGAATTGCAGCTGCCTTCAACGTCACCAGCTGCTCCTGGTTTCAAAGGTGATCTGGATTTTCAGACTAGGTCTAAGATATCATCTTGTGAAGCACACCTGCCTAAAATAAAGTGCTGCCTCCATCCTCCTCTAACACAAACCCTTTCTGCTGAGAGCCATAGCCTTTTGAATCCAGACACAGGCTGGAGCAGAGTGGCTGTCCCTGCTGCGTAGAGGATGTTGCCCTTATCTCAAAAAGAAAAGGAAACAAAAAATGAAGTGGAAACTACACAACTGCTGCTCTCCCCCTCCCATGCAGGAGCAGGCTGAGCTGCAAGACATCATTCCTGCAGTGTTATCTGGGCCGTGTTGTGCTCACTTGTGGGCGACTTTGCTTTGTGAAAGCAGAAGTCAGAATAACTCCCAGAGCAGTGTCTACGTACAGAACAAAGGTCATAACGTAAAGGATGAAAGCAACTATTTTTTTTTCCTGTGTCTGTATTTCACTGCACTGTGAAAATGGATTTCACTGTTCCTACAGCCATAGAGTCACTGCATTCACTGCTCTGCTCCCAGAGCTGGCACCTTCTTCCCCATCATCAGTAGATCCCTCTTCTTCAAAGGGGCAGAACTTGTTGCAACAAGACATTTCACATCCTTAGGAAAACCCAAGGTTTCAAAATGTCAGAATGGAAAGCCAAAATTGCAGCCCCTTTTCTAATCCATAAACCAAAATCCCCTCAAGTATTTCAACCCTAGCAAAACGCTTCCCCTGCACAAGAATCAGCTTTTTCATTTAAGCTTTATCATTGTTGCATTTATTGCCAAAATAATAAAAAAGTTTGGAAGTACTTTGGTAATTCCCAATTATATTTGCTCATCAATGGGGAATGGTCTTAATTCTGCAAATAAGTGTTTTCCATGAGAAAACTTTGTTGAAATGTTTGTTGAAAAATGCCTGATGGATCCTATAGATGAGGCTCAGGCAGGCAATGCATGGCTGTCTCTCTTCCCATGTGCTGAAATAAAATACGGAATAGCAGCGAGATGTCTCCAATTCCCCCAGGGAAAAGCTGCTCAAAAATCCCCTAGAAATTCATCCAGTGACACATTTGGATGCCAGTCTGAAATGCAGAGTTGGATTTGAACTGGTTTGCACCTCTCTGTATGCACGGGTCATGTTTGCTCTGAAGGAATCAGCAGAGTAACTCTGAGATTTGTGGCGCAGGAGCGAGCGGGGGTTCAGATTTAATGTCACCACATTTAAGGAGACAGAAGGATTTTGGAGGGACAGGCAAATCCTGTTGGACAATGCTGAATGTTACCCAAAAATGCCTTGATTTTAATGTGATTAGCGAAACAGGGGTATTTTCCGTGGAGCTACTACTCATTTAGTTTTGCAAATCCAGAGCTACATTTCCGAGGGTCGGAATCAGAATGAAACATCCTGCTCAATCTCAACTTTTTCTTTATTCCTGACTGATTTTCATACACAGGAACTTGTCACTTTTGGGTTATTGCTAATAATTTGTTTTGCAATACCAAAAAATAACTGCAGGAATACACCCCTAGTGAAAGCCCAAGGAGCTGCCAGCTGTTCCCCAGAACAGTTCCAACAAACATCCTGTTTGTAATGACGGCGTCTGATGACAGGCTCTAAAACCAAAACTGTTACCACCAAATTTAAACATCCCAGAGCGACTCCACAAAAAAATAAAAAAGGATGTGCCTTTCCTCTCTCGCCATGGGATCCCAATTGGAGGAAGCCCAATATTGCATTGGCAGAGGGAATTAATGCTTTAACCAGCAGGGAAAGTGGGAACTGCCAAACCCCAAGTTTTCCCCTAAGGCGGGAGGGTGAAGGCAGCGGGAGCAGGGCCCCATCCTGCTCCCATTGTGAGCAGCCACAAACCCGCTGGGCCAGCTCAGGACCAGCCCTGCCTCCTGTTCAACTGCTCTGCCTAAACTGTGTCTGTCTGCATGGAGAACTAGGACATAATAATAACAATAATAATAATAATAATAACAATAACAACAACAATAATAGAAGAATACAAAGCAATACACCCGCTGCAGGAACAGAGCTAGGGGAAGCCCGCAGGGTCTCGACCACAGGCAAGAGTGATTGTTCCTGCTCAGCTCTGGTGCTGCCCTGGGACCTCTCCAGTCCCTTCAGCCCTGTCTCCACTGGCCACCACTCGTGCCAGGGCAGAAACCCCTCTTTCATCCCATTCCCCCTGACCCCGGCCGGTTCTGTGCTACAACACGGGTGTCCTGGCATTTAATCTGTGGGAGGTCAAACAGAGCCTAACACAAGTACAGAGACCCCAACAGCCTCTCCAGCCAAGCCCGGGTGGAGCAGGGGATCCCGGCGGGGTTTCCCTCTCTTACCAGCCTCTTCTGCGGCTTGAGCGGCCGGTTGATGCCGTTCATTTTGTGGTAGAGCCCGCAGGCGTTGCACAGGTAGTGCCCGGTGCCGTCCTTCCTCCAGAGCGGGGTGGACATGGCTCCGCAGTTCACGCATTCCCGGCCATCCCCGGGGAACTCCTCCAGGTACTCTGGAATAAACACCGGCGGCGTGAGGGTCAGGAGCCATCCCCAGCGC
>VXBC01012136.1:176803-211102 GCA_013399945.1 Ploceus nigricollis
GATCCCCCCGTCCCGAGGCACCCGGTGCAAAGGGAAACCTTTACATCGTGTATTTCGGCCTTTCAGCCCCGATGGGTGGCATCGGGCTGCTCCCCGGCTCTGCTCGCAGCTCCCAAAGGAAGGACAAACTGCTCGGGGGCACAGGGGTCTCCCAGGAGCTGCTTCCCCTGCCTGTGGATGAGGGAGATGGACAGGAGGGGACCAACAGGGCCTGTATCTCCTTCATCCCCTGGTCTCCTTTGCTGACACATTCCCAAGTCCACATTCCTGGGTCTCTATCTCTCCATCCTACCCCCAACCCCTTCCTGCCCACTCTCCAAGCTCAGGTACCTCCTGCAGTCGAGGCCAGGCTGATTCCAAAGGCAGTGCTGTGAGGGACACAGCCAGGGCTGGGAGAGATCCCATCCAGTGAGAGGCTGTGGGCAAGGACTGAGCTGCCCCAGCTCAGCCAGGCAGGGACAGATGGGTTTTGTGCCTGGAAGAGTGAGGGCATGCCAGAGGGCTGTGTCTCAAAAGGGTTAAATAAACAGCAGGGTCTGCCAAAAATATTTATCTCCTGTTATATGCATGTGGCTGTGGCTCTCAGCAAGGGGGGCTGTGATAGAGGTGGGGGAAAACATTTGATTTTTTTCCCCCTCTTGCTCTGAGATCCTGTTTTCTTCCTTAGCCCACAAGGATTTCACTGGCATGGGAAATAAAAGGTGTCCTGCAGAGATGATGTTGCTGTCCCCTACAGATCCTCTATACTGGGATGCTTCAGTCTCAGCCATTCCTCCAGCCTCTCACGAGCCAAAAATGGCTACACAAATCAGCCCTTTTCATTCAATGTTTAAAGGGTACAAAATGCCAACTGCAGCGCGTGCCCCCTCAGATGGGTAATTTGGCATGTGCCTCCTAAAAGTGACCTTTGCTTGTGTGATTTGGACCCAAATTGTTTAAAATTCATTTTCCTTCCAGGTGGATTTAACAGAAGCTCCAAGTTGCAGAGCAGTCAGGAAATCCTCAGTCTGACATGGCAGGCCCAGTGAGCACAGGAATACCCTGTGAGGGACAGACCACATCATTTTTTTGCAGATGGCCAAACTGGTCTCCACATTTGCTTTATGCATGGGACTCTGAGAGCTCTAACTTTGCCCCAAGCCCAAAGGACAAGGACTTCCAGCCCAAGGAGGATACACAGACCTGGGAGGGTCTTGCAAGGAGTGAGGGTCTGACCCCAGCTGGGAGGTTCTCCAGGAGTTGTGCCAGGGGCGGGAGCAGTGAGTGACTCAGGATCCAGCCATGTGGGCATGCTGGGGGACGCCCTGGGTAAACGTTTGTGGGGTAGAAGCTGGAGGGCACAGAGAGGCACCAGCCAGGCAAGGAGAGGCAAAAATCTTCTGTGCTCTGTAATGGAAACTATGTCCCTGTACAAACTCCAGCCTGGTGGGCTGATGCTGGGCATGCCAGCCCGGTCCTGGCAGAGGTCTGATATCAAACCACTTCCAGAGCCTGTCCAGCCACGCAGGGTTTTCACCGTGCTCCCCACTGCCATTATGGGCAATAAATGGGGGAAGGAAAAAAAAAAAAGGGCTATTTTGGTATATTAACCTCTTTGTGGCCAGGTGAAAGGTTAAATTCACATGATTCATTGGCGGCTGAGAGACAGCACTTTGTTGCTAGGATTTTGGGGAATGCGGAGGGCTCCAGAGAAGGAGTCTCGCTAATCTTTAAGGGAGGGAGCCAGGCTCCTGTCTGACGGCTGCAGGCCCAGCAGCTCTGTGTTTCATTTCAGACTGTCACTCTCCTATCTCTCAGCTCACTCCCAGCTCCAGCTTGCTGCCAGATCTCGGGAACTGTTAACTCAGACAAATTTATAGATGGAAAAAGAACAGTTAGCCATTGTTCCTGGGGTGGGGGAGGGAGGAAAGCGAGGAGCTTCGGCCACCAAAGTCATGATGTAACCTGGTTGTTGCTTGGTTGGGAGAAACGTGCGAAGGGTCTTCCTCTTCCCATGCCAAGGAAGGAAATTGGGACCATTATGTTGCTGCTAAATGTTGGGAGGTGTGGTGTTGGTGCCCAAGTCATTTGGAGATATTTGTACAGTGTTTCCATAAAGTAGAATCTCCCAGCTGGACATCTCTGGGGTATGAGCTCATTTTCTTCATCTCAAGTCTTGTGATACTGGGTGTTTTTCCTTAAAGCTTTGGGATCTGGAGTAATGAGCTCTAATATCTACAGCAGTGTTCTCATAAACAGAGCCCCTCACTATGTGGGATGCTGAGAGGAAACTGGAAATGGGAACATGTCAGGGATTAGAAAAGAAAAATCCATCTGGCAAATAGGGAGACCCTCAGATTCATTATTCCTTAGAAGTGCAATGACTTTGAGGAAGCATTGCTGATTTCATCTACCTTGGAGAAAATGGGAGACTGAGAAGTTTTCTGACTGGTGCTGTGGCCCTGATCTCTGGCTGGAAACACTTCCAACCAGCCTTCATGGTGGAAAGACTTTAAGTTTTCAATACAACATTAAACCCCATATCTTGAAAACGAGACAGCACTCACTCACCTTAATGTTTGCTTTATAGATTTTAGATGGTCTGTGGCTCCTGAGCATGGGTCTCTTTTGGAGGTTTGCCTTCCCAAACTACCCAAAGAACAGAGGTACAGATTTTGGTTGTGTTCACCTCCTACACAAGTGTCCCTGCAGCAAGGCTGTACCTGTGTTACCTTCCTCATGGCTCCTGTAGCCCTTGCCCATCTGGAATCATTCCTGGTTCTTTGAGCATTTTTGCTTGGAGGGAAGGATTGTGAAGGGTCTGGAGGGTGTCAGCTGCAGGTGAGTCCCCCTGGCCACTTCTACATGTAGTTCAGGACAGGAGTCCCTGTATCACTATGGGATAAATCAGTTGTGTTTTTAATAGCTGCTTTGAATCCAGATCTCCACTCTTTTAATCCTTACATGTGTGTACAGAGTAGAAGGACGCAAGAGATTTTTGATTTAAAATATAAATAGTGAGAAGTTATGCACTTAGTAAATCCAACCACTTGAGAATCTGCCTATGTAGAAGGTGGCTTCTTCTTCCAAGGTCTGAAGGTTTGCAGGAGTCTGTTGTTTTAATCAGGAGACTGCATGGATTTGATTCTGAAGGCCCAGAATACGGCATGGTCCGAAAACATGACTCTCCCTCATTTTACTTACTGGAGTTTTGTTTAACTCTGCACTAACAGGGACAGAATTTCACATCTTATAAAATTTCTGCCCTAAATAACCTATGCTATTAATGCTTGTTTTCTGCTTTATTTGGTATCTGTAACTAGAAGCACTTCTTTTTTCCCATTTCAAGCTTGGTGTCAAGTTCCTGACTCAAAAGCCCAGCATGACACAGATGTGTATTTCTAAATACAGGTCTGAATGAACCTCTTCCACTGGAGTTGATACAGGTGCCCCAGGGATAAATTTAGGATACTATCTGCCTCGTGTGATACTTTTCATTTTGCATTTCTCTCTCCTCATGTGTTTTATGGGTCTAAAAACAATTTTCAGGAGGGAGAAATGGCACTGTGACTTCTCCTAAGCAAGGTACTGAAAGGATGTGACAAATGAATGGTGCAGCCTTTTCTACCTGTTAGAACTAAATTCAGTGTTCCCTGCATTGCTTTGCTGTGCTGCATTTGAGTACCCTCATGCCCAATATTCTTCCTGCCCTCACTCACTGCAGGCTGTGCTGTCCTTTCACAGCTTCTCTGCCACATCTGAACTGCCTTGGTCTGGGTCAGCAAATCTCTTCTGCCTCATGGAACTTCCCTTCCCACTCCTCTCTGCCTCTTTGGTTGCATCTCTGACCTCTCCCAGCCTCATTTTTCTCCTCAACAACCTCTCAGCCCTCACTGGCTGCATTTTTCATCTGCTTTGGCATGAAAACATGGCTCCAATTAGTTGGAGAGGTGGTATGGAGAGGGAGAGGTGGAGAGGCAGCTGGTTTGGCCAGAGTGGGAAGCAAAGCTCTTTGTCTCTCTGGGCTGCCCAAGAGATGCAGTGGCTTCCATGGCTGAAAGCTCTGGAGTTGGGAAGTGAGAGATGAAAGCTTTTTATTGCTTTTGCAAGTAGAAAGTCAAGCCAGAACCTGGGCTTTGCACCATGAGAGTTTTAGTCCTGGATCACAGCTGGTCCTGCCCAGCTGCTTTCTCCCAGCACGGTGGAAGCCCACCAGTGCTGTGGCCAGGGAGAACATGGCAAAGGGCCACTCACAATCTCCTAATGGCTCTTGAGACTTCACAGGAACAGCCTGAGCAAAGCCATGTGTTACAAGAAACCTCTGGAACGATTTTAAGAGAGCAGAGATATGCAGAAGCAGAAGTCCTGGCAAGATTTCACTCAGTTCCCCACGGAAGGGAAGAAAATTATGAGCATGTACATCCCATCTGACTGTACCCAGGCCAATCTCTAGGTAGAGTTTAACCATTGTCCAGCTCTTCCAAACCTTCAGCCTCACATCTGGTCAGCTGGTCCCTTCCTGCAGCCAAAAATTGGGGGTCTTCCTTTCAGGGGCCATTGGCCAATCTGCATACAATGGCTGCTGTGGGTTGAAACGGAGGTCACCATTGAAATGTGTGCTTCCAAGAGTTGTTTGACCAAACAGAATTTACAGACCAGGACAGTTATTGACAGAGCTGACAAAAGAGATGCTCCAATGATTTACAGTCCAGGTGTGTTGTCAGAGCAACATATTTACCTGAGATCCCAAGAACTGTTAAAATTTAATCCCTAGAGACCTTCTCTGCAGTCCCTTGCAGGGTCACACCTCCAGGACCATCTGAAGTCACCATGCAAATAGCCAAAACTTTAGGAATTTCCAGAGGAAATAAGAGCAGATACAGTGATTTAAACTGGTTTTGATGGGTATAAAATTGGAGAGGTGAGCTGATATAGGATGCCCTTTCCCTTAACCCAAATGTACAATTCTCCACAATAAAACTCTTTGAATATATACACATTAGTCAGGATTATCTCTGAGTGTCTAGCAGGCTAAGAATATGGATCCTGGAGACGTCAGCAGGAGGATTCATTAGAGGAGATGGCAAGTGCTTGGAAATGGGAAATGTATTCTCTTATAAACACAGTCTGCACTGGGGCTGACCTTAAGAATTGGCTGGAGAGATGGAGAAGGCAGGGAAGGAAAACAAAATTCATGCATAGTTGTCTCAATTGTTTTGCAACAAAACTACCTTACTTAGTTTCTGTAACTTACTGAGGTTTCTGTAACTTCTCTGTGTTCCAAATTAGGGGAACTCTCACCATCAAAGCTGACATCAATGAAAAGGCAATGTCAAATGAGCCCAAACTCATTCTTTCCTGGTGAGACAGGTTTTGTAGGATTTGGGGGTATGTGGTGTGACTTCTGGAGGGATTCTCCCTCTGCTGATGTGATGGAGCTTCCACAAGGTCAAAGCACTCCACACTTGTCCCACACACCAGATAACTTGTTACTGTCTCTTAAATCTTACTTTCCATTTCAACTCTTGGATATCAGAGTTCATGTATTTGAGTAAGTTCTTGCACTCAAAGTAAAAGATGCTGAATTCAGAGCTGCTCTGCGTGTGCTTGGGCTGGTTTCCCCTTTATTGCTGCCTCTCCTTGCTCCCTCATTTGCCTACTGAGCAAAATGAGAGGAGCTAGCACAGAGTATGAAAGGAACTCAGCGAGCCAACATTGACTCCTACCTCATATCTATTAGCTGTAAATTACTTTAACATGAGTGACATCACACTTGACTCTTGGTAAAACAGTGTTAAGTTAGTGGGTAATAAAACAGCTTGACACTAATGATGGGTTCTGTGTGATAAATTACTGCCAGTGATCAGATAAGGGTTCTTGAGACTAACCTTGAGCTAAATCTATTTTGTTGCTACATCTTGTGTGCAGTGTTCCACTTCTCACTGCGGGGATTAAGGGCTCAGAGCCCAATCCTGCACCGTGCTGAAGGGGCAGCTTGTGTGCAGGAGCATTTCCAGAAGCTGCTTCCAAGCATCAGGCTGCTCCCACGAGTGGAGCAGGGAGGGTTTGGCCTCAGCCTTGAGAGCAGCATCCAGCTCCATGGGCCTCATGGTCACTGAGATGCTGGAACAGTTTCCAACAGTGACTTCAGTATTCAAATCTCTGCTATTTAAAAAAAAAAATCAAAACAAAACAAAAAAAAAGCATTACACAACTAAGGGGTGGATCCTGAAAGTTTCATTTTTTGGTGAGTTTCATGTGATGAATTTCATTATGGAATATTTTTTTGACCTATTCATTAGGTCTGTCCTGCAAAGCATGGATGTGGACGACCTCAGTGAGAATGGAGAATGCTCAGCAGCTGGCTGGATCAGGTCCTCATTCAAAGAACTCGTTTTACTTGCAAAACTTTGGGAGAAAGCTTTATACCCAAGAACTGGGAGCTGGCCAAAGTCAATGTAAAGCATGGGATTTTGAATATGTTTTTGCATGTATTTTCTTTGGACTCTAACCAGGGTGCTGCTTAGAAAAGGCTTCCCAAATTGTTTTACATTGTTATTGTTATTTGAGGCTCTATTTTCATTTATCATTCAGGTAAGATGCCTGGGAGATGTTTTTTTATACTACTTCTTGTGTAAACCATTGTATTAAAACATTTACCATCGTTCATTTTCATGGATAATCATTGTTGTCCTGGCCTGTTTATTGCCTGGAATAATCCTGGAATATTTATATGTTACAAATGGCTGCAACAAAGAGAAGTTTTCACTGGGTACATCCAGATACTTCATTCATCTGTGATTATGACAGAGCTCATATTAAGATGCACTGGTTTTAATGCAAGTTGCAATTAATTTTGGAGAGGAGAGTCCTTGAGAGGGTGGCTCCAGTGCAGGAGAGAGGAGTGTGGGGAGAATGGCTGGATCTGTCTGGCTCTTCCAGGAACAGGGACACACATCAGGGGTACACTTAACTGCTCCTGCTCTCACTTCTGTGCTAAAACACAACGTTTGTATTGGTGCTTCCAACCCAGCAGTCAAGTAATGAAGAGCCCTGAGACACCATTTAAGTCAAATTATTAATTAATCTCTGTATCAATCTATGGGCAATGGTTAGTCCTGCACAGAGGGTGAGCTCAAGGATGGAGATGAGGGCTGGGCTCTGTCTGTGCCCCTGATCCCTGCTCTCAGGGCAAGTGGCACAGGAGCAGGGGTTGGAGGGTCGTGGGCCTTCCTGCAAAACATCCCCAGTGAAGCAAAATCCATTTTGTTCCATGCACTTCTCCCATTGAATCCCATTTTTCTCAGAATTTTCTTGGCTGTTCAGTTCCATTTGAAAGGAGTGGGCCTTTTTCTGCATGATTCAATCCAAAAATAATGTCTCTTGGCTTTTTGTTTGTTTGTTCATTTGCGTTCCTTCCCATCCTGTATCTTGATTCCCTCTGGAAAAAGAAAAAAAAGGTAAGGAAAGAAAAGGAAAGTAACACTTCTGATTGGAACAAAAGGGAGGAGCCTGTGTGGGAGATGTCAGATGGAGCAGAAAATCCCTGGACTTTTTCCAGAAACCCCCATCCACTTGAGTTGTGGATACAATCAGTTTATCAAAACACCCTCTGGTGCATTGCTGTGAGGGAGTGGAGATGTGCCTTCATCAGGAGGGGTTTTTTAATGGGTTTATACAGCAGAGGTGAGGTTCTCATCTCTATCACAGCCCCTGTATGCAAAGCAGGGAGGTGCAAGGGGAGACAGAGAGCAGCTGGCACACTCTGATGTGCCCCAGTGGAGCTGGGAGGAGATTTGGGCGTGGTGGCACTGGTGACACTGGGCACACTGGCACTGCCACTGCTTGCTGACCCTCTGTGGAGATGCAGCCCTGCTCTCTCCTGCTGTCCCTCACAAAACACTCCAAAACTCACCCATGCCTGAGCCCTCGTGGTCCCTCCTCTCCCTCCTCTCCCCTCTGCTTCCCAACCAGCTGCTGTCCCGAGGGGAGAAGCCCAGAGCTCTCTTGGTCACTGGTAATTTGCTCTCACCAGCACTGAGGAGCACCTGCAGCCCATCCTCCACCACTCAGTGCTGAGCCAGGTTCCTGCAGTGAGGGTTGGGGGCACTGGGGACATGAAATCCTCACTGGGAGCTGGTCTGCTCCCCAGACTGCCCTGCAGCAGCACTGCTTGGAGGGGGGAGGCACACCAGCAACATTTGGGCAAGATCTGCAGGTGTAGCCAGAGCTGAGGAATTCCTTCTTTCTCCCATTCCACCCTTTGATTTACTGAGCACGACTGGGGGCACAGATTTTCCATCCCTGCTTCTGACAGAGCAGCCCATGAATGTGTCACACACATGCTCACAAACGTGTCTGGCCTTAAACGCTTTTGTCTTCAACATTCTCCATTTTTTCCCCCCTTTCTTTCCCTTCTCTTCCCTCCCTTCCCAGACATAACTTAGCCCAACCAACCAGAGACACTGCGACTACCATGATGTAGGAAAGAAACAATCCCTGGATGGAGCAGCAGGCTCCAAACAGCTTATCCAGCAGATGCATGGGCAGGAAATGCAGTCTGATGTCCAATTTCTCATACCTTATCCATGACTGCTGCGCTCACAGAACACGTGCAGCCCAGCCATAGGCAGTGCAGAACGGTTTTGGTGTGAGCCTTCCCCTCCTGCTCCAAACCAGGCACTTCTTCTGGGAGGGAAGAGGGCTCTGGAGAGGTGCTGATTTGGCTGAGATGGGAAATACCTGTGGGCTTAGGTAAAACAGCCCAGGCACTGGGAATGGAGCCGTGCCCACGTTTGCTTTGCTAATTAAGCTTAGCCTGGGCTCAGAGGGACTTGTTTTGGAGGGGTAAATGAGATGAGATGGAGCAGAGCCCAAATGCTCTCGCTGCTCTGTGGAGCTGCCTCTGGGGCTCAGGGAGGTATTTGTCTTATCCTTTTGGACCTGGATCTGGTCTCTCTTTCCCCAGAAGCACCCTGAGTCCATCAAGCAGTGAAAACACTTGATGTCACGACTTCCCAAGGCACAAGCAGGACCTCCTGCCCCAGACAGCCCAAGCTCTCCCCAGCCAGCCTTATCCTGAAGACAGAGCAAGGAGCAGAGGCCAGAGCTCCACAACAGCAATGCACTTCAATATTCCTGGATTTGTGCAAGGAAAATGTTTTCTATTCCCATCTCCTGCACGACAGGAGCTTCAGGTGAGGTACCCAAACCACATCCCACACCAGCTGTTCCCCTGCTTTGCAAGAGGAGCTTTTCAAAGAGCAGTAAAAAATATTTTGGTTTGCTGGGGACTCTAATGTGGTCTGGACGGAGCAGCATGAGACAGCACTCTAAGAAACAAACTGGCACCAGTTTCCATGCTGGGATCTTGGTGTAAAACACCCTTTAGTGTTGACTCCGTGTTTCCCTGACCTCTCCAACATCCAGTTTCAGCAAAAATCTTTTTATCATCTAATATTTTTTTCCTTATTATACTGTGCCATAGAAAAAAAGGATTGAGTGACTAGCCTAATCCAAATGAAATTCCTCTGGCAACAAGAGCAGGAGAGCAAGGATTGTGCCCTGAAACACAGCACTGTGCAAGGTTGCAATAATAAAATCATTGAGAACGGTGGGAAAGATGAGTTCAAAGTTTTAGAGAAATCCCACCTGGGCGAGTTTGTGTGGAAACACCTATTTATGCATGTCAGCACCACTTGCACAAGAAAAAATTAGCAAATCTCAGCCCTGACCACTGTTTTAAAATCTTATTTCTGCAGTTTAACCCACACAGTGAAGTTTTTTTCTCAGTAGAGTTCACTGTGCTTTAAAAAGGTGCCCACAAATTTAATAACTATCATGACAAAGTTTCTACATTCTTGCCTAGATTCCAGGGCTTTCCTCTAAGCTGGCTGGCCATACTGTAAAAGTTGGTCATAAATATCTGTCTTTGGTATAATAAAAGCAATGTTTATATTCTTGACAGAATGCATTTGTGAACTTACAGTCATTAGAGATGTAAACTGAAGGCAAGAAGATAACCTCTCTCCCAAATGTTCTATTTATTTCTGTAAAGTAATTTGTATGATTTATCTTATAGACGAAGGTTTATGGTTCACTTTGAACTCCAGGTTCTTAACTCAGCAATTGCCTGTTTGGGCTGAAGCACATAAGTGATGGCATGACCCAAAGTGCTAGATGAAAGGAAAAAGACAAAAACAAGGCAGGCTTCTGGGATTTTAACCATCATTTCTATATTCCATTGACATCTCTGGGTTAAATATTTTCCTTTGGAGGCCAATATGATTGTTCCATCTGTGTGCCATATCTCCTGGTGACAGGGCAGAGCATGGAGCACGGGCACCTTCAATGAGCCGTGCCAGGACAGGAATGCCAGGGGGTCACACCTGGCTTCAGCCAGAGCTCCCAGTTTACAAACATCCATAAGCATTAAGGCAGCATCTAGTTCATGATCCCAAAAAGAAGAATTTGGTGTGTGCTGCTGCTGTGCTGGGCTGGAAAGCCCAAGCTTTTTAATGCCCAAGCTTTTTAAAGCCCAAGCTTTTTAAAGCCCATGCTTTTTAAAGATCATGCTTTTTAAAGATCATGCTTTTTAAAGCCCACAGTTTTAAAACAGGCTCCTAAGTCTTCTTTGCAGGAGATAATATTTAATACTGAATAGACACAATCTTCCTGATTTTGCAGAGTCTGAAATGAGTCTCTAAGAGCTGTGACCTGCCCCATTCATCCAACACCAGCCAGAGAAAGCTGGTGATGTAGCAGGGAAGCTCCCACAACGTTCAGGTTTGGGGCAGATGCTCCAGAGCAATGCTGGGGGTCTGCAAAGCTCAGCACAGAGCAGTGCTGAAAAGGAGGGGTGACCCCAAGTTTCTGTTTGGTTTTGTGTTTTTACCACCATTTTTAAAGTAATGTCTCATTCTGACACCTTGTGAGAAGGCAGTGGATGTGCTGTGCTAAAATATTCAAGGTTGGTTTAGCTGTCCCCACCCCTGAGTGTCTTTCTGTAAACAGGGGTGACATCCTCAGGGAGAATTGCTGGAGGCAGTGTGGGACCTGTTCCCACCATGCTGTGGGTGCTGAGTGCAGTTCCTGGGGAAATATTTGGGTTTTTTCAGCCCAAATTTTAGCAGATTCCTGATAGAAGGATGTAATTAAACACAGCTCATTTCTCAGCATCTCCACCAGTGCCATCAGAAGGGATGAAGCAATTTCTTCATCACTTAGCCTGGCAAAATTTCTTTTTTTTTGTGAATAAGTGAGAAAATCTGGAGTAGGAGGAAAATTATCATTCCCAGACCTGGTTGGAAGGTGGAGTTTATATTCTGTAGGAAACTTGGATTATTCAAGCCATTTTTCATTCCAAATCAGTGTCAAAAAGTCACCTCTCCTCCAAGAACAGCTCATAAACTGGAAATTTTGAACATTTTCCATTGAGAAACATCTGAACAGGTCAATAATAGAATAATATATATCATATATAGATATGAGCTATAGATATGAAATATATACCAAAATAAAACCACGAAAGTCAAACTATTCATTTTGTTGCATTCCTCCTGCCTGTTCTCAGAGCAATGGGGTATCTTCATGTTTTCAAGATGACTAAAAACAAAAGCAGCTGACTCTAGGCAGATTATTGTGCTTTGAAAAACAGTCACGTGAATTTTTAGTTGCTCTGGGCAGCGCTAACATAGCAGAGCGAGATGGCTTTGAGAGCTATGGGTAAATTTAGGAGATATTTATAAAAGGTGCTGGCTCAGCATGCATGGAAAGTGTTCAGCCACCAAACACACCCAGGGAGCAGGGACAACCCCATCCTCTCCACAACTCTGCCATAGTTTTGTTTAACACCAGCACTTACTTAGTTGTGATTTTATCTGGTGGCACTGGAATGTAATCCCAGTTGGGAACTGTCAGGGTGCCTGCAGAAATCCCTCCTGGATGTTGCAGGATTTGGCCCCTGGCTTTCACCAGACTAACAGGAAAAGATGATCTTTGTACCAGATAGGCAGCAAGGCTGGAAGTTATTGAGGCCATTTAATCTCCTAATTGTTCTCTTATGAATTACCTGCCCTGCTGGGCACTTCTGCTGTCTAACCCAGCTGAATGTGATTTCTGAGAGCGAGGAAGAGCTGTGTGCTAAGTGCTGCCTATATTTTGGTGCATTTAGTTATCAATACGTGGAATTCTGTCCAGTCCTGGACATGAAAAATCCATATCTTATCTGGCCTCTGCCAGGTCAACATTACTCACAATTCAGACACCATTTACTCTGCAGGGCTGAGACCTGTGTGATGCCTGGCTCTGACCAGTACTATTATTCACTTACTCTTGAGAACACCATAATTAATCAGAAATACATGTTAACACCCTGTCTTCTCTCCCCTGCTTCCATCAAAAGTCCCCACCAGCCACCCAGCTTCTGAAAACCACTGGATTAAACCCTTAGTGAAGTTAATGGGAAAAAGCTCAGCAGGAATTCATCATGCTGGGGGTCAGCCTCCTGCTTTTTCTTGTCTCCTAAGGTAGGCAGAAAGCCTGGAAAATGGGAGCAGGGTTAGGAGCTACCAGCTGCCTGTGTCTGGTGTTTGCTGTGCTGGATGTGGCCAATGCTTGCTGTGCAGAAGTGAAACAGAAACTTCTCTGGAGTTGGGCTAATTGGAGGCAGAGTTTGATACTGAAGCTGATGTCGTGTCAATGAATTATTACATAGTACAATAAAAGTTGTGAAGGGAAGGTGGGAACACACAGTTCTTTGCAGGTGTAAAAATTACCCCTTTTTTGGTGATATCAAAAATCCTACTTCAGAATTTTCCAACTGCTGTAGCAACTAAGATGTTACTCAATGATTAATAGGGCTGACAAAAATGTCACCTGCAGGCACCCCAGGGGCTGCTGGCTCAAGGACACCCATCCCTGCCCCAGGGACCACCTCACACCCAATTTCTCCAGCTCTTGCAGGGAAACCATCCCAAAACAGGGGGTGACTGAGGTTCTCCACGCCTCAGGAACACAAGCTGTCCTGCCCACATTCCTCTGAGCACATGCATTTAACCTGAAACATGGAAAATAAGAGGCAAGACCTGGCCCCAGCAGCCGGTTGTTGGGAGCTGGTGCAGGCAGGAGCAGAGTGTACAATGGACCATCTGTTTCCCTCTGTTTTTATTCCCAGATTGGATCAACTGGGCTAAAGGAAAAATAGAGAGAGATGGAGCACCAGCACAGCAGCTCTGACAAGGGGCATGGGCACTAGGGAAGGTGCAGAACTGAAATAGCCTCTTACAGAGGCAAGTGGAATGGAGACAGTTCACCAGAACCCAGGAAAAATGAGAAATCCTCCAAAACACTGAGTGTTGCATTCATTTTAGACAGCTGCTTTACCCCAACTCTGGATGATACTGAGTTTTCTATAAACCCCAGGCTGCTTCTCAGAGATGGGGCTGTTTCTCCTGAAATTGTGCCCACTTGTCCCAAATGTCTCTGAGCAGGGCTGCAGAAGGGCTCTGCCTGGGTCCCAGCACAGCAGGCTGTGGCTTGGTGCTCCACATGGGAATAATTTCTTCAGGGTCAGGGAAACTACTGGTGGCCTTGATGTTAAGCACATGATTAAATGCTTTGTTCTTTTAAGCCTTGAATATATAAACAGCCGCAGGTTGCAAGGTGCATGAGAATAAAAACGGGCAGGATTTGGAGCCTTCTATAGGGTTATCCTGTGCATCAGCAAAGCTTCACTCTCTCCTGGGTCAGGCATGAAAACGGACATAATTCTGGCTGGAAAAGCACCTTTTTTGGGTGGGGTAGGTACTTGCCGTTGCTCAGTGTGTATTGGCTTTGTGTCAGAGCTGTAACGATGTGGGAGCTGGGCACCAAACGGGATGGAGCTGCCTGGAGCTCTGGTTCCCCCATCAGAGCTGCTGGGCGGTAACCCGGGGGTGACCCTCGGGCCATCCCCTGCTCCCGGCCCACGGGTGTCCCCCCGCCGCCCCAGCGCTGATAAGGAAGGGCAGGCGATCGCTGTTTTCTCTCTCTGGGGCTGACCCGCGGCTGACCCTGCCCCTGACAGGTCACGCTGCGGGGCTGGCGAGCACGGCGGGTCCCCGGGCTGGCCCTGGGGGGACAGCGGGACAGGAGCGCGGTGGGGCTGTGCCGGGCTCGGGGATGCCCCTCGGGGGCTCTCAGGGTGTTTGTTCCCTGTGCAGCACGTGGGGATGATTTGGGAGGCTGCAGCTGCTTGCTCCTGATGTGTGCACCTTCCCCATCCACTGGGTATGTTCATCCTGCAGCCTCCCCAGGCACTCACCCCTCTTTGAGGGGTATTTTGAGCTAAAAAACCCCTCTGGTTCAACACATCCTGGCAGAACCCACTAATTCTGGATCTCAGTGGACATCTCGCTGTGCTCAGAGGGAAAGGCTCGGGGAGAGCCAGCCTGGGGGGCACAAGGCTGGACCCTACAGCAAATCCCTGCCCAAACTGGAGGCAGGAGCCCTCAGTGCTTTAGAAGAATCCCAACACCTCCCCTGGGATCATGGAGAAGGGCCCCTCACTCTGCCTCAGCCCCATGAACCCTGCCTCAGGACCTCCCCCTTCTCAACACCTTCGAATGCCTGAAACATCAGAGTTCGCCATTTCAAGCTCTTCTTGGCAGCCACAAGGTATAAAAAGATGATAACAAATAAAAGCTGAGATAATTGCACAATCACACAACTCCAGGAGTAGTGGAAAAGAAAAAAAAAAAAAAAAAGAGAAACCCTTGTTGCAAGATTTGGGGTTTTATCATCAGAGCTGGAATCGTTATCATTAAAAGCAAATATTGCAGAGTAGAAATAGCTCTGTTATAAAGTCAGATGGGAATTTTGCCCTAAAAATACCTGGCATTTCTCTTAGCTGTGCCACAGGAGAACCTCTGGACCTGAGCTGTAAATATGTGAGGTGTCTTATAAACAAATAATATCAATATCTCCTTTGTGGTATTTATAACCTGCATAATACAACAGAAATTAAAACCTTTGCAAAAGAGGGTAAGGAAGCATGAAGAGATTATAAAATGTGCAGAAGAACTCACTGGGAGAGATGCGAGTGAATACAAAGTGTTTTATCACTAATATCGTTCCTCTTAGAGGCACAGACTATTTAAATATGTATTTTGAATGCAGCCAAGAAATATAAAGGCAACATAGCAAAGTGATTTTAAATAAACAAGTAATAATAAATAGCTTGAATATATCAAAAGTGAAAGCACAACAAAAAGGCTCATATAAATGAAGGTATTGATGGCAGAAATGCATTTTGCACAATGGTAAATATAATAGAAATGCTAACACTTATTAGTAGCATAGAAAGATTTGCAGGAATACTGTTGGGAAGCCAGGAGGTTACTCATTTCAGAGCTTTTGATTGTCAAACTCCTTCAGAAAAATTACACACTTTCATTTCAGCTCCTGAAAATTACATTCACTTTTTTTTTCATGAAAAATAATCTCATTCATGTTTTCAGAAATGTTTTTTTCCTGTAAGTGCTTCAAACAAACTTTCACAAATAATCCCTCATTTTGGCTTGTGTTGCTCTCATAAATCACTGAAACAACACTCTAAATTATTAGAATCAGCTGACTCAAGGAGTTTAACATTTAGAATTGAGATAAGAACCAAAAAGTCACTGAAGGCAACTTTGAGTCCAGGAGTAAAACCCAGGAAAATCTGTAAAGGGAGTGTGGAGTTAATGGAAACACCACTTGAAATATTTACCTAGTCACTTAACAGCATTTTCCCTATAGTTCTTTTGCATGTCCGATAAATCCCAGCCTCTCTGGCTAACGGCCTTTTCCAGAGCTTATCTCCTCCAGCAACCCCGTGTCCTTGGATCTCTGATCCTGCTGCCTTTAGACCCCCTGTGCACACTGCTGGGTGTGCTGTGGGAGGGCAGGGACTGTCCTGCATCTCCAGGATTGCATTCATGGCCACCCCAGCTGGGTCCAGCCCAGGGACCCCCAGCCCTTGGAGGTGGGACGATGGGGGGCAGCTGGGCAGGGTTCCATGGAGTGACCCTGGGGTCTGTCTGCTCCTTGCTCCCTCCATCCCCGGGCTGCCTCTGCAGGGAGGAGGGGCTGTGTCAGGCAGCTGCTGGCAGCTGCTCCTCTCCTGCTGAGCCACCCCATGTGAGCTCCAGGCGGGTGCTCAGCCCCGGATTTTGCCTGATGAGTGGTTTCTCCCAGCCATATCCTTTCATGACCCCATTTCCAAGGCTTTCCCCTCACCCAGGAACATGTGCATCCCTGCTTGGGGCTCGGGAGAAACCCACCAACTTATTTGAACCAGATCGAGAGGGTGTGAGCGGATTAGGGGAGGATGTAAAGAGGCTCTGCCCAGGCTGCAGCTGTCCTTCGTATGGGACCCGATGGAAAATGCAAGAGCTGCTGTCTGGTCCTGCCTTTGACCCATCCCAAAAACGATTCAGCTGGAGGCACCCATGCAAAGCTCACAGCCCACGGGGTGGTAGGTGCCCATCATACCCTCTGCACTGCCCTGACTCCAAGAAAACCTAACCTAACATCATTTCCTGGCATCTGGGAAGCCTGAACCCATATCTATTCCTGCCCTCTGCTTTTTATAAATTAGTTCTCAGCATCAAAATATGTGTTCAGAACTTTCCAAACACTTTATTTATCCAGAGGATCATGCAGGAATAATCAATCCCCTGAGCATCTGGTTTCTTTTGATTTCTTTTTGGTGTTTCCCCCCCTCTCTAATCTGGAAACCTGCTGGGGAACCAGCAGGAGACATGTATGATACTGAGCAATTTCATTTATGGGGCTTATTCAGTAAAAGCTCTTCCAAATGCATCCTGCTGGTAGAGGCCAAGCAAGGAGAGAAAGAGAAGGGAAGGCATTGGAGACTCCATGGATGGGCAGGTCTTTGGTCCACAGCAAACATGGCTGCTCATGCTGGGTGAGCTCATGCCATTTTTCTGCCAAAGTTGTGCAAAACCAGCTCTATTATGATGACAGTACCTTTTTCATGTTTAGCTGATTTTGCTTTGAAAATGGATTAGAATAAGCCAGGAAAACACCATCGTGAATATGGAGTGAGCATCCATACGGAGCATTTGTCGTTTCAGATGATATAAACATCAGGGGTTATGCTGCTATGACGTTAAAGAAAAGTCCCTTTTTGGGACTGTGGGCTGTGGTCTTTCCACCTCGAGGAGATGGAAATGCTTCTTAAAATCTTGTCCCAGCTGAGCCTCTGGGTATCTGACCCAGTGTCACCCCAGGCAATGGAGCTGCCTCACATCCAGCCCTGCTCCAACACTTCATCCTGCCTCATCCTGTCACATTAATTGGCTGCACTTGGGCAGGATCCATCAGCCCAATGCATTTGAAGGTTAAAAAGCAAAAGTCCCACCCACTCTCTCCAGCTCAAGGGCTTTCACCCCATTTTCTTGGAAGGTTGATCTCGGTGAAATGACTCCCATTCAGCCGTAAAATAAATACGTGCGTAAATCGGCGGGGCACACTTCAGACTTTGAACCGCGGAGCCGGGGAGCCCGCACCGGTGTTTTCACAAGCTCACGATTGAGCTCTAGCCCTTTGTAAACTTTTACTGGATTGCCTTGGACGTGGCAGGAGCAAACAGTCTGCCTCAGCAATTGCAAACACGCGGGGAAGCTGCGGCGGCCGCGGAGCCGTGCATGGCACCGCCAGGCACGGGGCCGGTGACTCACGGCCTCCCCCGGCCATAAAGCCCGAGGGACTGGTAGGGATTGCATCCTGGCGGGGCTGGGACTGCCACTGGAGCCTTCGGAGCAGCTCCACCGAGAGGGCATCTGGGCGATGCTGCTGCTCCCCGCGCTGCCTTATTGACCGCTTAAATCCTCCGCAGATCAAAGCGGGGCTGAGAGTTTCTTCCTAATGCTGCTTGAACTACACTGACCTTTTCCTCTGGAACCTCTGTTAACTCCTGCCCATTACTCATTGTAAACAAAAGGGAGATCCAAAGGGTTTCCAACGGCCGAGATGGATGGGAAATGTTAGGAAGCTGATGAAGGATGCTCAGGCAGATGACATGATTTAGGGAAAGCAAGGAATTCAGACCCACACGGGCTGGCAGCCCCACTCCCCATTGTGGCACCTTTAACTGTGCCATGTCTCATGCAGAAATGGCTTAGAAACCGTGATGAGTGAAAATGCTGGAGTGACTCAAATATGAACTTTACAACTCAGTCGTGGGTCAGATTGGAAGGCGATCCCCAGCCCTGCTGAGCACATGCCAGTGCCCATGGCATGGTTTGCAGCTATAGCTGACAAAATCATGCCATCAAGCGGGAGGGACCTTGAACTCTGGAGCAGCTCTGCTTGGAGCTTTGAACTTTGTGGCTTGTCTCTGCCTCCAACACAAATGCTGTGCTACCATATGGATACTTGGCACCGTGGCTTATCCTCTCCTTTCATATCTTATCCTCTTTGGGAAGTCCTCTGGTAATACCTCACGTGCTCTTTTCATTGGGAAGACCATGTGTACAGGCTTGCAACAACATTAAACCCCATCATGGTCCATTACTCTTGTCGTAAAAATGTCTTTTTTCACATAATGCATCAGAAATATCTGTTTAAACTTCAGGGAAGTTTCTGCATGGGCTGCAGAGGGGAGGAACAGCAATGCACCCAACTCCCCACATGTGAGTCCGTGGTCATCCTGCAGCACAGAGGTGTCAGCTGCTGATGGACAGCAGCCACAGCCAGTCCTGGACTGGGTCTCAGATTCTCCTGAGCCCTTCCTGGTGGTCAGAAAAGTGCTGGTAACGGACAGTGAGATGGGTTTTGTGTACTATGGCTTCTCAGGTTCACATTCAGGAATGTGACTTATCTGACAGTTCAGATCAATTCTTCACCCTCTCCAGTGAACTGCTGTTGAGCTGAGCCTGGCAGGCTGGGCTCCTGCCTGCTGGTCCTGCCTGCAGGTGAAGTCTTGATGCAGGAGGACTGGGGGTGCCCTCCTGGAGCACGCATCCTTCTCCTGGCCACCTCCAGCAGCGCTGCTTCCCGGTTTGGGTTTAAGCAGGCCTTGTCTTTCCCTGGCCATAACCCCCACTCTCTGCCTGCTCCGAGCCCTTTTTCTGCCCTCTCCTGGGAACAAAGGCGCGGGGTGTGACCTGGTACCGGCGATGGTGAGTGATAACACGGCTCTCGCCGCTCTCACTCGCCACCAGCAGAGTGGCACTGGCCAGGCGGCTGCCCCGTGCCCCGGCACGCTGCCTCCATCAGGCCCCTCATGGACAAAGATCAATTAATCTCTAACTTTTCCCCATTCCCTCCCTATTGCATCCTGGCCCTTGGCCCAGGAATTTCCCCTGGCTGCCCATGGAGTCTGCTGGAAACCCTCAGGAAAGTGAAACATCTTTTGAAACATCTCCGCCTGGGCAACCTCAGGGCTGTGGGGATTTTTGGCATTAATGCCTGGGGATTTAGATTGTTTGGGAGTCACAGTTCCTGGTCTGGAACAGTGGGAAGGAGATGATTTGCTGTGCGAGGTTGGGTAGTTTGGTAACTCCTTCCTGTTGTGGCTTCTTTTAATGGAGCTACACGCATGGGATAGGGAAGGAGAAGAGGGGGAATAACCATCCCACCGTGCTGACCCGAAATGAGAGGGTTTGAGATCATTCAGCACTGAAACTGCCCCTGTGAGCTACTGCGATGCCATTTATGGGGGGAAACTAAAATTGCTGCTGCAGTTTCACCAAGCCAGGAGCAAGGCAGATAAAACTCATGAACACGAAAAGCAAGAGCTCTGTTTTGCTTTGGGAAGCCCAAGTTTTGCAGGGAACAGGGAGAGTTCATCTTTCTCCCGAGGATTTGGGGTTTGTGCCTGTCGGACACACAGTGACCTCTGCTGTCCTTCCCCCCAGCAGACCCCAGCCCGGCAGGTGGACAGGCATTTTATGGGGAATAGGAGCTGGGATTGTCGCTGGTCAGTGCTGGATCGATCGCACCGATGCACGCTCGCCTCAGCCATTCTGTAGTGCCATCTTCAGGCAAAGCCTCTCCATTGCTGAGATCAAAGAGCCGAGCGCGGCACCAGCCGGACAGCCCTGCCTCCCTCTGCCGTGCCCAGCTCGGGAAGGGCTTTGGGGTCCGCACAGGGCAGTGGTCAAGGTCAGCAGGCACTTTCCAAGGACTTGGTGATGGGCATAATGTCTCTTGCTTGAGATTAGAGGAGTTTTTCCGGGAGCTGGAGCCCCCAGCGAGCTGCAAGCTGGAGTAATGTCAGTATGAATTCTGAATAAGAGACTCAGCAGCAAAATCTGCCTTTGGGGTCCTGCTTAGAAAGGGGGTGGCAGACAGGGCTGAGGATTCCCACTCTGCTGAGTGGCATCCAAGAGGTGGCATGGGAGGCTGGGGAGGATGCAGCCCTACATGGGCTCCAAGGACAGCATCCCTGGCACTTTAACCCCTGAAACACTTTATTGCATCTCGCTTCGCTCAGACTGCTCCCAGGGACATTTGCTGGTGTTCTGCATGTCTGGCTGCACAGCCTGGATGGCCGGGAATGATCTCTGCTCCCTCAGGGACCTGTGAGGCCCTGGAGCAGGCAAGGGCTGTGTGGAGCAGCCACACAACAGCCTGGCATGCACATGCTGGGAGTAGCATCCCCGCCGTGCATGGAAGCAGCACCGGGAGCTGAAGATTCCATCCGGATCCAGAGCTTGCAGCAACTCCTGGGGGGCTCCCCAAAGTCTCCAGGGCTCTGGGGATGCTCGTGTCTTAAAGCTGTGACCAGTTTTGCTGGCTTAGGGATGCAGGATGAGGAAGGCTCCAGCCTGCCCTGCCGGCTGCACACATCTGGCACGGACATGGAGCCGATCCTGCAAACTGCTGCTCGTGTTCCTCTTCCGCTCGAGGGTTTTTCAAAGACCAGGCTTCCTCCAGCTGATTTACAGCGCTTTTTAGAGCAAAGGGGCGATTCCAGAGAAGCCACCAATTATGTTGATGAAGAGCCTGACAGTAAACAGTGTCTTTTCTCCCTCTAAAAGAAAAAGACATGGAGGGAATTCAGCATCTTCCCAACATCAAAGCTAATAACAGAAGTGAAGTGAGACTCTGACCTTTAACAGCCTGCCTGTTAGTGTGGATTATATCATGTCAGCAGCCATCTGCAATATAAACTATACCTGGCTTTGATGAGACCTCTTATAGACCTTTAAAGGGGTGGAAATACTGCACAGCTTTCTGCAGAGAGGAAACCACTGGAATACCAAGGCTTTAGCTCTGCAGCACATGGGATGAGGGTGTCCTGCCAGACTGCTGGATCATCAGGGCTGCTGGGATCCTGACACAAATCTGTCTGGGATGCTGGAGCCAGAGCAGGTTGTGGTTATGCCTGCCAGTCCCAAGGGCCCGATATTATGGAGTTTTGGGGCCTCTATCACCTCCTGGGCCTTTTCCTGAGAGCAGAATGAGGTTGTGTCCCTGCTCTCATATAGAGAGATCGGATATCTGGAGACTGTAAGGGATTGTCAATTCTCCTGACAAATGAGTCTGTTTGCCAGCCAGCAGCCTTCATCCATTTTTAGTATTTAGTATTTTTGGTTTTCATATTTCTTTTCTTTCCACTCCAAATGCCACCCTTCAGATGTTTTGGGGATGGACAGGCACCTGCTATTCAGCATCCCTCTCCCTGCAGTGTTGTCTCTGAATCCATCAGGTGCTGCAGTAAACCTCAAGTCCAAACTCAGCATTTGCCCCCACCCTGTTTGTTCTGGGTGCTGATTTGTGATCCTGGCAGCACAGGGCTCAGTGATGGGGCATCCTGGCACTGCTCTAGTGCAGTAAACAGAGTGTAAAAGGTCTGAATTGAACCTTGGGGGTACATAAGGGCAGGGATTGCAGGAGATGGTGGCAGGAACTTTCCTTCTACACAGAAGCATCTCAGTGCATTGGAAGGTGATAGCCATTGCTCCCCAAAGAGGATCCAGAAATAGCAGGTCTGATGGAGCCACAGAACACCAATGAGAACATCATCTCATTTCCTAATATGTTGAAATATCTCACCAACTTCTCAGGGGACTTATCCCTAGAAAGGAGGTGTTCTTAGCCATATCAGGAAGAAAAGAAAAATGGAGGAATGAAAAAAGTCATCATTGCTCTGACACCTGGAGATAACATCCAAAGCTAAGCGCTGGGCAGGATAACTCTGCTCCTAAACAAAGCTGATTTATTGGGAAAACTCATCCGTTTACAGTCCATAAGTTAAGGGATCAGGCTCTTTGCACAGAGGTGCTTCAGTCATCAAGGAATATGGTAATAATGTTTTATGGGAATGTCTAAGACTTCCTCTCCACAGGACCCTGGCCATTGCTGTTATGAAATACACAATGCTTTAGCATCTCTAAGTCCTACACACTGAGCCATAAAGACAAACATGAGTGATCTTGTATCTTCTGGGGCTTTATGGCATTATAAAATATGTTTTATGTTCCAATCAGCAGCGACAATTTATGAACAGAGAGGCTCGAAAAGATGTAACACCAGACTATGTATTTTAATATAGTTTGAGAGAACTGTAATGCCTTGAATGACATTTGCTCTCAGCACACACGGAAAATGAATAGTAATGCAGTGGAGATTGATGGTTTATTTCATCACAAAGGGTCTTCTGTGCAAAGAGTTTTATGAACGTTATAGACAATAACTAGTTGGCTTAAGGAACAGGATTTATTGGCCGTGTGGCCACCTTCTCCTGGAGTGCTCACATTTTCTCAGTGTCTTGTTTGTGAAATTTGTTAGCATCACTTCCAGGAGGTTTGGTTTTTTTTGCTGCCTGTAAGTATTCAAATTAGAGCCGGAGATAGACACCAACCATTTTTATTAATGTTTCGTTTTATTTACACAATGTTTCAGTTATAAGAAGGTATTATGGAGTAACACTAAAATGATCTATTTTATATGCAACTCCTCTAGGGAATGAAAATAAAGCTGCTCAGAAGTGGAAGCAATGAGGGCATCAGACAAGAGTTAGAACATGCTCTTTGTGGAGTATTGGTCACATTTAAACATCCTGTTCTTAAGATTATGCTGAGAATTTATTGCTAGTGCTGGATTTCTGTGAGTTCAGCATGTTTTTGTAAAAAAAACCCTCAACTCTTCTGTTGTAATTCATCTTTGGTTATGCATTGCTGCAAAGAATGACATCCAAAAGGACGTGCAGGATGGCAGTGGCTTGAGGGATGGACTCTGCCAAGAGAAGGCAGCTGTTGAGCCTTCAGTGACCAGCCTGTGCTTCTGCTCCTGTGCCCAAAATATGGGATTTTTTACCCAGGTGTGGGGAAATTTTTCCATCTCACTCCTGCTCATCTTTTTCCTGCCATTTACTTCTGCCTGAACCACTAGCCAGCACCATTTCCAAGAGTTTGTGACAAAAGAAGTCATCCTCAGTCTCAAATTGCATCCTTTAGCAGGGAAAATTTGGAAAATGTGTTTCTTTAAAGCCCCCTTGTGAGAAAGCAGGGAGAAAGATGAGAGTATTGAGCTTTTGGGGATGCTCTGAAAGGACCAGCTGTGATTTGTGGAATGCTAGGCACTGCAGATGTAATTTTTTTAGTGTGCAGTGAAGCAGAGGAGAAGGTGACTGGTTTCCATGGAGGAGAGAGGGTTTGGATGCAGGTGTGCCACTGCACAGGCAGGGATGGAGGGAGCAGTGTGGGTTTTGCCTCCTCCTCCTGCTGTTGGAACAACAAGCTGAGGATGGCCAGGACCTGTCTCATCACACACCTGCCCTGGTTGCCACCTCTGATGCATTTATATGAAACTTCCAGCACCAATTGCAGATTGATTCTTCCAAATCAGTGGGAAATTTTGTCAGGAATCAATGAAGAGAATCCCAGCCCTGTGGTAAGGGCAGCATTTCAGGCACTGAGGGATTTTAGGCAACAATGGGCTGGGTCAACAACATCTTCACAGGAGAAAGGTGTCCATGAAACACTGGAGGGCTGAGATGTCACAGTGAGACCCTGGTGTCCCCTCAAGGCAATGCCAGAGGTGAACATTTCAATCCTTAATGTCCTCCTTATTGTACCTCCTGATTTATTTTTACTCTCAGAGTTTTATTAATGCTGTTGACTCTCCTGTGCTTAGTACCTGCCCTCCACAGTAATTAAGCATTAGCTAATATCTGCTCATTGAAAACCATAAAGAGAGCTTTATTATCGGGCAGGAAAAGGCTTCATTGATTTAGAAGACAGTTCAGGTGGTAATTTCCATGGCACCTTAAAAATCACTGCAAAGTGATCTCTAGAAGGTAATAAACAAGATGCAAAATCACCATGATAACATAAATCACCTTGAATTCACTTGATAAGGACTGTGCCATGGATCCATCCAAGGGAATTGCTTTGCAATGCAGTATCAATGTCCCATTATTTTAAAGTGTTACTAAAGTAAAAGCGAAAATGGGATTCTTTATAGGATTTGTGGGATTTTATTAAGCTCTTGTGTGTGGAGAGGAATGGGAGTGCACGGGTGGATGTAGCAGTGATGACATTTGCCAAGGGTGATCAGTTTGTCCTTTCAAACCTCGGTCACCTGAGTCCCTCTGTGCAACAGCCTGTCCTTAAAACCAGGGCAGGAGAAGCTGAACCAGAGAAAATAACCCTGGACAACAACCTTCTGGCTGCAGAGGCCAGCACTGACAGGGAAAGGCCTGTGGAAGCACCTCCTTTCCTGCTGCCTGCCTTGGTGCTCACAGTGCAGCCCCAGCTCCGGGATGTGATGAGGAGCTCGGAGCAGAGGAGATGGATTAGGCCCTTCTGGCTGGCATGCCATGCCATGAATTATGTGTCACCTCTACATCCAGCCATTCATTAGAGATTTACCAGCTGCTTTTTGCCTAAATATTTGCTTAAAACTCTCGGCATATTTCATTCCATAGATTATTTTTTCCTAGCAGTTATGAATCAGGGCTAAAAGCGTTTCAGAAAGAAAACACACTTTGCTGGAGTCAGATATTGCATTCAGTCAAAATCCATGAGAATCATAAGGCCAGTTAAAAATATAAAGGGTGTTGTTCCAAATTTTGACTAGGACCAGTGACTGGGACAAAGTCAGCTGGGATTTCTGCAATTTTCAGACTCTCCTACTCCAGCCCAATCAGTAAGAAAAATTTTAATTATCATTTTTATTTTCAGTGTGTAATTTTTCCTTTTCATCAGTCTAAGCAAATTTTTCTGCCATTCCTCCACAAGGATTTAGTAAATTTTGCTGTCAGTCTGGGAACCTCTCTCCAGCAGCACTGGAGCTCTCAGCTGATGCCCATCTTTCCTTGAGAAGGGTCTGTTGAAGGCAGTTGTTTTGACCCAAATTGTGGCTGGAATCACTGTAATCAGGGATATGGGAAGGCTGCTCTCTTTTATATGTCTATTTAATTTTGTTTCTATTATAAAGTCAAAATTACAAACTTGCACTGAAGTTCTTAATTCTGCCCAGCAGTGGCAAACAAACTTGTAAGAGGTTGAAAAAACCTGTGCATCTGTCTCAACTCTCCTTGGAAATTTCTAAACAGAGCAAAGTTTGCAGCAACATTTAGTTTAATCTGATTTTAAATTATTTCAGGATAATTAGATGAGTAAATAATTTTAGAAGTTTATCTTTTTAGTACAGCCTGAATTTTTATGCCATTCCTGAAGATTGAAAAGAAATGGAGACAACTCAGAGAAACTTCAAATTCCAAACAAAAACTTCCAGAACTTGCATCCAAAGTCAGGCCTGGTGAGGAACCAGACTTTCCTCTCATGTAAGTCAACACAAGCATCAGGCAATGAACCTGGATGAATTAATTTGTGGAGCAATGCCAATGCTCCTGCAGTAGGGGAACTGGTACCAGCGTGTGCTGCAGGAGCTTTCCCAACTCAAACCAGCTGCAAATCTGCTCTAAGTGATTTTTTTTCTCACAGGTCCTTAATCCACTGGGTTAAAGCTTTACAGTGAACAGAGTACTGAGCAGGACAGACCGGCACTTCAGATTGCAGCTGCTAAAGGCAGCCATCCCACTCATCTCAGTGTTTGAAATAAATCCTTACATGGGGATCTTAAAGAGCTGGACTAACTCCCCAAAGCATTAATGGGTGTTAAGTGGTGTGCTGAGATAAGAGTACATCCCATTGTTAGGAGTGACCGATAGAGCTCAGGGGTCAAGTGAAATTGGGCTTATCTGCTGGCAATTCAGCCTTTTTTCTTCCTGTGTTTGCTGTCTAGAATTTTCTTCTGCAGGAGGAAAAAAAAAAAGGGAAAGGAAAGTGTAAAGCAGCCCATATTTTACTCGGGAGTCAAGCAGAAGATTCTTCAGGGCAGATGAAAGACAGACACAGCGCTTTCCGTGGAAAAGCCAGGAGATGCCTTCCCTGCATGGTGAAATCCTCGGGACCATGGAATATCCCAGGGAAGGCAGAGCTCCTTTCATGTAGGCAGCAGTGCAGGAGAAATCCTTTTTCCATTAAACACGAGCAGACAGAAATCTCCTTATCAGTTTCTTTGGTGCACAGGAGCTGGCACCTGAACCTGCCAACTTTCCTGGTGCCTCCTGGATGGCTGAACCTCCCAGGGATGGTGGGGTCAGTCTCTGGGTATGGCTCCAGCTCTGGAAAAGGAAGGACAGTGCAGCAATCCAGAGAAAAGCTCCGCTTTTCCACACTTTGCTGGACTCAAAGGGTTTTGTAGCTGTAGCCAACGTGTTTTGGAGTGAACTGGGTGGGATCAAGTCCCTGTTTCTGGAATGGACTCGCTGTCCTTGGCACAACAAAGTCCATTCTTGCCACCTGGGATATTCGCCCAAGATTTGATTAAAAGGTTGATGTAAACAGGGTGAGATGACATTCTTATGTACTGGGATAGGTCCCAGCACATCCATTTCATGGGGCTGGCTTTCAGAGGGAGCAGTGGGAATGGTCTGGTCTGCCTTACCCAAGGGCACCTTCACTGCCTTTACAGGAGCACCTTATCACTGAGGTGGCATCAGAAGAAAGGCCCATTAAAAACAAATATCTGTAATTTCTGCTTTTGTGGAAAGGGACCAGCTTTTGTTTAAAAGTGGAACTTGAAGTCACAAGAGAAACCAGCAGCTGAACTCTTCATTGTGGTTCTCATGACAAAAACTTGAGGGGTTTTGATCACTGTGAAATGGTTCAGACTGCTGGGTTGCACACCAACTCCTCTAAATGATCCTCCCTGGTTTCCCAAGCTTTGCAGTCTTTCTGAAACCCAAATCAGCATTTAGCTGGCTGGGCAAATTCCCAGTCCCACTGAGGTCAAGGGATGCTGTGCACTCACCTGCAGCAGTACCAGGATCTCACCTCCCTGTATTCCACTCTGTTTCCCTGCTGGTCACCAAACCAGAAGGTTCCTGGATTTGTAATGACCACAGAAATGCATTTTAACATGAGTGGTCCAATTCCACACTACCAGAGCTGAGTTTTGAGTTGTAAATGCAACCCTCTGAGCTCTTGACTCTGACCCACTTTCTGCCTAGAGCACAGCAGGAAGGCAACAGCTCCATCCCTCCCTCACTGGAATCAGATGGATCCCTATAAAATATTATTGGAAGACTAGAACAATTAAATGTGTTCTTCCCTGTGCATTAATATACAATATCCATATACAGTGGCAAAGAACAGATCTCTCCAACACAGTGTGTTAAAACAATTTGTTTATAAATCTGAAGGAGCCCAGGATCTCCCTGCATCTCTCTCATTTCAGTAGTGAGGGAACCCTGGAGTGTTGCAAAGCTGGGCAGGGAGGCTTTTACTGAGCTATCAAGTCTGAGAGCAGGAATAAAAATGTATATTTTCCTTCTTTCTGATTAATAGTTCCAGTCAACATCGGCTAACTTATTCCTATTGACAGATCTATGAAATACTTGCAGAATCAACAGCCATAAAGTGGCTGGCAAAGCACTGGCACCATAAAGCCGTAACGTCCGTGTCTATTGCAATCAAGGCTTTTAAAACCTAATTACTTCTGGGTGACATCAGTCATATATTTTCGTGTGAAATTACAGTGGCATGCAAGTGCCCAGCAAAATAAAAGAAAACAAATGATGCCCTATAATAACAGAGAAGTGAACTGTCATTTTTAATCTGGCATGAAAGCTCCAGCTGATGAAGCTTAATACAACTTGTTAAAACACCTAACAAGTGAGGAAGTGATTAAGTATTGTCCTTTTGCCTCTGGGAAATGGGATCTGCTCTCAGCAAGCACGGAGTGACTGAGATAGCCCTTTGCAGCTGATTGAACTGCACATAAAGTAACTTCTAATGATCTCAGTCCACTTTGAGCCATAAAGATTTAGAAGGGACAATATTTTAGAAATGATCAAGTTCCACTCTTTTTATTAGTGAGGATAAAACACCTTTGTGGAGGAAATTAAACAGAATAAATTGCTGAAGCCTTCTGCAGCTTCCCTCATTTAGTGGTGTCAGAAGAGTGCAGCAGACACCAGCCTGGAGCAGGAGCTCACCCACAGCAGAGGGCACTGAGGAGGGAAAATGCCTTTTGCTTCCAGAGTTTCCAGGCTGGGTAAAATCCTTTGTGTGGCAAAATCCTTTGGAAGAACTCCACTCATCTGATTCTTTTAGCTCCATCACTCCACTGCGTTCCTGTGCTGTCTCCATCCCTGTGGGGAAATGAGGGATTTGGGAACAGCAGTGGGGTTTGGGGCTGGGCAGGGCAGGCAGAGCCTGTGGCTGCCCAGGACGCCTCTGCAGTCCTGGTGATGGGGGAGCATCCTTTGGAGCAGCACTCAGAGAGCTCCAGGGATGCTCTGCTCTGCTCTTCAAATTCCTGCCTTTCTGCCAAGTCACCTCCAGCACTAATCCCTCCTCAGGGACAAACCCACTGAAGTTCCCAGTTCCTGCAACGGACCATGGCAGAACCTGCTACACTTTGTGCTTCTGGCTTTTATTAAGGACACGTTTTTCAGGAGATGTTTCTTTTATGGTGCTTAAATTAAGTTTTCAAGGTTAATTGTCCAATTTGATGACTTTGGTTCAATAAATAATTCAGAGACAGTTTACGTCCTCCCATGTAAAGATGCCTACTGAGGTTACAGTCGCAGCCAGGCACTTCCTCTGGTGTGCTATTAGCTAATGTGCTGCAGGTTTTTCCACTTCTGTTTGGAAGCATTTATGCTCTTTGAGAGGAAATTTGAATGGAACTGAAGTTCAGTGGAAGGGATCATAGTGAAGACAGCCAAAGTCACCAAGCTATTGATAAAGTCACTGCCAATGTCCATCGTCCAGCGATTTTCCTGTTGTCATCCACCAAACAGCAATAGCACAGCAATAATTCTAGCTCTTAATAACAACTTCAGTTCAGCAGTTCAAATTGAGAAGTCTTTACATGCTCTTTGGGGACTCATCCTAGAGCAGCTAACTCAGACAAACCTTTTCTCCGAGGCTCTGAATCTGTGAGACTCTGAGCTGATAGAGGTGCCATTAGAAAATTCCCTGCTAAACTGCTGTGTGGGATAGATGAAGTTGCTTCTCTTAGTCACATTTTTATAGCTCTCTTGCAAACAATCTACAAGACTGGTTTTCCTATTTGCTGTGTATAATGGGATCATAACCCTGCTGGGAGTCCCAAGTATCAATACAAAAGGACCCCTATAAATCATAAATATTCCTGTGGTGTGTTAGTGTGAGTTCCAGGGCGGGGAAGTCCCAGGGGAGGGAAGATGGGAATTGCTTCTACCCCAGGGACCTGGAACTGACAAAAGAGAGGGATACTGCTTCTGCTACCAACACTGGAGGAATCTTGGGGGACCAATCAGTTAATATCCCTGCCATGCTACCAATAAATAAAGCAAAAGATTTGCTGTGCTTATTAAATACCATCCTCTCCCTGTTAGTCAAACTCCACAGTGAGTTAAGAGCATCAGATTTTCAGCAAACCCACATCCCCAGTGTCTGTAGGTGCTTGGCAACCTCCAAACCCACTGTCCCCCTCAAGCACCAGTGCAGGGCTGTGGCACCACACTGCCCAGAGTGTCCGTGGGTCGTGGTGGATTCAGGTGAGAGCTGGAGCTGAAGCAGCCCTGCTGCTGACACTGCAATGCAGCTCCAATGCAGAGCTCCTGGCAGAGGGACATTGATTCAATGGTACAGTTGCTGTCCTTTAAACAAAGGTCACATTGCAGGGCTGGCTCTGCCTGTGTGTACCCAGAGAGGATGGCTGGACCAGGAGTCTGAGTTAGAGCGAGATGCTGTGCCTGCTGCTCGTGCCAGGGCTGGGGACCTGTGCTGGGACGGAGCAGAAGCAGTTTTCACCCTGTGCTGAGGATGCCCAGCTCTCCCAGGGTACCCAGCCAGAGGACACAGGTATGCCCTCACCCTGCAAGGGCTGGGGGCTCAGCACAGCAAAATCTGCTGCCCAGAGGATGCTATTTCCACAGCTGTCTGCTTACCCCACCACCTATTTTCGATCTACTCATGCAGTAAAAATATAATCTGAATTTCGCCTGCTAGAGCAAATTGTGGCTACAAATATTCTCACTTATAAAAAAAAAAAAAAAAAAGAAGCAGTTATTGGCAACCTGGCTCAGAGTTTAGCAGGGCTTGCAGAGCAGCAGACTGTGAGGTTTGTTACCGGCAATGTATTCAGAAGGCATCTGATCAAAGCTATAAAAGGGGGAAAAAAAATCATCAAGGCAACATTGTAAAAGATGATAGTTGTTAAATCTAATTTCAATACTCTGTGTGCATAACCTCTAACTCGGAGGCATCTAAGCATTCCAGACATGGCCGGTGCATTGTAATTTTTGCATCGTTTCACATTACTCACAAGGTGCATTAGATGGACACTGAAGGATGAATTATTCTTTTCAGCAAAACATTTTTGTGGAGTAAGTAAATTTATCTTGCGGGGAGAGTAAAAGGAAGAAATATGGCATTAAAATGTGCAGATCTGAGTTGAACACATCTCTCTTTTACAGGGAAACCATGATTTAAGTGCACTCTATTACTAATGTTTAATAAAAGCCATAATTCAGAATGTCAGGCTGAGGCTGTGTGCATTGAAACTATGATTTGGGGAAAAAATGACATGGCCATTTTTCAGTACAGTAGCTCTTCTTTAAGCCATTTGTCTGCAGGCCTAAATTAGCTTTGAAGTGTACTTTATCTTTTCTAAAAAAGGCATTGATACAGCGATTATGCTTTATCAATTAATTTTACACGCAGCCCCACAGAGGACAGAGGTTTTTGGGGCTGGGTGCCTGTCACCTCCTCATCCCAGTGCAGGGTCACATCACCTGCATCCTGCATCACCCTGCACTTCGAGGGACCTTGGGACAGTCTGTGAGTGCACAGGCTGAGCTTCCACCTTTCTGTGAGATATTCTCCCCAAATATTTGCTGTTCAGTGGGTGTCTCCCCATGTTCCCAAGGCAGAGACCCCCTGTGCTGTCTGTAGAGCTGGCAACAGGCTGTCATTGCTCCATCAGTGCTGGCTCTGAGGGGAATGTGGAACTGAGTAATGGATGATGTCTCTTCCTTTGACTTCACAGACCTGCAGCTGACCACCAGCTGGCCTCCACTTGCTGTGTAATTGGTATCCATTCTTCTGAAAATGGTGAAGATTTTGGTGCAGAGCAAACCCCCAGCAGTACCTGAGAAACTGCAGAACAGCAATGCTGAGTTCAGAGCTGCAACGTGGTGCTGCAGCAGCTTGGTGGGACACCAGCTTGGGAACACAGCTGGAATATTCCATTCTCCAACCACAGCCTCTGAGAGGGCAGTTGAGCTGGTGGTCCTCCTGCAGCTCCATCAGACATGTCACTGATGTCTGCATGTCCCCCGTAGGGGTCAGTCAGGGTTATCAGGGCCTCAGGGTTCATCAGATGGCTGTCAATGGGAGCTTGTTGCACCCAAGCTGCAAACAGGCTGGGAAAGTCAAACTGGAGCCCCAGGGTGTTCAGGGATGAGTAGTTGTTAAAAGCATTCTGGATTTTGTTCTGCTTTCTTTTACTCTGCTTCCCCTCAATGACAGCTTCTTCTAGATTAAATAAAAGCAATAAACCAGCAGCTTGTCTGATCCCTGCTCTGCACCATCACGTGTGCAGCTGTCACTGAGCCTGCCCAGCTCCTGCTTCTTGATGCTTTGCTGAATCCCACTGCCTTAACAAGGCTGGGGACAGCTCTCTCTTGCTGCCTGTGACATCCCCAAGGGCACCCACTGCTGCCCAGCACAGCCCTCCTGGGGCACTGTACCAGCTCTGCAGATGGCCACAGATTCATCTCTGTTTTGATCTGCACGACTAAATGTCACACCATGAGGAAAAAAAAAATAAAGCTCCCCTTCCCTCTCCTCCATTTTCCTTTTCCCAGGACGCAGGGTGCTGGGACCTGCCTTGGGGTGAGCAGGCAGACACTGAGGGGCTCTTATGCATCTGCTCAGGCTGCTCTGAACCTGGAGGGCCTGGCTTCTTGCAACTGCTCCATCCTTGGGAGTGTTATAAACCAGCATCAGGCTCCAAAGAACTTCCCAAAGTCATGCCCACAGGTCAGTAACACCTGGATTTAAACCAAGGCCGAGCCCGTGCGAGCAGCACACAGGGCTGGTTTACACCAGTGGAAGATCTGGGCCATTAAATATCACTTTCATTTACAATCTGACCTGCAGCTGGGACATTTATTAGCACAAACCAATTCCCCTCGGGGCAGGCAAAGCCTCAGAGCTCGATGCTGAGCCTGGCCCTTGCTGAGTGTCTCCCGAGGAAACACTACCTGTGCTGGGGTCTGCTGCCAGGCACCCCAGCACCCGCAATTAAACTCTCCTTAAACTTTAAAGGCACACTTAAATGTGTGTTTATGGCCCCATTACTTTCTCTTTATAGCCCGAGGTGAAGGCTGGAATCCTGTCCGAGACATCTTAAAGGTTATATGTACAATTAGCTGGTTCTCATCACGTCCTTTAATATTTCACTTCATAAGCCAAAACAAACCCCGGTAAATCAGCTGGGGGCCACACGGGGCGCGGGGGCACCGCTGGGACGAGGGGACTGTCACCCCTCCCGGATACCCAGGGGTGACCCAGCTGCAGAGAAAATGATGCTGGGTGAGAGCTGGAGCTGCCTCATCGGAATTTCAGGCGGGATTCAGGCTCCCCTCTGCCGCTCCCTGACCCGCCTATGATGTTGGGGCAGAGTCATTAATGACAGATGTGTAAACTTTTGCATGGAGGGATGCCAATATTTTGCATACTCACACAGTGCTGCCATAAATATTAATGCGGTGCTAATATGGGAAGTTCCACCAGCTGTGTCCATTCTCGGGGGATACTTCAACTATTTATATTCGGGGTAATGAGCAAGCTGTTATTATATAATCAGGCTGTTGGAGAAGCCTTTGGAAGAAAAGTCTTGCTGAGAATTAGCCAACAACAGGAGCGTGCTTGGAGCCACGGGACATCACAGAGTGAGTGATGGAAGGTTTGGCAGGACAGGAGAGAAACAGGACAGGAGGAGAAAGGTGCTGAGACTGAAGCCCCTGAGGAATTAATGCTGATTGAGATGAGGGGTTTTTTGCTACCAAACACCAAAATTCTCTACCTGAAAAGTAATTCCAAATTTCTTGTATGAAAGATTAAGTCACCAAAGGAGGCAAAAATGAGCAATGTTTGCTCAGTGCTGAAAACTGCAAGCAAGAACAAACTTTGTTACGGTCTCCTCTCTACAAGCACAACCTGCTTGCTTTAATCAGAGCTGGAATGATGCTGCTTTCATCTGACTCGGGAATCAGCCTCTCTTCTCATACTGAAGTTGGATTTGTGTTGATTTTATTACTGTTTTGGACTCCCATAACACAAATGACTGATGAGCCAAATCTGTGCCGCATCCCTAGATGTATTAGGCTCCTATTGTCTTTTTTTGCATCAAATCTATGCTTTTTATAAGGCAGACTTCTTCTTTAAAAAAAAAAATAAATCCAGAGAACAGTTTGGAAGTGATTTAAATCCTCTCCCCCCCTTTTTTGGGGAACGATGAATATTTAATTGAGTTGAAGGTGGATAAATGATCATTTTCTTCATCCTATATGGTAGTGAGTAGTAAATTACTTTACCGGGAAACACAGTTATAATTGCAAAATTGATAACAGAGGTGTGAAAATTTACACCTGTGATAATAAAGACTAGCTTCCCATCGTACATCGACATTATATCTTGTGAGTTATCTCTTGTGCATGATCTAAATATTTCATATAAGCCAGCAATCAGAGCCTTCAGCACGCCAAGTAAGAAATAATCTCCTTTTATATTTCATAGGTGTATATATATATATATA
>VXBC01012136.1:211135-387741 GCA_013399945.1 Ploceus nigricollis
ATATATATATATATATATAAAACAAATAACAGGACATTCTGCATGCACCTACACACCTGCACAGCAGTGCTCCAAGGGTGGGTGTTCGTGTTCCTGAAAACTGATGGAGAAACCCAACATTGTGCTGCAATGCAGGGTTTGGAGGCAGCATGGCAGGGAGGGGGGGGCAGAGCATCATAACCTTGGGCAGACCCAGATTAAAAATTGCTATTTGGCATCCTCCAGCTCTGGGCTGGACCCTGGTGAGCTGCTGAACAAGAGCCTCCTCCTCCTCTCTGTCCTACCAGCTTTTCCCCAGGAAACTGCTGAGTAAAGGGAAGCACAAAACTTATGGTCAGTTTTGGCAGGGGCCCTGGAGCTGGGGCAGAATGAGGATCCCTGAGTGCTCTGGGGTCCTACTCCGGGCTCAAGACCCCTCAGGGGCTGGCACGATGCCACCACATGCTAAAGAGATGACACTCAGCTGGTAATTAAGCACTGCAATCAGTGGAGCTCTCGGCAGAGCCCGCTGAAATGAACTCTGTGCAGACTGAAATTAATACCGAGCATCCTAATGGGCAGGAGTGCACTCGCCAGGATTAACCTAAGAGGAAATCAAACCCTTCAGGGGAAGCTTTTGGCAGCAGGAATCGCCCCCTTATTATCCAGCAAAAGTCTCAGTGCTAATTCTGAATTAATCCATAATTTGGGAAGAATCTCTCAAGGTCAAGGCTTTTTTTTTTTTTTTTTCTTTTGCTAAATCTGGTTGCATTGGATGCAAGAAGGGTTGGACGTTCCTGGGGATTCCCATGGATTTGGGGTTTGGAACAAGGCTGTGGCTGTGGCTGGTGGCAGGCACAGTCATTAAAACACAGGGATTAGAGCCTTCAGCTTGAATCTGAGTCTAATCCATTACCCTGCTCACAGGGAATCACTAGCAATGGGAGCTAATTCCCTCCACTTAGGCTAAAAGAGATGGTCTCTTTTTAAAAGTTTGGTCTGGTTAACAGTGTTGTATCCAAGATCTCTGTTACTGAGGTGCCAAAGCCATAAAATACATAAATTGCCTCTTTCTCCTAATTTTAGCATGTCATTTCATAGATATAGATAGGCTTTTATATAGATATATATTTTATTATGCTCTATGTGTCTTAAGATATCATTACTTTTATCTTGGCCAGTTTATTAAAGATAATTATATGGAAGTTCCCATGCATTCTCCAAGATTGCAGTTGGCTGAGCTGGATGAGAACATTATGCTAACAAGAACATATTTTGCTGTACATGAGACAATCTTTTCTGGGCAGGAAGAAGTGAATAATTTTCCTTCTCTTTTTCTGCCTTCCAATATTTTTCTTGAAGCTCATTTCAGTAGCAAGACATCTCCAGCTTCCCCTAGACTAAAGCAAGAGACAAGATGCAAGAGCCATTGATTCACCTTAGGGAATACTTTGGAGAGATCAAAAAGTGCTCGTGTGCAAGCTGTTTCCTGTGGGAGGAGCATGGCAGTACAATCAATCCATGAATGCATTGTAAAATCAATGCTCTGTATAATTAGGGCACTCCAAGGGTAAAAAAAAAAAATAGGCAAAGAAAAAAAGAAAAAGAAGGGGAATAAAAGGGAAAATTAAAAAGGGAAGGTCTTCAGTGTCTACCAGGACTCTTGAAGGCTGGAGGAGTCACAAGCACCTGAACAAATAGATTTTAAGCCTGTTTCAGGGGCAGTGAGGGAAGATCTTGGGGGATTGATGCAAAAACCTTTTGTCTTGGTGCTGGCTGTGAAATGCCAAGAGCTTGGGGATGATGATCACAGGTGAGACAACCTCCTCACTTCTCAGCTGGGACACCCGGGGCTTCAACACCTTGACCACCACTTTAGGCTGCCAGTGAGAAACCTTTTTGATGGCAAACCCCTTTGGCAGCAGCCAAAAATGATCTGGGAGGAAAAAAGAGACCAGAAACCCCCTTGGCTGCAGGTGGGGTGGCCAGGATCAAACCTTCCCCTCTGCACTGGTGGTGGTGATGGTGGAGGTCCTCAGGGAAAAACCCCCACACCCAGCAGTGCAGAAAGGCTCTGACCTCGGAAGATTTCTTTGGCACTTAAATATTTTCAACTGTTTCTCAGAGACCAAACGGTCGTAATTCCCAGCTAAACACAATTGTTAACTATAGATCACAAAATACAGCAGGGTGTAAATAGTTCTCTTTTATAAGGCACTAAATTATAAGCAGAGACAATTAAGTTAGAAGACAAAAATTCCTTTAAAGTAGCAGTCACTTTTGCAAGCTCTTGGCGAAAGCAATAATGTGTTTCTGCCTGAAAAATTCACTTTTTAGGGTATGTGGAGGCTGTTACAGACTGCTGACCCTGCTAGAGCACTCTGCAGCTCTTAACAAAGCTTGGCTTGATAAAGAAGGCTTTCAAATTTAAAGCCTAAGCCACCCTTCATCTTGATTTTTAGTTATTCAACACTAAAAGATCTCTGAAGATCCAACTCACTGCCAAAGACCCTCTCCAGAAATTACACTCCCAAGCAGGGGGGCAAAAAACAAACAAACACTCTGCCTGGAATGGCCACAGCCTGGTTAATGTTCCTCAGATGGGTCATTAGGTCTTTTATGGATTGTCAGCATGGAGAACTGATCCTGGTTTCAGGGCAAAGAAAACTACATCATATTAAAATACATGGCTCTTGTGGGACACAGCACTTTCACAGGGCTGCCTGCGAGTTTGGCAAGAGCCTGAAGTTGAGAAAGACAGATAACCCTGCAAATCAGAAAAGGCAGCTTTTCATCAATAGAAAATTACAGATCCCTGGTGAGAACTCGCATCATTATCTTTCAAGAAATAAATTGGCCTGAGTTCCTCTTAACTGGTTCATCTGCCGGGATGTCGTGGTGGGAAGGACCTTTGTCTCCTGAGCAGCCACTGGTTCACTGGGTGCTTTAATTGCTTGTAGGAATAACTATTGATGGAACCATGGTAAAGGTGCTTATGCCCCAGCTTCAAAGAAAAGGGTTTTTTTAAGGATTCACTGTCCTGGAATGCTTTGACTGGTGACACAGGTGGGAAGGAAGAGGTTCTCACAGGGAAGAGGTGCAAAGAATAGCCCAATCCTCATCCATATGAAAACAGCTCCAGGAGCAGTGCTCCATATCAGAGCTTCGTTTTCAGGGGAGGATGAGAAACATCCTCAGGGCTATGAGAAACACCCCGCAGGGCTGCAGGCCAGCTTTGAGCAGCAGCTTTGAGCCTTTAAATCCAATCTTTGGGAAATGCATGGATCTATTCCAAACAAAACACTCAGGAATGTGGAATGTAGGTGTCCCTTATCCCTTAGGATACTCAAGGCGTGCTGGATGTCTGATAGCAAGGACAAAGTTTGTTGGCCATCACCCAGCTGACAGCACATGGGCAAGGACAGCCCTTCCAAAACAGCGTTTGGGCTCCGTTGGCAGGAGAAACCTGGCACGCCAAAAGGATTAATTATGCCCCAAAATAAGTGTAAAGGTACGGCTGGAGAGAAGTACCACCGGCAGGATTTCTGGCACCGAGCTCAGGGGCCAGAGGGAACGGCGAGGGGGAGGAGACGCGAAACTTCACCGCTCTTAAACCTCGGCATCCTCCGTCACTGTGTGCGGGGCGGGCACGCGTGGAGAGAGCCTTTTCCAGGAGAGGGCACTCGTGGGAAACAGCAGCTCCAGCCGCTCCGGCCCGGCCAGCGGGAGCGCTTCCCCCGGGCCCGCATCCCGCATCCCTGCGAGCCCGGCCGGCGGCGTCCCCTTCCCGCACCGCCCGAGCCCTCCGGGCAGCCCCCGCGTCCCCGCATCCCTTTCAGCGGGCAGCGGGAATCCCCCGCATCCCTCTGCTCCAGGCTGAGAGGGATCCCCCGCCCCCCGCATCCCTCTGGAGCGGGAAGGGGAATCTCCCGGTCCCCGCCTCCTTCCGGGCAGCGGGATCCCCCCGGTTCCCGCATCCCTCTGCCACCGCTGAGCCACTGAGGGATTCATCAGGAGAACATGAATCCTCGCTGATCCATTTGGATCCTCTCCCATTCCCCGGCTATGCTGGGAGGATGCCGCTGTGTGCTTCAACAGCTATCAGCCCTGAAAAAAGGAAAAAAAATTAAAAAAGGGAAAAAATCCTGATGTACAGAAAAAGAAAAAAAAAAAGCCCTTGGGCCAGTGGTGCACTACGTGAGAGGGAAACATCTTGTATGCTAATTGGCTTTAGGTACTTACAGCAAGATTGAGACTTGTAGCATTGCCACAGATTGTTGGAAATTCCTCCGATAAGCTGACAGATGAATGTGTCTCTCTCATGGAGAGGTGAGAGAGCAGCAAAATACTTCCAAGAGCACAGGCAATGAAGCAGAGATATTTCTGGCATGTCAACACGCCGGGGCGGTGAGAACGCTGACCACTCGCTGCGGGAAGGATGGGGGAGAGAGGGAAGAGAAGGGGGGAGGCAGCGGGCGGGCACGAAATGCTGATCTGCTGGCCACGTCCTGCCACCTGCACGCCGAGGAGCGGCTTTTTGTGCGAAGAGCTCCATCAACTTGAATTACTGCTTGTAAAGCGAGGTGGGAGCGAGCAGGAGGAACTGAGCCAGAATCCGGCCCGCGGCGTTTCGTACGAGGAGCACGGCCAGCAGAGGTGTAGGCTGAATTAATGTCCCAGCACAGCTAATTGCTGGGACCTGTTTAACCATAAACCATGTTTATTTCTTCGGCTGAGATTTTGAGGTTTTTGGGGTTTTTTTCACAAGTTTCAGAATTATCCTTGCCCTTTAGCCATGGGCAGAGTTCATTCCTGCTGGGTTCCCAGCCCTGCTGTTTGGGTGATGCTGGGGGAGGTCTCTGGCTACTGAGGCAGAAGTGGGTAAGGCAGAGCTGTGCTGAGGTTTCCCCACAAGCACCCACACTCCAGGCAAACCTTCACAACCTCTCTGTGCTGTAAAAAATGAGAAAAAAAAAAAAAAGCCTTGAGGCCAGGGGCATCATGCATCTTGTACCACAGCCTTACACAGCAGCACAAGCACAATCTGGTCCTGAAAATGCAGCAGACCCCCTGGTTCACTCTGTCTATTCCAAAGTAGTGGGAATAAACCCCACAGGAGTGTGAAGTTGGTGTCACACAGACAGGGCACCCAGCTGGGGACCCCGTGCCTCTGTCCTGCTCCAGCCACCTCCAGTTGCCCCAGCAGTTCTTGGTTCTCCCTCTGCTTGCAAAGTGGGAAAAGTAATTTCTGATGGTTGAGATGGGAGCTGCTGTTCAAGGCTTTTTGCAGGATGTTTGGAGCTGTTTCTGAAGCTTTTAAATTGACTCTGGGTGTCTTTGAGTGTGGACCCTTTGCTGAAGCAGTGTCCACTCCTGGCCATTGGCTGGTGCTGGCTGTGGCTCCCTTTCCCCATCTGTACCAGACTGAGCCCTGGCTGTTGCTCAGGTCAAACAACGTTGCTTCTTCTCTCCATCTACCTGAAAGCATTTGCACAGGTGATTTCCTGTCAGTTCTGAGTGTACAAGGAGCAGGAATGGTCCTGTGGCAATTTGCAGATCCGCCAGCTTTTAGACTTGGGCTGAGTTTCTCAATTTTTGAGACAATTCTGCCTCTGACCTTGAGCAAGGTCACTTTCAACTTCCGTGCCTCAGTTCTCCCAGCAATAAAATGGGCTTAATAACATTTCCTTTCTCCAAATTTAAGTTTTCCTCACCATGTCCTGCCCACAACTGCACACTGTGAATCCAATGGGATCCCTAATTTAATAAGCACAGGGGAGCCTATTATTATAACCCTCATGCCATAGCTCTGCCTTTATCTCTGCCTGCAATTTGCTGTAGGAAATATCACTGCTTTCTCTTTTCAATTGCCATTAGCAATTGCAGCAGCTGTGGTACAGGACCCGGGGATTTTCAGCTGAAGTCTAAATGCAGTTGACAACTGTATGAATCTCAGAGCCAGGGTAAGTAGCTAATGCAAATATCAACATTGTAGTAAGAAACACTCAGGAGCAGTAAGTGACTGATAGAAAAGTGATTATATGGACTTTATGTTGAAAAGTAAATATTTACTCTTCACCATTGACAGATGCTTCAAGCACCATAGATCTAAAAAAGACATTGATTTGCTCTCCTCCAGCCTCTCTTATCTCCTACTTATGAAAATATCTGGTGAATAGTACATCATCTGCTTGCTCCGCAGCCTAAGTGCCTCAGAGCAGCCACTCAGGTAATTTATTTGGCACCCAACAGTGCAATAGTTAATTGCAGTGCTTGTGGAATTGCGTGTGGGCTCTGCCACAGCCTCCTGAAATGCAGTCACCCAGCACTGCTCCTGCTTCCCTGGTTCAGAGCTTGAACACCGGGCCAGCCCCTGCCCTCCTCGGCAGCCACCCAGGCATTAAAAACGAGGAAAAAAAACCCCAAAAAACAACCAGAAAATAAAAAAGGTTTCATTCTACAAGAAATTTTATTCCTTGAAGAAGAAGTAGAAAAGAGAATGACCTCAGAAAATGCAGCTGTACTCTTTAAGAACAGGCTGGCCGTTGGTGGCTCCCTGTGCCGCTCTCCTCTTTGCCCTCCTGGAATTGCCTTGAAATAACTTAAATGAAGTTGAGCCACTCCGAGGCTGTCAGGTCTGCTGGACCTCCTTGGCAATCAATTTAACCGCCTGGAATAATTTTTTTCTGCCGCCTGAAGTTGCTGAGTCAGTGATGGGTGTCTGGGGGCTGCCTGCAAAGCTGGTCCTGGTCCCTCTTCCTCAGGGAGCCACCCAGGAACATGCCTGTGGCAGATAAGGTGCTGTTCCTCTGATTTGCTATTTTTGGAAGGGGCACTTATGGATGGTGTGTTTTACAATGACATGTGTGTGACTGTGCTTTCATCAGCTGGGGGGTGGGACCCTTTTGGGGACAGCTGTGGCTGCGCACACCGAGTGTGAACTGCCTCAGTCTTCCTGCTCCACTTAAGGGGCAAAGAAAGTCCTTTGGGATGCTTCAGCATCACTGCCCCTTGGGCGGAGCAGGCATTTTAGCCTCCCATTGGCTCTAAAGGAGAGAAACACGCTGTGCTGCCTCACTTTTGTCCCGTTTTGGGGCTCACCTGTCTTTAGAAGAACCCTTGCAGCTGCAGGTGGCCTTGGTTGACATTGGCAGGGTACGTCCATGCGTGCATCCCTCCCGCCCCTCGGAGCTTCGCTGCACTTCACTGCAGCAGCTTTCTCTCTACAGCTGGTAATTACTCACCTCAGAAATAAATAATCCCGAAGTGGAGGGTACAGAAAATTGTCCACAGAAGAAGAGAACTAAAAACTTTGTCTGTTTCTCCTACGGAACCTCTGCATCGGCCGGGGGGATCTGCCCAAGCTGCTCCGTGAATGTTGTGCTCAGTAATTACTGACTGCATAAACATTTCTCTTTTATTTAATTTTGCCTGATGATAATTAGGTGTGAGAGCCTTGTTTAGCAGCCTCTCACTGCTTCCTGCTCCCAGTGGTTTTCAAACCTGGAACAGAGGATGGAACCTGCCCCACAGGTAAGATGCCATCCAGCACGAACTCTACACCCTGGGAAAAACAACCCAGCCTGAAAAGTCCTCTCGATGAATCCCAAGAGACAGCTGCAGTGTAAGGCTGCCTTCCAGAGCTGTCACCAGAAAAGTGTTCAAAAGAAGAGGAATAAGAAACACATTTGCCAAGTTCATAAAACTGTGACCTTGAGACAAAGGTCACCAAAGCATCACTGGCTTTCAGTGGGTCGTGGCACGAGGGGACAACCACAGCGACCTGGAAGGGGACCTTTGATGACATCAGACATTTCAAGGAGAGATTTACTGATAACAGGGGGTTAGAGCACTCAGAGAGTGTTTGCAGTGCTTGGATTCTCTTTTGCTTTCCCAGAGCCTCTGAAGCCAGTGAAGCAGAGGAAGTTAAAGGTGTTCTGCACCCACGTTGGTGCCTCAGTGCCCCCCAGCCCTGCAGTGACTCGGGGCTGGCTCTCCATACATCCTGCACCCACAGCATTTGCAGGCTGCCTGTCCCTTTTGGTCTCCTCCTCCATCAAGTCCCTCTGCCTGCATGCAGGAAAATAACTCCAGGGGCTTTGATAAGATTGTTCCTGTGAAGGAGACAGGTGAGAAGGAAGCTCCCTCTTGCAAAGCCAGTCTTTTTATCCTCCTTTTTGTGTAGGTGCCCTGGTGCCTACAATGCTGCTGGGAGTCTATGGGCCAACACCAACGTGTGTGTAAAGTTTCACTGTCACCAGAGCAGAGGCGTGTGGATGGAGAATATTTTCTTCACACATTTAACATTCAGGTTTCTTTTATTCCTTTTTTTTTCCCCCACTCTTCGTGTGATGGCAGCAGCTTGGAGAACTGCTGCCTGCAGTCTTAGGTGTGCATTAGCTTCCATTTGATTGCTGTACAGCAACTCTTCTTATCTTTGAAAATTAACCATTTCATAAGCAGAGAGGAGGTGTCTCACAGCGTGAGCGTAATGCACCAGGCATTGCACCAAAGACTGCAGAGTGCACCACTCTTTCAGTCAATGCTGAGGCTTTGACACCTAAAAAAAAAAGTATATTCCAATTCCAGCCCTGTCAGATGTACAGAGCAATTATGCAAAACTGTCTTTAAGAAGATATTATTCTTAGGACTTTTATTTTTTATTTTATTTTTTGTGACAAGCAGTATTTCACAAAAATCCTCACCTTTTCTTGCTTATATAATTCAATGCCACTTACAGTAAATTATATTTGTGCAGTTTCATTATCACATCTATGTAAATTCTTCCAATAAAGTATCCTCAGACTTTAAGATGCAAAACAATTTTGTTAAGGTAGGGTATAAGATAAAACAAAGGAAAATAAGCAAGGTGGTTCCTTTTTCTGCATTGACTGCATGGATGTTAATGAGAGTCATCTCCATGTACAGGTCTAGCATCTGGTTGCTATATTTATTTTAATTGTGTGGTTGTTTTTTTTTTTCAGGGAGAAATCCAAATCCCATATGTGCTCTCTTATGACATAAACCCCTGAAAAATCAGAATAAATCTATAGATGTAACATCCATGTGCTTTTTAATTGCTCTCTTCTCACTAACTAAATATTGTGGGATGTTTCAGGATGAGATATGAACTTCCCAGCTTCATCTCTTTTCCACTCCTGTGTTGTCCTAGCTGCCTGCTGTTGACTCCTTGTAGGTCATTTCCAGCAACATAAGCAAGACAAGCAAACAGCAAAATTGCAAGATGCAAATGCCCTTCGTTTTTGGCTCTGAGTCAAAAAATAATAAGTTGACAATAACCCTGCCAGAATATGCAGCAAGGGTGACTGCATATTTCTTCCTGTTAGTGTGACAGTACAAGGGAGCTGGTCACAAGGAAGAGATGAGCTTGTGCTCCCCTGCTCGCTGCAGCATGTGCCTTGTCTCAGGTTTTAAAGGTTTTTCTGGGTAAAGCATAAAGAATTCCACTCAACCAGCAGCTCATTTCCACTTCTTCAGCAGAAAAAAGCATGGGGGCAAAATAAAAGAAGGGGGAAAAAAAGCAGGTGATTTAAGTTAAAATAATACTAAATGAAGCACAGCTTGTTTTATAAAAGCTGCTGTGGGTGTAGGGAAGAAATGCTTTTCTGGGTGATGCTTGTGGTGGAGATGGGAGGGCAGGTGGGGACCCACAGGGATGGAGCTGAGAGCCTGAACCTGCACTGAGCTCTGAAAGGAGCCTGAACCTGCCCTGCCAATCCCCAGCCCCGCAGAGAGCCCTGAGACACCACCCTGTCACCTCGTGGGCTCCCTAACAACACGGAGGGGAGTCCTCTGTTCTAAAAAATGTAAGAACTTGCACCAACATCTTTGCAGGCAAAGGGTTTAAGGTGGCTCCTCTGGTGTCCCCCCTTCCATCCAGGGAGCCACAGCTTCCCAGCCCTGCCAGTGCCTTGGCACAGTGTCCACAGAGCCTGTATGACCCTCAGCAATGCTGATGGGGACACCCTCGTGCTGGGAAAAAATGAAACAATTGAATGAACTCCTGATCCCTTTGAAGGTCATGATTTGGAGCTCAGCAACTCTCTCAAGACTTTGAATTGAAGGTATCAGGGTGCTGCTATGATACTACATGCAGGAGGAAGAAGCAGTGAGGTCTGGCCGTGGAGGGATGCTCAGCTTCCAGAATTCCTTTTTCTCCCAGCTAAGCCTATCTCTGTTTCGCTGAGGTTCAGCTCCAGCACCAGAGGCTCTTTATCTCCAGCCAGGAGGAGACAGTGGAGGAGAATCCTGCAGTGAGCAGCACTTTGGGACTTTGTGATAGATGTTGTCTACCTCATTACTGAACAATGAAACTTTATTTTTCCCTCTCTTCTATTGATTTTTATGTCTCCAAAGCATGCTGGTGAACTCTGAAATGAGCATCTGTCAGAGGAGGACTGCTGCTGCTGATCTGCATCTTTGAAGAGAATGTCCATGGATCAAATCCTGGATCACGTCCTGCTGCCGTGTCTGCAGGAGAGGAGGGCTTCCCCGGGGCTGGGAGTGCTGAGGGTTTGTCCTTCCAGTGCACCTGGCCTGAGAGAAGGCTGGATACCTAGAGATCCAGTGCACCAGGACCTCTCTGCTGGGAAAAGGCAGCATTTTGGCCAACATCCACGCAACTCAGCACAGACCTTCCCAAATCAGCTTGGCTTGGAGCGTGAGGCTCCATCAGTGGGGACTTCACTGCCAGCTCCAGCCTGGAGAAGTGCTGAGCCTGGCAGCTGCTTCCATGGGCTGAGCACTGGAGGGGACCCCACATCTCCATGACACTCTCTGGTGTGCTGCCACCCTGCCTGCAACACCAGAGTAAATATTTGCATGATTTGTTTCCGGTTTGTGTACAGCCCTCGAGCGGGGAAGCATTTGCCCTGCAGTCCCTACACATATATCCGTGAACTTCACAAGTGGTTAATATTTTATGCATAATTCATAAAATTATACTACATTTTCTGGGAGTAATTAGCTGACTCTGTAGCTCTAATGAACTGCAGGTTCAGCTATGACAAATACATCGGGCGACTCCGAGGGATAGTAACACGCAGGCGCCTTTAAGCAAAGTTCAAGCAGCTCCTAAATTAACCAGAGTGAATCCCCAAAGATGCAGTATTTATGCACTGAAGAAGGAAGGGAGGGCTCTCATCTCACCACTCTCATCAGCCATCACAGCCCAGGAAGCAAGAGAGAGAAAATAAGAGTTATTTACCTTTTGCTAATTGGGAGCTGGGCAGCTCAGGTGAGACTTTCCTCCTTTTCCTTTATTTGGTTGATTGCGTGGAGTTGTCATGGAAGTGATCCCCAGTGTGGAAATGGATGTAATTGGCACTAAGATTTTCAGGCTTAAATTGCAAATTTTTCTTAAAATTCTCTTCTCAGTTGGAGGAAAATGAAATCCATTTGAGCTGTTCTGGTTCTTAAAATAGAAACTGAGCAATTTAATCAAAATTCTTATTTCCAGAGCATCAGCTCTGCTTCTGTGGATGCAGGGCTGCATTTTCCCAGAGCTCAACCACAGTCCCTTTAGGGCTGTCCACTGAGACAAAGCCAGCTCTGCTTTGGCAGTGCCATACACACAAAAAAAGTGGAAAATTTCAGTGCTGGGTGAGCAATGGCATTTGTAACACACGACACAACTTTTTCCTCTCACCGCTCAATTTCAGGCTGAATAACTGGAGCAGCAGCAGCAGCACCCAGGCACTCCCTGCTCCCAGGTTGGGACCCCTGCTCCTCTGGCATCCCCTCATGGCATTAAACACAGCACAGTGGTCCCACAGCAGGGGAGCACCTCCTGCTGCCCTGCCTGGCCTGGCTGCTCCCTCTGACCCAGCGGCAGTGCCACGACCGGCTGGCATCACACAGGACACCAGCAGCATCCCCAGGGCACACCCTTCTCCTCCCAGCTCCCATCTGCTCCTGCTCATGGGCGTGGGCAGAAGGAAGCTGCTCACTGAGGGTGACCTCAGAAACCTGGAGATCTGATACACTGCTGCCAGTAGTCTCAAATATTAAATTTTCCCTCCAGAGCGTGCTCCCTAAATGGGAGAGCCCATCCTGCCACAGACATTCCCACCGCCGGAACACACGGATCCACTGCCAGGAATTGACTTTAAGTGCAGGGCTGCAAACTGGTAAATGTATTAACTTCAGGTGCCTCTCTGACATTTTAAAAAAAAATTAAATTTTCAGCTCTGTCATAGGTACAAAGAGAGACACAGAGAGGAGCTGCACGTGTCAGGGGGTGAGCACATCAAGGCAGATGATGGTGACACCTGTCTGGTTGAGTTTAGGCTGACAAAATTCTGCAGAGAGACCTCTGTGGAGGGAAGAGGATGCTCAGGGGAAGCAGTGATGCAGGGCCCTCCTCAGAAACAGACCTCATTTTTTCAAATTAAGTTATAACTTAATTATGGATGCAAGGCTCTTCCTTCCTGACAAGTTTTCCATAATCTTAACTTGATCTCGTGTCAGAAGGGTCCCATCCTCTGATAACCAAGCCCAGCTAAGAGTTTAACTAGAATAATAGCTGATTAAAAGGGGTTAATAGATACACCTCAAACAGAAGTAAATTAACGGGAGACGATGTCTCTGGGCTAATGGGATCAGAACAGTATTTGTTTAGTTTATGAATGATTAATCTCCCTCTCTTGGCATTCCTCGGATGCTAATTGCACTTAGGGAGCCCGTGTTTGTTTTTACAAGAGCTGGAGGTGGCAGAAGGAAGGGGATGCTTGGCCCAAAGGGGAGTTCATTCACCCGGGTAATGGGCTCTTGGCACAGCCGCGGGGATACCGGGAAAGCCACGCTCTGCAATGGGAGCTCTGTTAGAGCCGAATTAAGGACTGCAGTGAAGCCACTTCGGTGTGTTCTGTGAGAAAACCTGTGAAGTTCACCAAGGCGCCCAGTGCCGAGGCTCCTCTCACCCTCCCGCCTGGGGAATTTCCACCACAAAAACGCTTGGATTTTTCCCCGTGGAAATACTCCAAACGGATCACAGCAGAGCTAAAAGAAAGGCCAAAGGAGGGAAGCCACTTCTCACGGCAAGTTTTGCCTTTGACAGTTCAAAGCAGGAGAGCAGCAGCATTTGTCAGGAGCGCTGGGAGGGAAGCAGTAATTGCCTGGAAGCAGCCACAGATGCAGGGCTCACTCCAGCTGCTGCTGCATTGCTAAGAGGTAACCAAATCATTTTCCTCTCTACACACTTGTCAGCATTTTAATCCTCCATTATCTTTGTACCTAACAACACAAATGTGCTACCTCAGCCGTACTGTGAATTTACTAGCAAACAAACCATTTCAAACAAAAAAAAAAAAAAAAAAAAAAAAAAAAAAAAGATTTTAATCCACGGCTTCAAGAAGGNTTTTCATCCCAGGCTTAGCAAGCATGAGAGGTGTGGAAGGTCTCCCTGCTCATTGCAGCGGGATTGGAATATGTGACCTCTAAAGGACCTCTCCAACCCAAAACATTCTATGGTTTTATGATTTTCTAAATAAAGCCCTTCCAAGTGGGGGCCCTGATTCAGCAAGGTACCAAGACATGTTCCACCCAAGTCAGCTGGCAGCACTCAGCACAAACTTTTAGTGTGTTTGCAAAGGACTTAATGAATTTGGAGGCAGGAGGAGCAGTTTTGAAAGGCAGGTGCCCACCCTGAGCACAGGGTGCTTGCAGTGACCGCTCAAATTATCTTTGGTGCTCTGGCAGTTGTTTGCAAGGGTCAAAATCTGGGCTGACCAAATTACTGAGTTGTGATAAAGGCCAGTTCTTTGTTCAGTTTAGTTTTCAATGCCCCATGTGATGGTGGGGTGTGACTTTTTGGATGATTAGGGCTCTACTGAGGAGAAAATATGCGTAGAGGAGAGTAAAACAGGGGTGTTCAGTATGTGCTCATGGTCTTCCAGCCTTTACCAAGGGATGGATGTTTGAAAGATGTGAAGAGCATTGGGAAGACCAAGAGAACAACTCTGCACTCAAGCTTTTTTTAAGTTTGGGATGAATTGAAATTAGGTGAGAGGAATCTAATTTAAATCTCAAAGTTCCGCTGTTACCAAAACTGCATGCTAAGAAAGGGGATGCTCTTTTACTATTCTCCATAAATAATGTTACTTTGTGCTGTTCCCAGGTATTTCATTCATCACTGGATCGTATAGAAAGCCTGAGCTGAATAAAACCTTCTGAAAGAAGATGAGGACACACACTCTGCCTTGTAGATTATTTTACAGCTACTGAAGCCATTTGTTTCCTCTGCCTGTTTTCCACAAACTTGGAGAATTAACCCCAGGAGGTGCGACTTCCACTTTTGCCAAATAGCATGGAAATAAATTAACTATTAAGGGAGACACCTAAGAATATTTGGCTTAAGAATAAATTACTGGATGATTTGCTGGAGGAGCTCCAGCAAGGCAGATTTGGGCTGAGGTCTGAGGGGGGCTCAGAGCAGGTACAGAATTGTGAGAGTCTTTTCAAAGCTGGGGTGGGGGATCCAGGTTTTGCTTGTTGCTGGAATATGGAAGCATCAGAGCATTTATGAAACTCCCCCACACATCCCCTTCCTGAGCCATTCAATCCCCCAAGCCACAAGTATTTGTTATCCAAACCCTACTCCAACTGAGGTCTCCTGAGAGCCTCTGGCAAAATCACTGCCCACAAAGTTTGTAAACCCAATGAGATGTTTATGGGCACGTGAAGGATGCCCAGACATCCAGGCAGCTCATCCCTGCAGCCTCCCATCCACAGGGATCTCTGCCTGCCTCTGCCCTGCCAAGTGAAGTGGACCTTGTGCACGGAGGTACCAGAGGTATAAGCAGATATGGGCAGAGATGTGGAGTGGTTGTGCAAACGGGACAGAGACTGTGCTAAACTCTTCTTCAAAAACTATTAAACTCACCCAAAGGCAATGTTGGAGGAGTGGGTGAGATGTGGTGACAGCTCTGTGTGCTTGGGGACCCCGTGGGTGGAGGCCAGGGGGAAGCCTGGGGCAGTGGGTGTTTCTTGTAAGGGACTGGTTGACACGTGGTGCCCTCCAGCCCTTCTCTCCCCTGCTGAAGACCCAGGTCTGCAGCCAAAACAGCCTTTTGTACAGCCCAGGGCAGCCTCCCAGGCAGCAGTTTGAAAATACTCTGGCTTGTGCAGACACTTACAGCTGCAGGTAGGTGCCTAGTGGGATTTTCAGAGGTGCCGAGGCATGTAAAGCACCTCATTCCCAGTGCAAATGCCACCAGGTGTCTGCCTGCATCATTAGGCACCTAATGGCCTCTGAAACCTGGCTCCTGGGAGCTGGGATGCTCCTGCCAGAGGCACCCTGGAGCCAGGCAGTGCCGAGCTGGCTGCCCTGCAGCACAGCTCCCATGGGACACACAGCCCTTGGCCCCATCCCAACACCCTGGGTCCTGGCAGCTTCTCCCTGCCTCAGTTTCCTCATGCAACAGCTGAATTATTCACACGCATTGTGAAACACTCTGTGATCTCCCACAGATGAGACACGGTAGGAGAGTGAGGTGGTACCAAAGGGCTGATTATTGCTAAAAAAATTATATAAAACCCTTTAACCTGCAAGTCTAGAGCACAGCATGGTACTGACTCCAGAGAAGTGGGAGCAGGATTAAAACACATCCCAGCCTGTCTGTACTTCTGCCTTGTCCTTGCACAGAGGGGCTATAAGGTGGGGAAGTTTTCTCTTGTGCCATGACAAATGGTCTGGCCAGGTAACAAATTCCAGGCTGGAATATGCCTCCTCAGCAGCCCAAAGTGTGATTGCAGTGGGCATTGCATTAATTCCTGAAATGTCTTTTTTAAATTGGTTTTACAGTTCACTGGGAGTGTGAGGCTGCAGCCTCTCTAGCCAGTGCTGCTCACACAAGACTGGGGGAAATAATACTAAAAACTGATCCCTCCTGCTGACCCACATGGCTGGGCCTGGCAGCACAGAGCAGGGACCAAGCCAGGTGTGAATTAGTAAAGACATTTATTTGTCAGCAGAGAGCACACTGTATGCAAACATGAATAAATGCACAAGTGCACGCAGCGTGGCTGAAAAGGACTCCTGCTAAATTCTTTGCTCCGGTTTCGTGAATTCCACCTGTGTGCAATGCTGCAAGATGGGACTTTGTTCCCAAAAGTGCCAGGCAGAAACCATGCCCAGGGCAGAAACAGCAAGTAAGGGATGATGAGTTGCTGTGCCCAGCACTGGTGGGGACAGCTCCTGCTCTCAGACCAGCTCAGGGGTTCAATGGGATCTGGGAGTTGCAGGGATTGTACAGAGCCCCAGGACCTGAAGCAAAGCCATAGACAATCCTTCTCTTTTAGAGGAGGTGAGCATCATCCCTGAGCAACCTAATCAAAGAAATGACCCAAACAGCCCAAACTCTGTGATACACTTGAGCACAAACCCTGGAAACTCTCGTTAACTCCTCTCCTGTCTGGAGGAAAGGCTCTTTCCCTGCTGAGCAGGTATTTGTTTACTCTGGGAAAGTGTTAATGCAAGTTTGTGCCATCAGCATCTGCTGCAAATGCCCACAAAAGAGCCAGTCCCTGCCACGTCCTGCTGTTGAACCCAGTCGGGTTAAAGTGTGGTCACACATCAAAGGTGCCCTCAAACCAACAGCTTCCTACAGATCTGTGTGCTCATGCTCAGATCTGCTGACTTTAGGGATAAAATATATCTCTTACTACCTTTTGCTCCTGTAAGCAGGGCATAGCCACCCAGCAGTGGTTTCAGGGCAGGAGCTGCCTCCCTTCCCATCACTCTGTCCCAGTGATGGGAAGAGCTATGGTTCTTCAACCCCAGAGCCTGGGGTGACTTTACTGAGCTTCCAGCAAGCAAAATAAAAATAAAAATCCTAAACAAACAAAAGTAAGAAACAAAACCCCTTCATGTTTTTCATGTGGGTTTTTTATTAATGTGGAAAATTAACTAGAGCCTATAAGCCCAGAATCCCACAAGGGTAGTAATGGTAAGTCACTTTTCAGAGTGTAATCACAGTGGGAGAGACAAATATCTGCAGCATGTCTGCATGGGCAGGATTCATGCTCAGGAGCCACAAGGCTCCTCCAGCTCCCTCAAACCACCCAAAGGCTTTGAGAGGCCTACGGCACCACAGTCCTGATCCCCCTTGGCTGTAGTTTATTTTATTTTTTTTCCTCTCAATCAGACAATGCCTTTGGGAATCGTTTGCTCTCTATTCTAACGTGCCTCTGACCAGGCAGGAGGCTGTGCTGATCTCCATGCGATGTGTCTATCATCTTCGTCCAGGCATTTTAATTTACACTGCAGTAAAAAATTTGGCACCCAACATTTTCTACTTCAAGCCACAACGGAGAGGCTGTTCTGAAGGCTTGACTGTGCTGGTTTCCCTCCTCCATTCAGGGGGTGCATGTGTGGAGGAAGGACATTGGAAAGAAAACCCCCCAAACCTGGGATGACAGCTTTTAATCCCGTCAGCCTGGGATCTCATTGCTGGAATGACTCTGGCAGATGAGAATCTCTTTATCTATCCAGAGGAGCTTTGCAGCATGCAGAAATACAGATGATCCTAAATAAATATATATCTATATCCTAAAGCATTGACAGAGACTGTCTTACTCCAGGACTGGTACAAAATATGGGATTCTTTACTCGAGGAGGTCACTTTGGTACACAGGGGCTTCTCCACGCCCTTGCACAGCCCTCAGAGCTGGGTTGGGGAAACCTCTGCTGGGGACACGAGGCTCTGGGGGCTCTGGGACCTTTCCCTGCCCTTTCCCCCCACGTCAGAGCGAGCTGCAGGTCGGTGCAGCCCCCGCTGAGCTCCGGGAGCCGCGCAGTGAGGGGACTCCTCTGCTGCTGCAATGCAGGGCTCAGTGCAGGTTGCAGAAAACGAAGGACACACAGACACTGCAGAACCAGGTCCGGAGGCTGGAGGGGAGGATCAGAGCCCAGCCCGGTGCCGTGTTCGCCTCCCCATCTGTCTACCTTTGGCTCCGTCCATTTTAAGCCAACACCATCCATAGCCAAGCAGCCAGCAAAGGGCACCTCGGGCACTGGCAAATTTAGGAGGTGAAGGGGCACAAATGCAACCAGGAATAGGCAGGGCTGATTTGTATGGTCCTACACTGCTTATCTAATGCTCTGGCAAGAAGCTGGAGCCAATTCATCATTGTTTATCCCCAAAACAGCCACTGCCTCTGCCAGATAATGTCTGGGGAGAGTCATCTCTCCTCCCTCCTGGGGCCATTCCTGCTTTGCTTTTCAGGGAGGTAGCAGTAATTCTGCTGGGCACAGGGAAAATGCACCAACAGGAACACACTGAGCCAAAATTCTTACAAAAACTTGTGAAAATAGCAAAAAAAAAAAAAAAGAGAGTAAAGCAGTTTTCTTTCTCTTTCTTATTTATCACCTCCACTGTTTTCAATATAAAATAAGGAGAGGACAAAAAAGAAATACTGTAAGTGAGGAAACAGCAGCCTTTCAATTTGTTTTATGCATGTGAATTATTCTCATGAATTAGGATATTTTTGTTTTAGACAAGTTCCCCAAAATTAGGAGGGGTGAAAGATCAAAAAGAACTTGGATCAAATTTCCCAAGCAGGAAGCACTTTTCCTGCCCCTCTTTCCTTACCTTAGTCTGGATTCTTACAGTTACCTGATGGCTTCATTTACTTCTGTACATTTACAGAGCAAACCTCCCTGACATTAACTAACCCCAGCTTTTTTTTCCTACAGACCACCTTCAAAACCAGCAGAAATGTGAATTTAAGAAGGAGCACACCTTCAGAAGACAGAGTGGAAGATAAAAGACACGGAGCGGAGCCGTGGACGACGTGTGTTTGCTGTTGCACAGAGAGATGGGGAAACAACCAGCCACGAGGAAGAGAGTGAAGAATTGGAGCCAGCTCGGCAGGTCACACACTGGCAATGCCTCAAGGACAGGAAACAAATGATCCACTGCTGTGTTTGTAATAGGATGGAGGGGAAAGGATGGCAGGCAGGCAACACACTCCCGTGGATGGGAGGAGTAGGAGGGAGATGCTGGTGGAGGCAGCAGAATCCACCTGCTGAGTGACCCTTTGAAGAACGTTATGCCTTCATTTTTTCCTGTCTTGTTGCTGTCCTGATGGAGTTGCCAGGGTTCTGGGCATTCACAAGGTGGGATGGAAGGTGATGGAGGAATGAGATTGGAAAATGGGACTGAAGACCCAAGGGACAAGGAGAGGAGGCTGCTGAGTTGTGGGACATGAGATTCCTTCTGAAAGTACCTTGGAGTTTCCTGGAAAGAAGGAAGGCTGAGAACAGAGGGGACAGAAACCATCAGAAGGGGACACAGTGGTTGGGTGATGAGTGCCAGGGAACCACAGTGTTATGGAGCACAAGGGAAGCAAGAGGGATATGGGCAAAAAATAAACAATAATAAATATTTCAGGACCTGCACTACTCCTGACAGCTGTAACGGGTGTATATCAAGAGCTCCCACAAACCCTGGAAATTTCATTAAGAAGCCCACAATGCCTGGACACATATGGAATTATGATACTTCTCATCCTTTCCTGTGTCAAAATCCTCCAAGCCTCAGCTGCCTTAAAAAGTTGTTTATAATAAATACATCTTCTTAATGCTACCATATAGGGTATTTGCAGCTGGATAGATTTGACTGATATAGCACATTCTTTATGGCGATCATTCCTTGATTAAAAAAAATATATTTTCTGTGTCAGGCTCTTTCTGTCACTATCGACCATAAATCAATTTGTCACATAAATGGTAATAAAACAAGAGGTGTTTGTTCTCTCAAACACCACACAAGTGGGTTTTGCAGCATGGTTATAGCTCTGTAGGATGTCAGACTCCGTGGTCCTTGCCCTGATGGTCCCGGGAGGGCAGCACAGCTCCGTGGCACTGGAGGCAGTGGGGGGAAGAGTCACAGACTCTTCCAAGCATCACTGGTGTCACAAGGGTCACAGCTGAGTCCTGGGCCAGTGCTCACTGCAGAGCTCCCCAGACAACCCAGACCCAAAGGGAATTGTTTAAAATTCTGGGTGTCGCACACAGGTCAGTGGTGCTGCAGAGTGTGGGTTTGTACCTGTGAGTGCCTCTGTGTGTGTCAGTAAGAATAAACCTCTTCACTCACTGCAATGACTGTCAGAGTCCCACAAAGTGATGCTGGAGCTGCTTCTCCTTTCTGTGCAAGATTCCCACAAATACTGCTGTGCAAAAAACACTTTCTCCTAGTGAAGTGTTCTTATTTTTTAAAATTTCCTAGCCTGGAAACACGGCACAAGTCATCTGTGCTGCAGGGACCCCAGTTGCAGCCTGACTTGCCGGCCGTGCATCTGCCACTCCTCACTTTCCGAGCGTCTCCAGTTTCAGCCTGGCATCTCTGATCGTAAGTCTACTTAACCATTTTAATAGCACTAAATGGAGTCTGTGTTCCTGCCCTTATCTGCTCTCTATGTCTTCCGGGTCATACATGCTTAGTTTACTGCCAGAGACAAGTTTTTACTGCTGTCAGCACTGCAGCGTGCGGTACCTGCAGAGCAGCAGGCTGCGGGCTCTGCGCTGCGTCCTCGCTGGCAAGGAAATTACCACCCGCGAGCTGATTCCCCAACAATTTGTCTTGTGGTTTCTTAATTGGTACCATCAAGGAAAAATGCCGGAGAAAAAAAAAAAAAAAAACCCACTNGGTGATGTTATCTATTTACAATCCTTTTGTGCAGCAGTAATAATAATTAACATAACAACAATGACTAATAATTAGGATTGCTTGCATTGAGTTAAGGACATGATTTTGTTTTCCTTTGTGCACATGCAAATCTGGACTCATTTTCCTCTTGTCACCAGAGGAAAAAAAGTGTGAGAGGAGAATAAGTCCACAAGCAGGGAACATGCATTTATCTGGGCATATTTAATTGTGGTTACTGCTGGCAGGGTAACCCCCAGCACATACCCGTGTTCCCATGTAGGATGCATGTGGGGCTGTGCATGTCCACTCCATCTGTATTTCCCACCTGGAAAACCTGGTCAGCTGTCCTTAAAATCATATCAAACAGAACAATGCAAGTGGAGATGATAAAAGATGCAGAAAAGATGCACACGTGGCTTCATTCTCACCCCCCTTCACTCTGAGCCCTGCAGGCTGGATCTGCAGTTCCAGCAGCTCAAGAAAATCTTTGTCAAATTAATAGATTTAAAAGTAGAAAACCCCAGCCGAGAGTCCGGGCACGCTTCTGAGATCACCTGCTCGGGTTCTGCACCAGCAGCACTGATGGAATTACTTTTGCTTTACACCAGCATAAATAAAAGCAAGATCAGTTCCACTATCTGGAAGGTAAGGATGAAGTTTTACAGCCTCCTTTTCCCTTATCACACCCAGATTTTTAATACCTTGGAAGTATAATGAGCAAGGTTGTGCCAATGCCTGGCTCTCTGGGCTTGTAGGCACTGCTTGTGTTTGGGCTCTCACCCCCTTTTCCCCTAGAAATTTGGGATGCAAGCAGCAGTGGGGCTGGAGAAATGATCAGTTGTTTATGAACAGATAATTTATTAAATCCCCTTGGCTAAAGTAATTCCTGCCAGTGCGAAGGTACAACGGAGTGAAAATGAATAATCTCTCCTGCAATTCTCAGGGGCGAGGGACCACACTCCCTGTGTGCTCTGTTGCTATATTTAGCACAGATACAGTAAGTGCATTCCTGCATGGAACTGCTCTCCCCAAAGAGCACTTTTTTGGATCAGGAGCGGCTGCAGAGCAGCTGGATCTCCCTGGGTGTGTTAGTGGGGTGGGTTCTGCTGCAGGATGGTGAGCACAAAGTTACCGTAAACTGAAACCTGGGGTGCAGGGCTGGAGCCCCTGAGCTGGGAAAAATCAAATGTAACAGCTGTGACTTACCCCAGCGGTCACTCCAGCTCTGGAGTTATCTAGTTACAGGCACGTTGCTCCTGCTTCATCCAGCCCTGGACCTTAATATAACTTTTAAATCGTTGCGAAATGAACTTTGCATTTTATTTCCTTGGACTGTGAAAAAAATACATTGCTGTATGGTGCCCTGGGATAGGGACAGAGACAGCTATTTATACCATTTCCAGCAAAACACCCTATGAAACATGAAGGGAACTGGAAAATCAATAATCATTATTACAGTGTCTCTGGGTCTCGGGTGTGTGGGGCACTGCACATCCCTGCTCCAGGATCCAGCCCCTGCTCAGAGCATTTGCAGTGACGCAGTGCGGGAAGGAAAGGAAGAAACAGGGAAACTGAGGCAGAAAATTAGTTTCTAAAGAGTTTATGGTGCAGCAAATCTTCTCTATCCTCACTGCCCAGGGGCTCTGGCAGGGAGCGTGGGTGTCCCAGCCTGTGGGAGCACCTCTGCAAGAGGCACAGGGCCAGTGCAATGCGGTGTGGGGCTGATGTTTTGGGAGATGTGTGTTTTTGGCAGGGATATAAACCTGCTCAGATGATGCAACTGTGCTCTGGACCATTTTAGGACAGGCTTATGTGTCATGCTCCCCCAGGGTTAGCTCCTTTGGCCCCGTCTTACTTCCATCCTCTGCCTGCAGGCAGGGCAAGGCAATGGAGTTGGTGCTCCTTCCAGCAGGTTGTTCATCCCTTGGAGGGACTGAAGCCCACAGTGGTGGCTTGGGCTGGTTTCACCAAGGTGGGCTTGAGTGCCACACCTGTACACAAAACCATCCTGACAGAAACACCACAGATGCCATCAGGGTTGGGAGGTGACAAGGAGAGCAATCAGCACTGCTCTGACTGCACTAATGCTTATCATGCTCTAAAAACACTGAGTTATGAAACTCACTCCACCACACAGGAATCTTCTGGGTGAAGGAAATCACTGAAGTGAAATCCCAAGGGAATTTCAAAGCTGGTGGCACTTGCACATCACTTTCAGAACAATCTTCTCTCTTTTGGGGGCAGTACTGCAGGAAAAATCCCATTGCCTTTTTTCCTGTGCAACCAGCACCTACGTCCTCGCCGTGGCAGAGCTCAGGAGGGAGGTGAACTCAATGGTCAGGAGTCCTTGCTCTCCCCTCCCTCCTTCCCCTGCATCCCTGGTGCACCCCATGGGTCGGGTGCGGGAGCTGCCCCTTTGCCTGGCTTTGTCTGGAGTGTGTGCACAGAAGGCAGATGATGGTAATTGATGTGCTGCTTCCTTCAGGTTTAGGTTTCCTGTCAGCTGAGCTGCAGATAAACCATAAACACAAAGAACAAACAAACAATTAGCCTCCCTCGGACCCAGCACACAGACACTCTGCTGAGGTTTATAGCCATTTTCCAGCTTTACTGCCAGGATAAATCTTTCACCACCCACTGCCCAATCAACCTCAATACAAAAAAGTTGTTTGTTCTGTTGGTTGGGTTTTGTTGTTGAGTTTTTTTTGTTGTTGTTGTTTTTTTTTTAATATATTTGATTTTTATATTTAGGAAACATTAAAACAAGAGTGCAGAGAGAGAGGTGGAGACTGACATGTAAATTCTGTATTGATCCAGAGGATGTGTTGGCTTGATTCTTCCTGGTGTGGAACCAGATGAGAGGCAGAACAACCTCTGCTTCCTCTGAGCTGTGTTTTCCATCACTGCTGGATCTCCATGTGCAGCATCCTTTGGCCCCACACATCCACCATCACCCTGGTCACACACCAGTGGGTGCATCAGGCCAGTGGATGCTGCCTTCCATAAGCCCCATAGTCTGCTTTATTACCCAAATTTATTCTTCAATCTGAAAAAAATTAGGATAAATCTGTTTGTTTTCTATCCTGCACTTGTATATAGCCCCGAGGTAGGTTTTTTTGTCACTGGGTAGAAATTCCCTTCATGGTGTCACTGGTGCATCACTGGCATAAAAGACTGATTCAGATTTGGTGGTAAATTACCCATAGCTTTTTTTTTTTTTTTTTTATGACTGTGAATTTTGTCAAAACTTTGTGTGGCAGTTTCATTTTGTGTCTTTATCGTCCAGCGAGGGGGAGCTGGGAGTGCTAAATTAATTTCTGTGGTGAGACCAATAAATTCAGCTCTCCTGCTGTAAAAGATACATTAATTTTGCTACATTCCCTTTTTTAATAGGCACAAAGCCACCTGGATAAATACAGGTAGCACAGAGAGAGCAGCCATGGACCTGGGCACAGAGACTGTCAGCTACAATAAATAAGTCAGACATTAAGAAAACAGTATATGCAGAGAAACTTCACTTTCTTTTTACTTTGGTTTTTAGCATATTTTTTTGTGTGAAGTGAGGGAAAATGGTAGGCTCCAATAATTTCATCTACCATAAAGATGTGAAAAGAAGGTGAAGAATGTCCTTTGGGTTTAAAATATTTAGAGGTTTTAATGTTTAATGCCAAATACTTTGGTTTTGATAAGTACAATAAAGGAAGTATTAATCTCACATACTGTGCACTTGGACATGGGGCTATTCCCTCATTATGGCTTCACTGCCAGTGGACAAACCTGGGGACCATTTCTCATGGATCTGCTTAGGGATAAGCAGGGATACTTGGGACTGTTTTCTACAGCAGTTCAGGGGTGACTTTTTGTTGAACAGCAGAAGGTGGCTGAAGATCACCAACCTGACTGGGAGAACAGACCTCTGACACCCATTGGCAAGTCACATCCAGGGACAGATAAACCAGACACCCAGCCCATCCTGGGGATGTGACTGGATTGATTATATGGGGAGAATGAGGAATTTGTGTTTGGTGTGTGACTTGGTGTTCCCATGGCATTCCCTGCCCAGGGCTGGGAGAAACAGGAGACACCAACATTGGCAAGTGAAACACTGAACCACAGGCAGAGGCTTTTGCTAGAGGTGCAGATAAGACACGATTTGGTCCTTGTCACAATTTGGGGCTGTGCAAACAGCACTGGCCAGAACTGAGAAATTATTTTGTGGGGGGAAACATCTTTTAATGGGCTCATTGCAAAACCTCTTTTTATACTGCAACTGGAAAGTAGCAAATCTCAGGCTGGTGGCTGCTGAGGGAAATGCCCCTCCAAGGTCAACTAGTTCAGAGCCCTGGATTGGTAGAAGGTTCTCAGAAAATGCTGATTTTATCATTGGTTTTGTGCCCAGTTCTGGTCTGGAGGTGATCTTGTTATCACACATTCAGAAGTCAATCAAAGATACATTGAACAACGTTTTGGATGAACAGTTGGATGGCTCTTTAGTCCCAGAGTCTGAAAATCAGACTCAGAGGCCTCCAGAGGCTTGCTGAAGTGAGGACAGGCAGTGATGCCAAATGATGTCTGAAAGAGCTCCATGTCCACAAGAACCCTGCTCACGGCAACGCGTTCCCATTTCTTAGACGGATCTGTGTCCTGTGCTGTCTAGCCAGAGCATAGATTTCCTGCCAAACCCTCCTTGCTGTGCTATTACCTCATCCCTCTGACACACTGTTTGTCCAATTTCACCATTTTTCCTGCCTTGTCTGGAGGGTGAACTCTCTGAGACAAGGACTTTGCATCCGTTGCAGCTCCACATTGTCCCCAGACACTGTGGATGGGTCCTGCAGAGGTTCTGCAGTGAGTTCTCTGCAGGGACACAAGGGACTCTTTTCTTGTGTCAGTCTTAGCTGGTTTGGGGTAGGTAGAGTGAGGTGGGGAGCACTGCCAGGGCTTGTCAAATGCAGTAGGAGAAAATCCACAGGACAGAAGGTACAGCCACGTTTCCTTGCAGCTCCTAACACGGCCCCATCACTGCCAAGAAGGAAACAAAGCAGGGAAGTCAGGGAAAAAAACCCACAGAGCCTGTAGCCTTTGTGTGGCAGAGCAAACATCGCATGTAAATCAGCATGCAAATGAGGCTGGCAAGGCTCTAACGAGAAAAAGTTACCACCAAGGCTCCCGATGCAGCCCCAAGGCTAAGAGGAGTATTTCACTGCACACGAGCATCCGGAGCTCAGGCACAAACGGAGCTCGCAAGGAGTGGAATAAAAAGGGCAATTTAAGACAAGGGTGGCTGTAAGTAGCAGATGAGGAAACACAATAAAAGGGAAGATTTCTTACCCTGCAAGTGAATCCATTTACTTCAAAGGTACTACATTTCTTTGATACAACAGCATAACGTTTTTATTGGGGACTAATTGAGCCAGTGATATAATTACGACAGTAAATTAAGGCCTGAAGTATACTTTGAATTTAGGAATAAATTCGTAAATACTTCCTTATCAGTGGCATGTAGGAAAACGGCCAGGCTGATTTAGCAGGGAGGGATCCTTATGTATTGGCCACCTCAGGAAAACCATGAGCCCTCTTTCCACATAAAAATGAGTGATACATTAACTGCTTTGACTGCAGCCTTTTAGTCACTGCTTGCTATAATCAGTTTTACTAGTGGGTTAATAAAATTTAATTAATAGTTAATTAAGGCTTACAGTCAAGTATACCCATTTTTGATCACTTTATCATCACAGTGTTTACATGAAGGTGCAAAGCAGAGCCCAAAATTCATCTGTCTCTGAGTGCTGCTCAGGACAAGCAAGGGAGAAAAGCTGCATTGCCTTTGAGCCTTGGGAAGGGGACAGAGGTGATCACAAAAGCTCTTCTTGGGATGTCAGGCTGTGTCTGTGTCTTTCACTTGCAAGTCTGCAGCAGAGTTCTTTAAAACCCTGCATTCCTCCAGTCTGACTTTCCTTGCTGGTTCCAGATCAGCTACTGCTCAGGAAAACAAAAAGGCAAACATCAAAGAGCCAGAAGTGCTCTCAATCAGTTCATCCTTTCCCCATCACTATTCTGCCCATTAGTGCCCAGATATCCTCAAAGAGGATTAATAAATCCAACTTTAGCCCCAAAACCAGACCAAGCTTTCTGCAGTTCAGTGACACTCTGGGTGTCTGACATGTTGAAGGAAGCTTCAACCACACGTACACCCAGCAGAAACTGGATATTGGAAAGGAGAAAAGCCCTTGAATAATGTGTTTAATGCAGAAAAATGCCATCGAACTGTTTTTTATGGAAGTGTATCCCTCAGAAACTGCTGACTTCTCCTTTATTATATTTAGCAATACAAATAGCTGAGAACTGTGTTTGGGCTCATTGCAGATAAAGTGCTGGAAAGATAGTGGTGGAGTGAAGGGACATTTATTTCTCTTACTGAGACCTGCACCGTGCTGCCACAGCTGGTGAATCTTATCTCTAAGGCTTTTCTTGGGAATAAAGCATTTAGCCTTTGTAGCTGGGTCTTGTTACAAGGAGCAGGAGAGAAGATTCAATTATGTGCCCTGGCACGGGGAGAGGGAATGAGCAACAACAGAGTGCTGATGCAAAGAGAAGAAAGTCATGCAGCAATCACCAATGCCCTGAACTGCACACAGGAGACCTGATTGACCACAACAGTGTGATCCCAGAGAGAAAAGGAAAGATGAGAGCCTAGAGTGCCCTCCAAGACAGATATGATCTTGGCAATCTGCAGATGGGCTGTTGCATTTTCTCAGGATCTCTCTAGTGTTTCTCCTTGGAGGGGTTTACAGATAGAGAAATATTGCTCTCCCCAGAGATCACCCTAAACAAAAGCAAGAGCTCAGTGAACCTCCCTTCCTCAAGTAAAACAGCGTATCACAGTCCTTGGATTTATTATTGTAATTGCTACAGGAATTACTGATATCCTTGCTGCATCCTTGCTAACCTTGCCTCAAAACCAGTCAAGTATCAGCCAGGGGATGATACTGCATGAGTGCAGCCCACTAGGCAGTTTTACACTCTTGCAGATGGGCCTGACAATATGAAACCCTGGCCAGGTTTGGCCCAGTGTGCTGCCAAGCCCTCAGTGAGCTGGAGCCCTGCTCAGAGGATGGCGTTTGCTCCGAGCTGCCAGCGTGCTGAGCCTCACCTCCACGTCCAGGCAGCCACCGGCACATCCGAGAGCAGGGCAACCTGCTGGGCTTCCATCAAAGGCTCATTTATCTCTCGTGAAAGTACATGACGTATCAAATGTTTTGCCTTGATTAATGATGCTAATTAAGCTAATGGATTTGAGCAATTTTACAATTGATATTTTTATGTAATTTTGTTTTTGCTCTGCGGTAGCCAGAACTTACTGCCCTGTCAGCTTCCCTCAGTCATGTTCAACATTATGCACAGACATCATCTTTAAGGTCATATAAATAAACAAAGCAAGAAAGCTCCTCAGATTTATCCCAGCCCTCCCCCTGCCACTCTCTGCACACTCCCAGCATGTGCAACGAAGCAGATTTCAAAAGCAGGGAGCAGAGTCACAAAAAGCAATATCCCAGCAGAGAAAAAAGATTGGATTTGGGGGGTCACGAGGTTGGATTTGGCTTCTAGAAATCCAGGTCCTTGTCTCAAGTCTCCTGTGAGTCCTTGGGGGCCATGAGGAAGCTACTTCCTTCTCCATCAGTAAATTAGATAAACTAGAAGGATGTTGTCTTGCTGGGGAGGCGGCTGCAAACACAAACACAAAATTCTGGACTTGATGACCTTAAGGGTCTTTTCCAATCTAAATGGTTCTATGATTCAATTCTATAGCACGGATGTGTCAGAGGGAGGGATGCTGACCTAAATTTGAGGTCTGAAGGAGATGCTGTGACACTGACTGTACACCTGAGATACAGACCAGGTGGTGCTGCAGGGAGAAGCTGTTTGCATGGCAAACACCAGGAGCAAAGGGCAAGAACTGGGCATGCAGTTTCCTCAGTGCAGTATTGCACACACTGAGGAGGCTTTAAAAATCCTGTTGTTTTTATGGAGTGCCTGAATCCCCACAGGTGGAATTTGTGGGTCTTTATTTGTTTACAGGACACCATCAACCAGAGAGCCATGTAACTACTGACCATGTAATTACACTGTAAGGCAAGTTCCACATGTTGACAGGGTAAATAAAATAGCAGGTTATTTTTTCCTGTCTGCAAGGGAGAGGATTATCATGAGATCTTACAGCTGCAAATTATGTAGTAATTATGGCTTCAATAACCAGGCAACTTCTAATATCATTACCAAGTGATTGCCAGGGAGACTGTCACGTTCTGGGATACATCAATCATGGATACTGGAGAATGAATGACCTGGCAGCTCCAAGCACCAATCCCACCAATTCATTTCCAACTTCTGTCCAGTGTATTTTTAAGCACCTCAAAGGAGGGTTTCCACAACCAGCCCTGGGAGATGCTAATGCCTACCAGGAGGAGAAATGCTGGCCTTCATCCCTGTAGCTGGCTATTTATGCCCCACACTCCTCGCTGCTAACAACCACCCTGGCTCCTGGATCAGCCTCCTGGGAGTGCCTGAGTCTGATGGCTTTGAAGGAGCCAAGCAAGGAGCCAAGAGCAGGAAAATCTCTGTGGAGCCTTACTCAGCACCCTGCTAAAGCAATAATTACCTATGCAGAACTCCAGCTCAGCTGATAGCACTGGGCACTATCTGTAAGCCCAAATCTTGGCCAAACTTGCAAAAATGCATAATCTCTCATGCTGAGCATGCTTGCAGGAAGAGGCACACCTGGAAAATGAAAAGGCTGTGTGTGGGTGAGAAAAAGAAATGAATAATGATTTGTAGAGTTTCACATACTTTAGGTTTTGTGCCTGAAATGAAACAGCGTTTGATTACTCGTGTGTTTAGTGAACCTAGAAACCAGGTCAATGGGTCAGCAAGGAAATAGCTAAGAGGCATTTGGGTGTGTGCCCTGCTCTGCATTAGGACTCAGAGGAAGGAGGCAGGAGTTAAAGCTTTGGCTCTGCCAGGGCTGAAGCAAAATTGCACTGTGGGATGGAGTCCACATTGCTTGGAGAGCCCAGTCCCCTTCCCAAGGGAGCTGCCAGTGCAGCACCTGGAGCACCCTGGGGTTTATGGGGTGTCCAGATTTCACAGACTGGCTGGAGGAGCTCTCTGCCTTGGCAGATGAGCCATGGTCTCTGCTGAAGATGATGCAGCTATACCTGAGCTACTGCCCTGGGGTATCACAGCATCAGACCTATCTCCTGAGTATGTGCCACCTTTGTACAAACAAAGCCACATATTTTCCCTTAAACTCTACAGCTCTCTAATTCAATTTTTAATTATTGTTCCTTATCATGCTCAGTGTGTTTCTGCTGCACTTAGGAAACTGTCTCTTGTGGTTAATTTAACACCTGCAAATTCCCAGAGCTGTTAACCTAAATCTAGTGGATAAAATCTTTGCCATACATTTAAAAGATCACGAGGTCAGGTCTACTTGGGGCTGAACTTTTGTTACCAAGCACATAAGTGTCTATTTTACTTCCTCTATAAGACAGACCACTGTAGGCTTTATACTTATTTATCATCATTATTGGAGACATTCTGCAGTTGACTGAAAAGTTATGCAAGAGACAAAATCTCAGAAGTGAGTGCTTTTGGGAATATTTCTTTACCATACCCTGCATGAGAAGGACAAATATTGATTCAGAGACTTTGGGTACATCGATTATCCTTTTAGGGAAAGCATGATAGCATTAATAAATCTTGGAATTTTACTCTTTGTGTTTCTGACTGTATTCTCAGCATGGTCACATGCTGAATAACTGATCAGGGTCTCTTTTATCTGTTTTGGGGTTTCCCCTTTAACAGCACAGTGCCAGCTCTGTTGAAATGAATCTGAGCCTTTTCTCTGCCATTGCATGAATTCCTCTTTCCCCCTAAGCACATGTACATGAAAGAAAGGGCCACTAATCAGAGCTCATAAACCTTTTTCAAATGACAAGCTATTACTTCCCTGGCCTGTAAGAAGTAAGGCTTGGCTGCCCTTTTTCTTAAAAACGGAGGGGAAAACAAAAACTTTGAGGGGTAAACCAAGGCCAAGCATTTCAGATGGTTTTGGATGAAAAGAGAGGAAAATTTCAGTGTCCAAGGCCACCACTCACAAAAAATTTCTTACCATCCTCCTCTTCTTTCAAACTAAAGAAGTGGTAAGTTGATTGTCTGAGAAGATCTTGTCTGCCCCAATAATTGTCTGAGGAGACCCAACATTGCTTCAAACCTGAGAGGAGGAACTGTGAGCTGCCAGCAGGGACCAGAGGAGTGATCTGATCTTCTGCCTGTGAAATGTCAGATCAACATGCCCTAGACCTTAGCTGGCCAAGAGATCAGCACACTTACAAGCTCTTAGGAAAAAAAACCCAGCATAATTGCTCAAAAACCTATTCCTTCCACCTTCCCTGAGGGTATGGAAAGCAGATGATGGGTCAGAAGGGTCAGGAGGAGGCTCTGATGTCCCCTGGCAATGGCCCTAAAGGAGTAGCTGTTTTTCCTCAGATGAAGAGCCAGCAGGACAACCATCACTGTAGCAAATCATGCCGCTCTCCTCGAGCCTAAAGGAAATCTTTCAGAGGACATCTGTGACCCCAACAGATCAATGGCAGGTCAGATACCACTCAGAAACATATATGATATTGGCACCTGCCTGGCATGGTGCTCCAAGGAAAACCACCCTTGGCCAATTCCTCCTGAAGGCAAGTCAGCTAATTTGGGCTCATAAATCACGGGTGGTGGGTGGGGAATCACACTGGAGGAGCGGGCTTGCAGTTCATTCTTATCAGTGTTTCTCAGGTCTTTGCTCGCTGTCAATAGTCCTCCACTTGATGTGGCAGAAAGCATTATCATACAGCTGTAATTACAGTCCTCTCATTTTGGAGGCTCCTTAGCAGTTATAAACGTGTGTTTAAATCAAAGGAACTGCGCCGATGTGCAGCCGATGAGGATCTGCCCTTCAGTTTTAGAGGCACCACTTATAATTTGCTTCTATCGTTTTCCTGCAGGGGAGCAACATGCCAAACTGTCTGCACACAGATGAGAAGCAAACAGTGTTTTCCCAATTCTGAACACATTTAAGCCTGTTGGTTTAAAAAAAGGACAAGTTAGGAAGTACAGTCCAACACAAACCGTGCCACCTTCCCACCAGAGCACAAAGCACAGTCCCTGCTCATGATTTCTCAGTTCTATGTGGCATTTTATACTCAAAACCAAAGCCAATAGGAGGCATTACACAATACACTTGTCCTCTAAGGAAGTGGGAAAAATCCACTGGCAGGGCAGTATTCAAACCTGTCTCCTTGTGTTCTGCAGAAAGTTGCTTGGATGCCATGGTTGAACTGAGGGAAGGAGCAGCACTTGTGTCTCCAAACACTTTCTGCTCAAAAACCTCCAGATTTGTAGCTTGTCAGTGCTGGGGCTAGGCTTTCAGCTGGGGTGACTCTGTGTGATGCCACCATGCCTGTGACAATTGAGGAGATGCCTCATGGCTGGCAGCTCAGCCCCCACAAACTGCCCTTCCCCAGCCTTGCTCTGTCCCTTCCCCAGCGAGGAAGGAAACCTGAGAGCTCTTTCTGGTGAGAGCAGCGAGCTTGACAGGCTCATAAATATCCCCCCGCATCCCCTTTCCTTTCTGTCCTTTGAAAGCAAAGAGTGACACTAAGGAAGCATTTGATCACATTGGATTTGTGCCATTTTGCGGCTTACTTGAATGAGCTGAAGGCGAGAGCTGGGAGCAGCAGAGCCTGGGGAATTTCATGGGTGCAGCAGGTTGTTGATGCAGAGAAAGGGCAGCCAGGACTGAGGTATTGGTGGCTCCATCGCTCAGGCCAGCTGGAAACAACCCCAGTGCCTGCTCAGGAGGTGAAGAGGAGGGAGCACAGCAGGGCTGGGTGCTGAAGGTGCCTCAATTTGGAGAGCCCAGTGCTGGTGCATGTGGCTCCTGGGTCACCCTTTCTGGTGACTTGAAGTGAGAGGGGACAAAGAGATCTCTAAGAAGGGTAAGGAGTGTTTTAAGCCTCCTCATGGTATTTACAGCATGAAGAGCATCTCTCCTGCTCCACTAGCTAGACCTGTGTGTCACTGTCATGCACAGGCTGCAGAACAACACACAGTGGGATTTACCCCAATGGCACTGGGCACTCAGTGTCTCTGCCCCATTTAATACATTTCCAGCCCTTTTTCCCACACTGTATATCTACACATGAGAGGGATCAATGCATTTGCAAACTGGTAAAAGCTGGCATTAGTTTTATTTTAAATAGCCAAGGCAGCTCTAACAATGTAACTAAATTCTATATCTAATTTCTCATTTTCAGGGTTTGTGGCTGTAAATCTGAGCTCTTGACACAATCTCTAGTTGGGACAGATTGGCCTTTTGAAAGCCATTGCTGCTCTCACTTTGGAGCTCTGCTTTGCCCTAAGATATGGGCTCTTAGTTTGCAAATGCAGTGTAAATTTATAGTGCTATGTAGAAGAGAATAAATGAGTCTTTATACCGGGTTCTTGGATTTTTTACAGCTCCTATGAATAAAATACAAAGCGACTTGAAAGGCTTTATTAAATAAGAAGGTGGGTGTCTTAAGAGCGATCAGTTATAGGCATTGTGTCAGTGTTGAGAATTGTTGGTTTTAAAGCCTTTGGGGCAATCTATAGTTGATCCAAATGATAAAAGCTTTGCAGGCTTCAGGGAGCTCTGACAGCTCGCACCAGCTGGGGACCTGTCCTGCATTTCCAAAGAGGATTAGCACGGCGCTGCATTTTTGGCCGTGTGTCCCTAACGGGGTGTCCCCTAACAACCCAAGGGGAAACCAGTTTTGGTGTGAGTAATTGCTCGGGGTGTGAATGCACCATCATGACCACTCTGGGTCTGCTGGGCCTGCCCCTCATGTGGGACTGCAAAATGGTTTGTGTGGAATAGCCCTGGAATGTGGCAGCAACAAGCCACTGCCTCTCCAGGACCTTGGGATGAAACAAAGCAGATTTTTATTCTTTTGGAGGGTCTAGAGCCCATCTTGTCTCCTTCTCAGGTGAAATCAACTTCATCTATGAAGCTGATTCCGTGGAACAAAGCCTCATCCTGGCACTAAACCTGAGGCAGCCTGTTTGCCTGTTGCCTACACCATGGCACAGCTTCCAGTGTGCTCTTCTCTCCTTTGACTTCTTTTTCTGTGCAAGGAGAAACCTTTTTTTTCCATTTCTATCTCAACTGATATCACCATTTGGAAGAAAACCAGTTACCCCAGCACCAGTCTGGAGCAGGATCTGGAGCTGAGGGTCCCCACAACCCTGCCAGGGCAGCACAGTGACAAACCCAGCCTGGCAGCTCATCCCAGAGTGGAGATGAATATCCTTCCTGGCACATCCTGGGATGGGGTGGGATGGGATGAGGGCTCCTCGCTGCCCTCCAGCTCGCAGTGTGCTGCAGGAATGCATGTCAATGAGAATCTCTCCTGGCTCCTGCAGCTCTGAGCACAGAACAGCTTTTAATTACCCACGAAGGAGAGAGATCCACAGCTATCCCATACTAATGATGACCGAGTGTCATCCTCCACACCACCTTCCTCTCTGAACCTAAGGGTATCTATGGAGAGGAGCAAGTGGGAGACAGGAATATATGCCTGGCATATGTTGTATAGGTGTATAAACACATTTATCTGTGTATAAATGTATCATATAAATGTTCTGTCTGACAGGGTGATGATGCAGTCAAGTGACATGAAGAGCTAGCAACAGTAAATAATTTTGTCATTTTTACCACCAAAAGATATTTTCATTAGTAGATGTGGAAACACCATACAAACACTTCACTGATGCTCACCCTCCTTTTTTTCTTTTTTTCTTTTTCTTTCTTTTTTCTTTAATAAGGAAATAAAGAATTGAAGGACAAAGTAACTTTGCAAACATAGTACCATGGTTGACAGATTCACATCTTACCTGCAGAATAACTCCTCTTTCTTGCTAGGGAAATCCCAAACTAAGCTCTTTCTTACTGTGTTTACCTTCTTGTCCAATATACTTGGGGTTTTTTTGGTGTTTTCTGCATTATCACTTGCTAAATATATCACAACCCATCATTTACTTGGCTCTGCAGCTCCAAGACCTCCACATGCCTTTCCCTCCTCACAAAATGAATTGCTGGCTCAAATATTTAAATATTAAAAAAATACCACCATACAGTATACAAGCAATTTGTTATCACAGTGTGCAAACAAGCTAGAGAGGGGAATATGCTAAAGTAAATTTTATGTATAGCTACTGTGTAAATTTGCCTATTTCCCAAGAGTGGTATTGTCACTATTAATCGTAATAGCGTTTCTAATATGGCATATTTCCAATATTTTGCCCTTAATTAGGATTCTGATCATACAGCCCCATTTTATTCCTGTGGTGCTTCCCCTTGGCTTTCTGAAACCTGCCCAGCTCTGGTGTGAAGGGTCACAGGGCTGGTGGCACAGGGGAGGAGCAGGCAGGGGCTCCTCAGCTTGCTGTGCCCACCCGAGTCCCCAGGCACCGTGTGCCCATCCCACCACCCAAGGGCAGTCACTGCTGTCTCTTGCATCCCCCCTGTGTGTGGAGTCCTGAGGCAGCAGAAAAGGGCCCCAGCCCTGTTTCTAGCACTAGAATGGGAAGTTTCTGTGAGATGAAGGCTGTCATGTGCAGCCCCTGTTTCTAGCACCAGAATGGGAAGTTTCTGTGAGATGAAGGCTGACATGTGCCCCTTGCTGTTTGCTAAGACGTTGTGTAGAGGTTTAGGGGAGAATGAGATTGTTTGGAGAGCAACACTAGAGCGATGTGGGAAGGGAATAAGATCATTTCCAAGTGGGCTGGGCTGTGTGAGTGTCCTTGAGTGTGACTGAGAAGGGTTTCTGCCAGCGCTGATGCAGCGCAGCCGCTCCCGTGGGCAGGAGCCTGGGGACTGCTGCTCCAGGTGAGCTCCGCAGGCCAGGGCAGGTCAGGGACTCGAGGTGAGTGTTTGCATGAGCCACCTTTCTGAAGGATGAGCAAACTACTGCCTTTAACTGCTTTAAAGTGCAATTCTCCCGTTTATGTAGGCATGGCTTTATACAGGCTGTCCTTTCCTCTGCCTAAAGGCTGTGGTTCTGTGAGACCCTGGCACACGCTCTCACCTCAGGCTTTGCTGTTTCAAACACACATTTAAAAGAAGCAGCATCCTTGCACACAGGTCATACAAAGCACATGTGCCTTCCTGCTGCCAGAGTCAGGCACAGGATGCTGATGCTGCACCACTGGAGGGTTTTTTTCAGGGGAAATGTAACCAGATCAATAAGCCCCAGCAGAAAGGAGAGGCAAGAAAAGACAGCAAGTGGCTGTGTGCTGGTAGCACTGAAACAGTTAAAAAAATAATCTGGTTTTGTCTAAAAGCTAAAGTAAGTGCTGTAGGAAACCTTCACATATTCTCTTGGTGGGAGGGTGATATTTTATAACAAGCTTGGTGAGCTCCTGCTCTGTGGCCTAAAGCAAAACCTTTAACCTCCTCCACGTCTGCCTTCTCAGCATAAGGAGAGAACACCAGCTCACCCTGCCTTGGTAAAAAGCTTCAAATGCCATGGAAGAGGTGTATAAAAGGGCTTCTTGTATCCCCATGATATGAGAAGGGCAGAGCAAAAGATCTTCACACACCGTGGATCAGGAGAGCTCCTCTGACTTCAGTGGAGCATCACCAGTTTGTCTCTTCTCCCGTTTTATGCCCACCTTGGAAAGGGCAGAAAATGGGTCATTCTCAGCTGGGCTTGACCCAGTTCAGCCAGGACTGGGGCTATTCCAGCAGTCCCAGTATTAACCCTCCAGGGTTATAAGCTGTTCTTAGGACAGAGCTAGAGCAGATCATCCTCTTTTTTTTTATTTTTTTTTTACTCCTGAGAAGTGTGTGAATGGAACAATTTACAAGGCACCAATAATTACCTGCAGTCCTTTCAAACACCCGAAGAACCATTCAGAATCCAGTAAATAAAAAGGGACAGCGTTGCTGTGACCCTTCCCAGCCTCACTTGGTCTGAGTTACCCATTATGCAGTAAATAAATATCTGTTATATGGCTATTTTTATTTTAATAAAAACACTTCAAACTGCTTTGCTTTCCCTTAATTAAAAACACATCAAGCCATGGATAAAGCATTGTGGAATGGCTTGTTGTGGCATTGCCTTTTACAGCTGGGAAGCAAATTCCTAATAAAATGGTTTTTGAAAGGAATATTGCCTTCATTCAAATCTCCTATAAAAACTACCCATCCATTAATTCCAATTAATGACACTACAGCATTTCCACTAACACTGGTAGTAATTCTTGGCTAATGGATGATTTTCAAGAAAATCAGAATCAATGTTATTTTGGACAGGACCCTTGCAGAATTAATTTACTGCCCCGATGTTAGCTAAATCAGCATATAAATCACAGTGGTTTGAACTGGTTTCTCAGTGCCATTGCACACAGCCCACGACATGAGTTTCCTGTGGGCTTTACAGGGAGAATATATAAAATATTTCAAAAAATATATAAAATAAATATATACACCCCATCCCCCAAATATATGTATAATATGTAATGTTTGTTCTTCAATCACCAAAATGGAAGAGGAGAACCAATGACACAGTGACACTGAACTAGTCAGGAAATATTGAGTAAAAATGAAGTTTCTGTCTGATAGCTTCTAGTGAAAACTGAGGAACAAAGCACATGAGACAGTGATGGAAACTGCACGGGAATAAAAGGTTTTGACAGGCAAGCAGGGAAAATTTCACAATGCCCCTAATAAGAGGCTTCACACAGTGATGGGAAGGGTTAAGTAATTTCTTCCTCCTCCTAAAGGACTTTAATTAACAGCTGATCATGTTGCTTAATCTATGCATCTCTGCCTACCTGCTGCTGTTCTTTTGTCCTTTTGGAGAAAGGGTGGTAAAACTTAAATTGTTGACCTTGAAAAGCAATCATTCTGCAATCACCTCATTGGGAGAGCTAACAGCATCTCTGGAAGCTCCACATAAACACCAGAAAGGGTGGACAGCAGTAAAATCAGGATGGGCTTGGACCAAGTAATCCCCTTTCCCTCTTCCATATATCATCAGTTTTACACCCTTACCAGCGACCTTGCTGCAAATGGAAACCTTTGTGTGTAAGAGCAGAATAAAGAGCAATTAATGTAAAACTAGCTGTTTATGTGGGCAGTTCTGGGTTAATTTAAGTCTGTTCACCAAAATGTACCCATCACCAGAGCACCAGCAGGGCAGCCCCCGTCCTGAAACCCACTGGCAAACTGTCAGCATGGCCCGTACCCTTGAAACGCCCCAAAAATGTTGAGCACAGCTGTTGACTGCTCATCTGTAGATAGAAAAATTCCCACAGTACACCTGGAAGAAGACCAAAGAGGTGCCTGATGGGATGACAGCACATCCCGGATGGTGACAGGACAAATTTCCTAAGCTCATTGACCGTCGCTGCCTACTTCCAGGCCAGCGGATGCTGAAAATGGTCTTATCGGCAAGAGGCTCAGGGTGATCTGGGATCGAAGGCTTAAGAATAGAAAGGGAGGTTATTTATGCTTTATTTCATGTATCAATACTGTGAGAAAAATGCAGACACCAGCAACATGAGAGATTTCTGAAAGAGAAAAGACACAAAGGCAAGCTGGGGGATCACTAATGTAATTCTTTTCTTTTTTTTTTTTTTTTTTCCCTCCCTCAAAGCATTCATTTTCTAATGATTCAGCTGGGCAATTCAAGTCAACTCCCCTTTTGTGTGGTGGATTTGGGTAGAAAACCCAAAGGGTGTTTATTTTGCAGTGTATTACAGAGAAATGACACTAACAGCCAGGGGTACGAGGATGGCATTAGCCGCTCTCGCAGCGGCGCGTTCGAGGGCTCGGCTGGGGCCCACTATCACCATCCCTCCTGCCGCCACCAGACAAGAAGGCAACTTAATAGAAGCAGTTTCCAAATCACAGAGCCCTGTAACCTGTCATTTTCTGGATGGGTTTATTACAGCTTTCTGTGTCTGAAAAAACCCCAGGTTGATCCTTCGCCGGGTTAAAGGGATTGCGGGGTTTCCCGGCTGACGGTAACGCCGTGCTGTGCAAGCTCTGGCAGCTGAGGAAATATTATTTCAGCTGATAATAAGGAGCATTAATGAAAAGAGCTACATCTGCTCGGTTGTAGCAGCATGTCTAATACAAACAGGCTACTGGAAAACTTCACCTTTGCCCCAGGATGGCTCAGGCTTAGATTTTGGGGGCTGTGGGGTACAGACCATCACCCATCCCCCATGCAGGGGTTTCCCAGGGAATCTATTCTCACACCACATCTGGATGCTGCATTTTGAAGACTTAATTCCAGCTCTCTCTCAGTGGAAAATATGCTTAACACTGAGCCATACAATATGACTTAAGCACTTGCTTAAATCGAAGCAAATGCTCAAGCATTCACCTGGTTAAGGATTCTTCCCTGAACAAGGAGTGAGACATGGTGTTTTTTAAACTGATTGATATATTTGGAGTAAGTCAGTATTAATGATCATGTAAATTAAAATCTGGAAGGCAGCCAACTTTTTAAAAGCTTCGTCTGACACTGCAGCTCCTTGCAAATCGACTTTGTGTTCCAAAGATACCAACATGGAAATGCACTTTTACTCACAAATATTTCTGGGCACAGGATGCTTTTAAAAAAACCTCCAGTAATTACCCTGACAAGGTGATCACGAGGGTCGAGTAACATTAAGATCAGTTTGGAATTTATTCAAAATAACCCAAACATGCCCATCATTAATGAATTCTGTTTAAAAAATTAATGATGATATACATTGATGTTCTTAGCCTTGTTTGCTTACTCCTTCCTACTGTGGCATGAACTGGGCTACAAGGAGAAGTGAGGATATGCTCTGAATGTGTTGAAAGAAAACAGAGCCAGGGAAAACAAAACTGACATGAAGGAAGACCTATAATTCTGTGTCACATGTTAATCTCAGTGAAAAATAATGCTGTCAGGTTTTACCCTCACTGATTCCCATTTGGTACTCATCCAGGGAAGTCCAGCACGCCAGGAACCTGCACGTTGCATTAGTCAGGGCTTGTTGATCAACCCCACTGAAGGACACAGAGTTGCCCTTATGTCTCACAGCATACTCAGATTAATTCACCTTAATAACATCCTAAGAGCAAAACGGGACTCAGCCTCCTCCATCCTGCCAGTGCAGCAGGGAAATGAATGCTGCTAGGGATTACACAGCTCAGAAATCCAGTTTGCTGGTGACTGGGTGTGTTTCAGGCTCCACCCTTCCTGCAGTCAATGTGATGTTTGCCGTGCTTCCTTTTCCTAAAGGGAAGAAGTGACTCATGTGGGCACAAGGATAGACAGGCAGGGAGCTGGCATGGATTGCCTCAGATCACAAGGTGGGATGGCACCTTCCAGAGCCAAAAGGGGCTCCAAGAGAGCTGGAGAGGGACTTTTTACAAGGGCATGGAGGGATAGGACAAGGGGGAATGGCTTCAAGCTGACAGAGGGCAGGGTTGGATCAAATTTGAGGAGGGAATTCTTGGCTGTGAGGGTGGCAAGGCCCTGCCCAGAGCAGCTGTGGCTGCTCCATCTCTGAAAGTGCTCAAATCCAGATTGGATGGGGTTTGGAGCAACCTGGAGTAGTGGAAGGTGTCCCTGCCCATGGCAGGGGATGGAATGAGATGGCCATTAAGGTCCCTTCAAACCCAGAGCATTGTCTGCTGCTGTGACCTGCCCGGGGCTGGAGGGTTTGGGGTGTATCAGGAGGGCAGACACAGAGGGCTGGCAGAGTGATGCACAAGAAAGCCACTGTGGCACGGCCAAGGCTTTGTGCTGGGTATGACAGCGGTCACCCCAGAGAGACAAAAATTTGTCAGGATTTGGAGCAATCCACTCCTTTCCTGCATCTTTGCTGCTGACTCCACCAAAAGCCTGGATGCCCCACTAGTGCCAGAGCCACCAGCTCTTTCCCCTGCAGCACATCCACATGCCAGAGCACTGCACCCAAGGGCACCTGAGAGCCCCAAATGCACCCCCCAGTGCAGGTACTTCTTACATCATCTCTGTCCTTCAGTGATGTCCCCTTGGCTCCAACTAAAGCTTTTCCAAGAGAGAGATCCCGGGGCTGCTGTGTAAACTAATCTTGTAAACGTTCCTCATTTTTGCCCAGGCTATCAGAGCAAAATGTCTCTACAGTGCAGTACATTTATTAAAGTCCTAATGGAATTAGAGTCCTCCCACCAAAAAGCCAGATGGTTGGTGTTTTTATGTTATTAGTTAATGCAATTTAGTATTAAAGTTTTGAGTTCAAAACAGTGTATGTTGTTTTCTTTATGACATCTGCTTATATTCTGCCAGCAAGATGAAGTTATGTTTAAACAGGGCCTTTCCTTTATTAATGAAGTCAATTAAAAAAATGACCCAAAGGAAGGGGATATTCAGTTTTGGAAGCAATCACCTTTTATTACTGCGGGCAGTGCTGGCTCTGGGAGCTGCAATGCTGAGCATGCACTGGAAAAGGCCCTCAATGTCCATGGTGTTTAACAGGCAGGGGGAATAAAACCCGCAGAGTGTCGCAAGGGACTTCATCTTTTTGAGGCCATAAAACATCTTCCTCAGGGTGATTGGCAGCTGCCAGTGGTGTGTGGGTGTTTGAGGAGGGATGTCCTTGGGCGAAGAGCACTCTGATGGCCACAGGTTTGCTCAGTCCTCATCCTTCATTTCCAAACCCATCACACACGGTGCAAAGGCAGCTCCAAGACTGCTTCTCAGACGGGCAAAAGGCTCGATTGTACACAGTGCCGCTTTCCACGTTTTATTCTCTCTCCTCTTCTTCATTTTATGGATGTGTTTTATGATATAGCAGCAAGGACAAGTCCCTCTCACTGATTTTAGCACAGTATTGGGAATGGCGAGGTATTTCTGATCATGCCAGGCTGCCCTGATGGTGGCAAAGAGAAGCTCTAAGGGGGAAGCAGGATCCTGTGCGGGAGGACCCAGGCACAGCCTCCATCCCCAGGCTCGGGCTGCACCAGGACAAAGCCCAGGCCTCCCTGGCCATCGGGGGTGATGGCCCTCCCCTCAGGCTGGTGTCACCTAATTCCCCATGCTGGAGCTGCAGCCTTATGGAAAACTGCTGAAATTTACTGGGAGTCTCCTCTACATCAACCCCACAGCCTTTTCCTTTTCATAGCACTGTCCTTGCCCACCTTTCACATTTAGGATTAGGCAGAATGAAAGATAAAATCTTCATTCAATTCAGATAAATCTGAATTTTCTTTTTACTCTCTCTCTCCTTTGTTTCTTTTCTCTCTCTCTCTCTTTCTTTCTTTCTCTCTTTCTTTCTTTTTTTTAAAATACACACATCCCCAAAAGCCATCCAAGCAGCAGCAATGCCATCAAGAAAGAGCTCTCAGCAGTCATCATAGTTGTTCTGGAATGTGAAATTGTGAAATACCCACAGCTATACACTGGAAATATTACCATAGCATTTATGAACATACATTGCCAAGGGAACTGGGCCAGATTTTGGCTGGGTTAATCTCTAATCTCATTGAAGCCAGTGAGAAAAAGTCAAATTAAACCAGTGAGCACCGCATCTGTAACTTGGTTGCTGTCTCCTGCATATTAACTTTGGTACTAAGTCATTAACTATCTATTAATTAGAAAACTAAGAAAAAATTTCAGATCCATCTCAGACAGGCAAAATGAATAATCAGAATAAAATGAAGTGGTTTGTTTCATCTGCCTAAATATCAACCTTTTCCTGGCACATACAGAGTGGATTTCATGGCTGCTGTTAGAACACAAAATAGGGTGTGTTAAAAACGGGGACATATCTGTAAAGCTGTTAACCTGCAAAGCACAGCTTGATACACAATAAGTACATGTAATGTTTTCTATTCTATTCTATTCTATTCTATTCTATTCTATTCTATTCTATTCTATTCTATTCTATTTATTCCATTCTATTCCGTTCCCCACCCTTGGCAGTGCTCCTTGCCATGTGTACACTAAGTGGTGCAGCTCACATCTGTCATGCATGGCAGGTTTCCTCTCCTGCCTCCTCTCCTCAGGCCTGCAGCTGGTTTGTGGCTCGGTGCTTTGCATTGCTAATGATCAGCTTGTTAGATTTGATGTCTGTACAGCAGAGGAGTCCTCTGTGCCTGGGGGTTGTGGGGTGGTGGACACTGGGCTGGTCTTGCAGAGGGTCCCTCTCACAGTGCTCTGAGAGGAGTATGAAAAAGCTCACACCAACCAAAACAGCCTGTGCCTGGCTCTTACAGGCCGCTCAGACATGGCCAAAGCAAAGGGTGAATGGTGGTGTTAACAAAGAATTTGGGCTGAGAAAAGTGGGAATGGTCGTGGCTACAGAGTTTCTGCATCTGGGGATCTCAAGCAGCTTGCTGCAATTAAGATGAGATTCACCAGTGCAGAAAAAAAGCAGAGCTTAACTTATCATTTGCATGCCAGAAAAGCTTCAGCTTGGTTTTTCTTTCCTGTTTTCATATTCTGCAGTAGCTCACCTTGGAGAGGGCCTTGGGGAAGTGGTGGGGTGGCCCTGGGGCAGGGGGCTCAGGGGCTGGGGTGATGCTCAGGGTGCACAGGACAGAGTTCCCCTCCATGTAGCCCTCACTCCACCCACTCATCTCCATGAATCCCCTGACTCCTCATTCCAGCAGCCAAGGCTCTCCATGAGCCCCCAGTTAGCTGGGAGTCAGGCAGGGGAGTCTTGGCTGTCTTGGGCTCCTGCACCCTTCAGGGGTACATCTTGGCAAGAGAGGGTCAGAAGAAGCTGCTTGAGCTCCCTGAGATGCCCCCACCAAGGTATGGGCCCCAGTATTTGCTCCTCAGTGCCTCTGCAGCAGGGAATATCATCTGCACCAGCCAGGCTGCCTTCCTTGTGGTGGGGATCAGGCAGCTGGTCGATAACATGGAGCCTGGCCAGGTGTTCAGCTGGAGATGAAACTCTCTTCTCCTCTCTGCTCCTTGGAAAGTATTCTTTTTTTTTTTTTCCCCCCTTCACTTGAAGCACTTCCTGTAAACCAGAAGATATATGGCTGTTTCAGAGAGTTTTAGTACTTTTACCAGGAACTCCACGGCGCTGCTCTGAAGAAGTGAGGCACTGCGGGTGAAGGAGTGCTTGGCAATTTAGAAGATTTAATAGAAGTCGATTCTACACTTACACACATTAACATTCACACGGACTTGATAAGGAAAAAAAAAGCACTGTCCAGTATTCTTGCAGCTACAAGATGCTGTTTGCCAAAGTCTTTAGTTATAATTAGTCAGATTAAACCCCATCCATAGATAGCTTCAACTCCATCCAGAAAAGCTACCTCACCTTCTATTTTTACAAGCCCTGCTGACAATAAGTACTCTCACATCTGACAGGATATATTGTCTTTGCCCATTGCCTCTTATAACCTGACAGTGAAAAATGTACACTTCAGCATCCAGGGAGTCGTTTGTTACCTCTCCACTTCCTTCTAATTAATGAAAACATAAGGGAAGAAACAATAACTGGGTCTACTGTTCAGGCAGAAAATGATTATTGCTCGGATGAAATAAAAAAAAATATTTTTGGCACCTGATTGCCTCAGCAATGACATAATCAGCAGGGATTTTTACTGACTATGCAATAAAGCTGCATATAACTATAAATGCAAAATGCTTAAAGGGTTTCCCCCCCTCCTTCCTTTGCATGGAGTTACACCTACCATAAAGGCTATCTTAAAGATGATAAAAATGAGGTGCTTTATAGACAAATGATCTTGTTACAGAGAAGTGAGAGATTGGACCCAAAAAGCAGTCTAGCCTGGCTTCACTCAGGGAGATGTGTGGTTTGGCATGCAGCACTTAAATTGCTGTATTTGGGCCAGGGAGCATATTTTTTATACTGGTACATGGGAAAATGATTGATACAGATGAAACCTGGAATTCAGCAGAGCACTTCCCAGGCTTTTACTCCAACACAAGTCAGTGGGGGCCATGGGAGCTGGGGAATGCACACTCACTGACACAAAATGAGTTTCCCCAGTGGCTCTGGGGTTTCTGCTATGAAGGGTGGGGGATTTCTCAGCCTTTTTTTCAATTTTGTTGCTTTCATGAGCACTAAACCTGGCCAGGGCATTTCTGTTTGAGATCTACCTGTAAAACATCTCTGGGGTATCCAAACTTGTTTCAGAAATCTGATTTTTCCATTCATCATCAATTTCTTGAGACTTTTCACAGAAATGTCCTGAATATAATGACTGTCCTGACCTCCATAAATACAGGGCAGTATTTTCTCAGTTGATCAAAATTGCTGAAATGCTGCTATTCCATTTCCCAGGAAGCAAGTTGCAGAGAGCTATTGGGATGAGAACAGATGTCTTCATTACCCACCAGAAGTAAATGGAAAACCAGTGCAACCTAGGGAAAAGAAAAAGAACAGCAATGATATGTTGATATTCTGGTTGTTTCTGAGTGGTGCTTTATTGCCTACTCTTGAAGGAGACTATGAACAGTGCAAGATGCTTTAGGACACCCAGGTGCTAAACCCAGGCCTCAAGTAACCTGTGACTGTTTCACTGTAAATCCAATCTTTGGCTTGCACCAAAGTTTAAGCAACATATCAAACTGGAAAAGTGTGATTATTGGCTGGAAACAGTGGCCTGCAAGGATGGATGCATGGCTACCTATGAGTAACTCACCCAGAAGAGGTTGAAAGTCTTTTATTCTGTTAGGAAGAGGGTGGATACTCAAGTTAATAATTGTGATGCACAGCCAGAAATAATTAGAGACTGCAAGACGGGCAATCATAAATTACTTTTCTTTTAATAACATAACGAAGGCAGAGTTGCAGAGGTAATAGAAAAGTGCAGCTCAAGCAGAGAAGTTCAAATGAAAAAATCAAGGCCAAATCCATTTCTTTAATTCCTTTCTCTCACAAAGGACAATAAAATATTCACGGTTTCCAATTAACTAACTTTAACTATTGGTGATTTTTTCCACAGCTAACTTGTCTAAGGAAGAGAAAGAAATAAAATCTTAAAGGGGAGCTCCACTGCCTATTTAAATCTATTGAATATGGCCCTGGAAGGATTTCCTCCACATCTGCAGGGGGATGCTCTGACCAGGTGATGGTGGTTGTAGGCAGGAGTGGCTCTGGTCTAGCAAGCTGATTTAGGTTTGAAATTCCAGGAGAAATTCTGGATACTGGCCAAGGATGCTAATGGGAGCACCAAAAGCATTATTCTCCTGTGGGATTTCCTTGGGACACATCAAAGTGATAGTTCTGGTGTTGCTGGAGACACACTGCCAGCCTCCTGCCCAGTTTGCTCCCTGAGCCACTGCAGGAGACATTAATAGGCTGAACACAGGTGGCTAAGCTGGCATGGGACAAATTATCCTACAGTGAGGCTCTGACTGATTTAGTGCCTGTCTCCAGAAGCTGGATTTGGGAGAGATGAGCCCTGAGAGCAGCAGCCTGGAGACTGGTGCTGTTTTAGTTCAGTATGCAAAGAGCAGCAGAGTTTGGAGTGCTGAAAGCAAGATCATTGGAATCTGCTGGGTTGATGTTATCCATTGCAGTGATTTTCTTTAATTACAGCAGAAGCTGAACATCCTTTTGTCTGTACAGTATGACAGACTTATTAAAATATAATGTAAAGCTTGAAATGTAACAAAAGAAGATGAAATGATTCCTAAATCATTGAGATTCCTTCGGAAAAGAGGAAAGGCTTTTCTTCTGTGCCCAGACCTATCTTGCAGAGATAATATCAGTATTTGAATTACAGTAGTATCTTAAAGTCCTGAACTCGAGGTTCAGTTATCTTGGGTGGCATCAAGAAAAAAAATAAATTATACAACGTTTCTCATGGCTATAATTAAATACAGTTTAATATATTTTCCAATATGAATGTAAACATGTCTGAGCCAAAAATGGGCTCCATTTGAATTTTACAAATAATGTAGGCTGGAGGTTCCTTTGTGACTTTTAAGTAGGAGTCTGCAATTTGTTCTACTTTAATTTGACCCATCCATCTTGATGGGTAGTCTCATTAATGCAACACAGTTTTACATCAGAAATATCCCCTTTGAATGATATGAAGCCTAATGCATTCCTCCCACACTGGAATAAACATAATATGTGGTAAATACTACATCTGGTGATCCTTAACATAACTGATCGATCATCAATTTTCAAAAAGGGAAACCATCATTGAGTAGAAAACAGATCAGCTATTGAGCCAGGCAATTATCTCCCTCCTGAATGAGATGCTTCCTGCCAAACCAGAAAGAAATAGCTATTTGGCAGACCAGTAAATATAACTAATACCTCCAGGACATGTTGGACAAAATTCCACGTTAATAGCGCTCCAAGGACTGGAAAAGGCCCCAGGACCGAGGTACATGTCACATTACTGGCATGAAAACCTCTTCATGGTGGTGCAGGGCCCTGCTCTGAGCAAAGAGCTGTCTCTACTGGGAGTGGTACCTGTTGACTTCAAGACTTGTGGGAGGACCAACAGTATCTTCCAGTCCTCCCTGCCTCCATCTGGGCTCCCTGGGGAACACAGTGTCAAGACATTGCTCGCAGTGGGAAGAGAGATGGGTGGCAGGGGCAGGCAGGAGTGGGTTTTCCATCAGGACCTCATTCCCAGTTGGCCACCTACAGCACCAGCACCACCCCATCCTGGATAGGACTGTGGTGTGGGGGAAGGGAGTTTCACCTGCCTGGGTTTCTTTTGCAGAAAAAAATGATCCCACTGTTACCTGAGCTGCCTGTGACTGTCTCCAGGAGCTGTTCTCACCAATAAGAGGAGAATTAATCCTCTGACATGGGTGACTGGTTGACATTCTCTGCAGGAATTTCAAATGTATGGTTATATTCTCCTGCCCCTCGAGATGTGGCTGCTGGGCTGGGCAACCAGCTGCTGCCTCCAACTCCTGCTGGAGACCTCAGCCTCCAGCTAAAGGTAACATCAAAGAAGTCCTTCACCAAAATGAGATTATCAGCTGTCGCAATCCAGGTTGCTCTTTTATAAGGTGTATGTCTGTTTACAGCAAACCCTTTGCTGGCTACTGAAATATATCAAAGGTACACTGCCAAGGGTTTTCGGGCCACAGGTTTGACCTACCTTAAAACAGCTCTTATTAAATGGGGTAGTTCTTTAAAATCAAGATGGTTTTGTTGGGGGGTTTTTTGAGTAAACTTGCTCTTGTAAATTTGATGCCCACAATTAAAGAAACATGGTGAGGGGGAAAGTCCTGATTGAAATTGAAAGAAAAATGTTGGTTTATTCTGTTAGGGTGCACAGCAAGCCAGGCATTTCTCCTTCAGCATCTCCCAAGCCTGGCTAGCTGGAGCAGCCTGTTGCAGGAGCTGCACTGTCATTGCTGCTGAGCCTGATACACATGCAGAGAGATTCTGGCATGAAGCTCGCTTCCATTAACATATTTTTTCTATGAATGGCACTGTTTGTCCTGCAGAGTGGAAAATCCCTCTGCCTGAAAAAATGGTCTCGAGGGACCACCTCTAAAAGGGAAGGAAGAAATTTATTCATCCAGGCTCACACGGTCTTGGTCCCTCTGCTGAGAATGACAACTAGCGTGACTCTGTGTGTCAGCAGAGGTCCTGGCACAGGAACTGGGCTGAGAAATATGGGGTAATTTGAAGTTGACATTAAAACCTGTCACCATCTAAAACAGCAGGGAGGGAAAAAAAAAAAAAAAAAAAACCAAACCAACAATAAATGCTAAAAGGCAGGAGATAAAATCACTAGATGAAATTGCTGCTTCGGAATGACCTTCTAAAAATACCTGCGGTGATCCGTCTGGGTGAGCTGCGAACCGGAGAGGTGGCGACTCCGCTCTGAAGCCGGGTCCTCCCTGGAGGAAGGCAATTTGCACATTACAAAAACAGTGTCCCCGAATAAATTACGGCCATAATGAGCCACAAACACACCAGACAAAAGAAGCCCTTTCCTTGTAAACAAAGTAGCAGGAGGGAAAGCTCCAGCTCCAGCCTCAGCCAAGAGTCTGGTTGTTATCTCTCATTAGCACAAAGGTTAATGAAGAAAATATTAGGCTGGGGTTGCACTTTGGGCAGACCCAGGCAGTTTCTCTTGGTTTAGCTGCCAGTGTGTGTCCCAGACATCTTCTCTACAAATCAGGCAATGATTCAGCTGCTGCTCCACTTTTCCTGCATCCAATGACACCTACTTGAGTTTCCCGGGGAGCTCTGTGCCGCAGGAACTCGTTTGCACTTCCCACTGCCTCCCAACAAGGGTGACATTCCTGATGGACTCATGGCAGGGCTGCACTTCCTATTCCTCGGCTAAATCCCTTTCGATTTCACAGTCAGGAACACAAATATGCAGCTGGGTACAGATCACCCCCGGGCCCACGAACACTCTTAATTTCCAATGCATTAGCAGCACACTCCAGAAACTCCATCCCAAGACACAGACAATAAAAATGAAGTAACTGAACAGTCATTAGGATAAAATCTGGTAGCGTTAAGGTGAGTCACAATATAATTACCATTATTTCTAATGGAGTTACCATGCCATTACTGCAGAACAACACACCTCACCCCTGCCATGGAATGGGCACACACCTCACTGCACACTCACTGTGGGACACACTCAATTCCAGGACAAAAATCAAGGAGAGATCCAGGACTTGCTTGGAAAATCGTAGCCCCAAGTCAGATATGTGCAAAACCCACAGATGCTTTCAGAAGCTGGACTTAGAAAATCTGGGTCTGTGCCACTGGCATCAAAATGAGCCATTTATTGACTGCAGTGAGTTTTGGATGATGACCCTCAGGCTTCTTGGCACGGATTCCTAAAGGAAGGTGGATTGGGCATTCACAATCTGGGGACATTTCACTAAGTTTTGAACATGAAAGCCGAATTTAATCCCATTCATGGGAGAAATAGCAGACAGAAGGACTTTGACTTCTGTCTATGCAGCAAAACATGTGGCTGAAGAAAAGGCTCAGACTCCTGATGCCCCCAGAAGGAGAAGGTTGGGGCATCTGCTCTTTGCTTCAACCTCCAAGGAGACCTTTGGCTTTAGCATTGTCCTTCACAGATCTGGGGTTTGTTTCCCTCAAGACTCCTGGTTTACAAAGTGGTCAGTGAACTTCTCAAAATACTCATCTCACTTCTAGTTTTGGGGCCTGTTGGCTGGTTCCTGTGGGATTCTCAGGAATAAGGAGCTGGCAAAACCAGGAAATATGGAAAGTGACATAAATGTATTCTGCTAATGCTGTAAATTAGTAATCTCAAATATGTATTTAATATAATAAATTTGGAAGAGAGCTTCTGTAGGTTAAGTGGCAAGTGGCAGCACTTATAATGAAGATTAATATACATACAGATCCTACAGATTTGTTGAAATTCAATAAATATTTATTATAATCCACTGATTCTTAGCCTACACTTGAATAAATTGGTTAATGTTAAATAAACAGAGAAGCATGACCAAAAGAAATGGACAAAATCCCATCGGTGCCTCTGTAAGTTCATGGCTCACGAGGGCTATGTCCTAACTAAACCTGCTTTACTTAGGTTTCTTGGATCTTTTAGAACTTTTCTCCATATTTAGTGACAAATTACTTTCTCCTGTCAGTGCAACATGGTGCACACTCTGCTGTGGCATTGCTGTTCATTCCCTTCCTTCATGGATCAGCTTGTTGGCTTCTTCTCCCATCATTATGTCCTTGCCCATGATAACCTTTGCCATGACAGAGTCTCACTGATATTTTCTTAGCCCTCTTGGACCCTTTTCCTACTGCTGTCACGCACAGGTTTGCAGTGAATATTTCCTCATTCCCATGTGACAGATAATAATGTTTTTCTTAATTGCTAATCACGTCTATTAGTGAGTTACTTGCAGGAGAACAGTTAATTCCAGATCGCTTAGAAATTCTGCAGAAGGGCTGAGGGTACGTGCTGTGCCTCCCAGGTAACTCCCAAACCTCAAGCCCTGTGAGCTGGTGAGCCCTGCACCACCAACACCGTGCCTAGAAGTTCTATGGTTTCATTCTCAGGCCTGGAATGGGACAAAAGAGGAGAAAATATTCTTTGTATGGGTGAGGTTGACCCCCAGTCATAGCCACACATCCAAGTCCTGTGTAACGCATTTCGGGTGGGAGCACAGACCCTGTAGGAAAGGTGAACTTGCAGAGGGTTTGATCAGAGCACTGGGCACACAGCTGCTGGCACAGGTCCCTCAAAGATGTCTCACCTGCTCCTGGGCAAGCAGCAAAGCCTCACAATGCCCCTGGCTGCAGCGGGTGGCTTGTTTTTAATGCCACAGTGCTGCTGGAGTTCCTTGGCTCAGACACTGTGAGAAACTCAGAAATAGTCTCCTAGATTAGATAACGGTGGTGGGGTGACCCTCAGAGCCAGGCAGTCCCAAGAACTTCAGGAAATTGAAGTGAAGGCAGACGTAAGGGCTGAGTGAGAGCCTGAGGCATCCGCGGCACAGCCTGACGGCGAGATAACGGCAGGGGAGCGAGAGGCAGGGAGGGGGTAAAATGAAGCAGTGAGCATTTGTAAATGGGACTCCTCGGGAGCTGAACATGATTGCCTAAAAACTCCTGCACTGCCTCTGAACAGCTGCTTTCCCTGTGCTAAATAAATCATGCATCTTGTTACCTTAGCCTGTACGCAGGGAAAAGATGTGTTTGAGCAATAAAGCGCGGAGCCCTTCCAGCACTCTGCTTTTCCCACAGCCTGTGCATCTCCTGTGTCAGCTCCTGCTCTGGTTTCTCCCCATCCTCCCCCAGCTCCTCTGCTCCCCAACCAGTCTGTACAGCTCAGGCTCTGGCCAGCCACCAGCAGGGACCCCAGGCACTCCTGGTCTGAGATTTGCAGTGGAGAAGGAGCCTGGTAAGAGAACCGGAGCAGGTTTGTGCTCAGTGGGTGGTGTGGAGGTGCTCAAGGGGACCTGGACCTTCTCCTCTAGTGTGTCCCTGCTGCAGCCCTCATCCCTCCAAGGATGCTCTTCTTGCTGCTTTGAAACCTCTCTGAGGACAGTGCCCTGCACCAGGCTGCACCTGGGGGTGCAAAGGGCACTGCTGCATTTCAGGAATGAGTTATTTGAGGCAGTGGGCCTTCCCAGAGGAGTGTTGCAGAGCTCCACGACAATCAGGAGATATTTCTGTGGAGTGTACCAAGCCACAAGTGTCCTTTTTTGCTGTTAAACAACACCAGAGTTAATCTGAGAGGGACGGGAGGCATGCTTGCTCAAGGAAGATGCGGGAAGCCAATTACAAGTTCTTATATAAATCCAAATGTGTCTTCCTAAACACGCTGCCTCTCAAAATGAGGCTGAGATTTAGTCTTCACAATAAACCTGAACTGTGAACTTTTTAATTTGCACATGGTTTCAGGAAATCTAACTCATCCTATCAAAAAAAGAAACCCCACCCCACTTTGAAAAAAATAAAAAGGCAACAGCGCTCTTTAGCTTGTTTCTTTATTCCAAGAGCAAAGTAATTTATGTACTCATTTAATTTTGTTCTGCCACAAACAAAACCACAGTATATAATGCAATCCTTGTTGCTGGAACACGTATTGTTGGAAGGACATTGGAGAAGATATAAATGTCCCTGACACAAAAGAAGATCCCAGGTTTCAGAGACATCAGACAGATTGGAAAATATGGGGAGTTTGGTTAAATTTATGAGTGGTCCTTTGTTCTTTCCCTCAGAGTATGATGGCATAATCTTTTAAAACTACAGCAAGAGCCAAGTATCTGAGAGATGGGTACTTTAAAAGCAAACAGAGCACTATGAAAATATTTTGTTCTGTATTTTTGCCCACTGTTCATTTTTCTCCAGCAATGAAGAGAAAAAACCCTCAAATAACCAAAAAACATTTGTGTTGGGAGGTGAGGTGGATAGTGTCTTCAGGGAAATACCTTCCAAAACAAGAGTATTATATTACACATGCAAACTGCAGGTACAACATGCTGGATTTGCATATATGTGCATACAGAGAGAGCCAAAGCTTCCCAGCCAGCCCCTGAAACAGCCGTATTTCATCCTTGGGAGAGCATCCCACAGCTGGATACCACAGCTTCTGAAAAGTGGAGGAAAAACCCAGCCCTCACATCTTGCTGAGCAAAAAAAAAAAAGCCCCCAAGATGTGAATGGACTCAGGTCAGCTGTGGGTAATTGGCTCAGTTATCTCTAATGTCACTGTTTCATCTGCCAACAGTGAGAGGCTGATAAGCCCCGGAGGTGGCTGGGCTGGGGAGCAGCCCCAGCACCCCCCGGCTGTTCCTTTCCTTCCCAGGCAAAGCAACTCCTTCTCCTGCCTCAGTTTCCCAATTAAACAAGGGAGACCAACACAACAGTGCCTCCCACATCAGGATTTTGAGGGGAAAAGGTGTCACTACTGTGCTGTCAATGAACGTCACTTCTGCTCGTCACTAGTTTGGAAAACAATTTTATTTTCTTTCTCTTGTTAGAAACACCAAATGAAAGGAAAAAAACATGGAGAAAAAAAAAAACCTAGCCCACATTTTTCATTACATGCCATGAATTGTGTGCCACACAGATGGGTTATGTCTGTGTACAGCAGAGAAGGTTGGAGCTGGCCTCTGGGAGAAGTTATGAGATGTGTTTTTGAGCACTGTTATGTTGCAAAATGGTGATGCAATTGCTGCTTTCATCTGGTGGCAGAGCTGTAGGCAGCATCTTCCCTCCATCCTTCCTCGCCACTGGGGCTGAGATTTCCTTAAGTAATGGGAAATTTTGCAATGGGCTCTGTTACTGGAGAGGTGAGACACTGAAAAAGAAATTATTTTTATTTAAAAAATAGAACTTAAATAACTAGAAGGAAGAAAATTAGCTCCAGGAAGATGAAACTGAAATAAATCCTTTTCTTTTGGGTTAAGATGTGTATTGTATGTTTTAAAAGCCTGATCTCATGCTGACTTTGGGGACTTTGCAGGCAACTCCAAAGCCCAGAGTTGGTCTTTCCCAATTATTAATAAAAGAAAAAGGAAAAAAAAAAAAAAAGAAGGGTTGCTTTTATAATATTAAGAATAACTCATTTTTCACTAAGTGTTTGGAGTATTTTTTGGTAAGAACATGCCAAATTGTCAGAAGCTTAATTTTTTGAAAGAATTTATCTGTGTTGAGACAACTGCCATTGGCAAAAGCTAATTCCACCTACTGATGGAATTTTGTGTCAAAGTAGGAAAAAAAAGAAGACAAGAAAGGGAGAAGGCACATCCCCAGCAACCTTATCAGCTTGGAACAGGACAGAGCCACACTCAGGCTTCTGTGCCAATAAAAAATTAATTATTCATACAAGTTCTTATGGAGAACAGAGGAAGACCAACCACTGGGTGACCAAGGGCCTCCTCAGCAGCAGCCAGGAGGGAAGGTGGCTGGGCCAGCAGGTTGCTGGGAGGTGCAATGGGCATTCCAGGAGCTCCCTTGAGCCAGAGGTGTTTGAGGTGCTGGAAAGGGGAATGGGGTGCATGGTTCAGTCAGTTTGGCTTCATCCCAGGACAGTGCAGCATCTTCTGCAGGATGTGAAAACCTGACCAACCTGACTCATTTCACAGGGTATTGGCCAGTCTTATGGTTTGAGATCAGCTTTTGGCCCAAAGAAAAGGAGAAATCAATTTAAAAAAATGCTCCAATCAAGCCAATAATTCGCATTTTTAGTTTTTGTTATTGGAAATATTTATATTACAGTAGCTTGGTATTTTAGAAGGCTATAAATGCATTTTTATATAATCAGCATTTTTAAAAGTCTATAAACATCCACTATGTTTGCCTAATGCACTATAAAAACTTCCAAAGGAGCTGTTATTATCCAGCTTGTCACCTCACACAGGCTCCGAGGAGGAATTTTTTTTTCCTTGTCTGCTGTTAATAAAATGAAGCAAACCATTAACAGCTTTGGAGCTGAAGGGAGAAGCAAAGGGGCTTGTAATCTTGGACTCCAAAGGAAACGTCTGCAGCTTTGCTCCTCACCTCTTTGAGATTCCCAACACGCAACAACAATTTTAAACAGACAAAATCAGTTTAGGTTACATAAATTCAAAAGCCCGAGCCTGGTTCTTTTAAAGTAACATCTTGCATTTTGTTTGGAGTGTTGCAATCTCTCACTTTGAACTGGCTCAGTTTTACAGGCTGCTGAGCAGCTTCCTCAGGTTTCTTCATTAAGAGGAGTTTTAATGCAGAATTATTATGTGCACACATGAATATATTATTAGGCATATGTGTATATATGTATGCAAATATATATATATATACATATATATGAAGCCTGTCTGACGGTGGTGGTTGCACATCCAGGCCCCATCTCTCCCAGCACTCCCTGCATCCCCAGCTCCCAGCATTATCAGCCCATGGAACAAGCCCCAAACCAAGTCCTGATAAAAAGATGCCACGTACTTTGGAGAGAACACAGATATTTTAGTCCCATTAGGAGCTCAAGGGTGAGTGTGTTTTTTAAAGCAATTAGTGAAGAGAAGAAATCTGTGTGCAAAACCCAGATTTGGGTTTTAAACAATCTCTTAATTCACATCTCAGAGATTTGCTGTTGGTTCATCTCCCTTTGCAGCGTGCTCCTGTTCCCAACATATCTCGGTGTCGGGATGGATTCTCAACCCCGGGGAACCTGTCAGGGAGGTGATAACAGCTCACTCAATCCAAAGAAGGGCATGGCTGTGCCTGTAGGAGTGCGTGGTTCCTAAGAGCTCCCCTGCGGCCGGGGCAGGGTCCTGCTGGGGCACAGGCAGCCGCACACCCCGGGCGCTTTGTGATTTCACATGCACCCCAAAACAGCGTGAGAACCTTTTGCTCCTGGCACTCGGGTTCTCAAAAGCCCCAAGTGCTCCCCAGGGAGTAGCAGGCAATGTTCCCCTGTGCTGGCTGGGCTGGTATTTTGGGTAAAGGCCTTCCTGGGATGATCCTGAGGTGAGTCAGGGTGGAGAAGAGCTTCCATGGCTTCAGCTACTGAAAGAGCACGGGCTGGGAAAGCCCTGACAGTCCTGACTGATGTCCAGGGAGGAGCAGCTTGGACATCCCTGCAACAATGGAAAGAGGGAGGAGAAAAACCCAACAGTGGTTTATGTCATTGTGGAGAAATTCCCAGCTGCTCCATGGGAAAAGGAGCTGAGGGTGCAGAGGGGACAGCGGTGATCACAAGGACCATGTTGGGGCAGAGGAGTGGGGATGGGGGAGAGGCTCTCCTACAGTCTCTGTACCCACTGCCAGTCCCATGAGGGGTGGCAGGTTTGGTTCCTGGGCTCAGACAGAGCTGCCTGAGGGCCGCTCTATGTTGCGGTCACTGCAGAGATGACTCTGGCACCAACAGGACACCAGAATTTGTGGTTTTGCTGCCACACACCTGTCCTGGGCTGTTGGAAAACTGATGATGTGGAACAGCCTGTCCTTGGGAGTGGGGGGCAGCAGAGGGGATCCAAGTTCCCAGCAGAGCTCAGACTGAGACACAGAAAAAGCCAAAGGAGCCCAGGACAGAGAGCAGACACGTCATCAGTAGTGGCTATTTCTGGCATTGTCCTTGGAGCTGGGGACCTCCGGGAGCCCAGGGACACACCTCTAGGACCTCCTGGGAGCCCTTCCCACCTCGTAGCACTATGAGGTGGTTCCTGCAGGCATTTCCTATCCTTAGATGTCTTGCTGTCAGCTCCCAACGAGTCTAACAGCCTCAGGCGAGTGTTGTCTGATGGTCTCACATGGATGTCCTAAGTGGAGGTGTCCTCTGGGGTCATGGTGCTGGGTCTCTGTGGGAGGCCATCCCTGTCACTCCACATCCATGGATTGCTGATAGGAGCAGAGGGTGTGGGGCACCTCACCAGGCTCATGCAAACTTCCCAGCCCAGATCCACATCCAGCCACCACCACCCACACATCCATTGCCGGGTGCTGGTCCCCCAAAGCCCACCCACAGTGCAGGTCTGTCAGCAGCGTGAGGTGCCCTTGGGGTCTGAGATGTCATGGTCCTTCTGGGAGCCTCAGTGAGGTGTAGAGACCTGGAGAGAGCTTGGCAGGGAGGGACATGGGACTGGGGAGGTGCTCCAGAATGGGGGTCTGCTGCAAGCAAGCAGGACAGGTTGGCTGAGTGCAGACATTGCCACGTCTGTCATCATTTATCTGCTACCTCCAGGTGACCTCCCCAGGGCCCTGGACATCTTCACTTTGAAGCTGGGTGTAACTCAAGTTTCTAGAGATGTTCACATGCTTCTCTGGGCACAGGCCAAGGGCAGTACCTGCACTGCCAAAATCTCCCCTCCCTGCTGTACCACTGGATGAAACTTCAGAGGCTGGAAAGATCCTGTGGCCTCATAACCCAGGAGACACTGCTGTGCTGGTGACCCACATTAACCACCCTGACAGGGGCATTTCCCTGCCTGGCACTGGGGCTCCCCAGTGCTCTCCATGTAGGGCAGAAAGTCCAACACCTTCCCAGCCTTCAGCACCTTTGGAGACACAGGAGGACACATGTGGCCAGACAATGAGGTGCCCAGGACATTGTGGTGAAGGACTTGGCCCCAGCAGGAGGCTTTTGAAACACAGTTCTTCCTTCTGTAAGGTGAAAATCGGGATCTTTTGAGCTTCTTCCCCACCTTCTCACCTGGAAACCTTTCTACCATGGAGGAAGAAATACAAATGAAAGAAAGGAAAGGAGAAGAAAAGAACCAAAGCAGGAGGCAGCCTAAGGTTTTCCAGCATGGACAAGGTCTCCGCTCTGTGTCTCTCAACGCTGGCACTTACCAAACATAGCCAGGGCCCCGCGAAACCTCGGGCCGGCACAGAGTAGTAAGATGAGCTCCCTCTTTATTTGGCCTAGCTAAAAATAGCCGAGGGGAAAAAAAAGGCAGAGTCAGGACCCTGCAGGACCAGTAGTCAATGGGCTGCGAGGAGCGATTGAACTCCAAGCCCTGCTCGGCAGGCTCCAGCTGACGGGCTATTTTTTGCCGTGGTTGACTAAATATGGTCAGGGAGGGAAGAGCAGGAGCAGGGGCCGCGCGCCCGGGGGTGCGTGTTTGGGATGCTTCGTTGGGTATATAAGCACTGGAAAGGTGGACTCGCGTCCTGACCAGAGCTGCCCCCTCCCTCCGCNGGGCCTGCTCTCTGTTCCCTTCCTGCATTAGAGATTGGCTATAAGGAGAAGGCTGACGGCTGCAGCATGAAGCGCATTATTACCTTGTGATTCCATGACCCTCCTCTATGCATCCCTAACTCTCGAAAGCTGATTCAGCTTTCAGCTAGTGCTCTGGTGAGTCCTCTGCTGCAACAGAAGCTCCTAACTGGTATGTCTTCTTTTTTTTTTTCCCCCCTCTCTTCTGCTCCCTGTCTTGCCTTTAACCGCTACCAGCTCAGCTTGGTTTAAACACTTTTCCTGGCCAATGCAGGACTTACCTGCCAATCCAACTTACCCGGGGACTTAAATGTGGGCTTCTGCATACACAAATGTATCTGTGTGTGTGTCTGTGTGGGGATTTGCTGGGTGTGTGTTTAATCTGTGGATCGCTTAGGAAACCTCACCCCCCTCTTTTTTTTTTTTTGTTCTGCTGTGGCATACTCCGCATTAAAAAAAAAAAAAAAAGAAAAACAAAAAACCAAAAACTAACAAACTGCAGAGCAAGCAGTGCACTAGAATCATCTGAACTGAAATGTTAGAACTTTGACATGCAACCGTTCTGCAAGGTTAAACCAGCCTTTAAATGCCCAATTCAGACACAGGCTGGCTAATGACACCTGGGGGGATTGGGGCTTTATTTATTTATTTGCAACAAACTAATGCTATAAGCTGATATCAGGCAGAGCAAAAGGGTGAGAGGTGGTTAAACTTAGCCTAACTTGCAATGATCTCAATGCTGTAGTGATTAACTGTTAAAATGCCGAGAAATGAGTATTAATTACAGGCGCATGGTTTGTGGATGATCAGGAAGGGAATATGGGGAGGAGGAGGAGAAGTTAGATTTCTCTGCAAGGGTTTGGAATTCAGGTTACATGAAGTGTAGCATCAATTGACTGTTATTGCTTCTGCAACTCAGAGTTGACTGTGGTCATTATATTTTATATGATAGTGGTGGTACCTATCACATGAATATATAGACACCAGTTTGGTGAGGTGGATACTGTGATGCACACACACACTCATGCAGATTTAGGTACGTTTTATAGCATGCATATGGATATTTTATATGCATCTTTATGCATAGGTATATAAATGCTATATACAAGCAGGTGTAATGTATCACCCAGACACAGCCCATCTCCAGGCTGTGTGGGGAGTGTGGATACAGGTATATGTGTGCCTGTGCCGGAGGGAGTGTGCACTGTGTAATTGTATAGGCAGAAATCTGTGATTTGTGCTGTCAGTTTAATTGCTGGGTTCCTCTCGAGCAGATGGTTGTGTCTGTGGCTCCCAGGGTCTGAGCTCAGTCTCTCTGCCATGGGCTGTGCTGGGACAAGCACCTGCCTCCACCTCGGCCTCGCTGGCATCTCCCTTCTCCAGTGCCCAGCCCTGCACAAGGGCTGGATACAAAGTCCCCAAAGGTTTGTGCTGCACAGCTTCAGTTTGACTTTGACACTTGGACCTGAGCAGCACCTTGAGCCTTGGGCAGAGCAGGGATATAATATACAGCATGTTGCTTTCCATCCCTCTCACCTCACTCCTTCCCCTTTTGCCTTCAGGCAATACCTCAGGCTCTTCCCTCCCCTTTTATTTGCCCCTTGGCCTCTGCATGATCCAGGTCTCCATCCATTTGCCTCTCCAGAACAGCCACAGTTTTATTGCGCATGTTTTTCTGTCAAGAGCAAGCGTAGGAGCTCAGCGAGCCCAAGTGGGTTGAGGATAGTGGCTGATGTTCACCCACCACCACTCTACTCCTGGTGGTGGCTGGAGGATGGGATCCACAGGGTGCCTCTGATGTTACATTAAAGGCACCATTTGTCTGCTCCTCCACCAAATGGCACAACCCTGGAAAGCATAAGATTCTACCCAGAACCTCAAAGCAAATTTAAATCGCCGTGATGGACTCTGCTGCCGTGGTTGTGTCATTGTCTTCAGTTCTAGTAAGGATTTATAAGGTCGTTTTTCTAAAGCTCTTCCACAGGGCTTGCTTTAGGTGGCTGGCAGATGCTGTCCCACTGCTCTGCAGAAGTTGGGGACTCTTTAGGACAGCCCATGTCAAATGCATTTGAGGAAATCAAATTGGTTAGAAGGTGCAGATGTTTAACAGCCCAAGAAGTCCAGTAGCTGTTCTACTGCTGTCAGTCTGAAGGAAATTCAATACCATGGAGTGCTTGGCTGTGCAACACCCCACCAACAACACTTTGTTTTTGCTGTTTGTTTGGGTTTTTTTTTTTAATCTGAACCACTCAGACTTTCCCTCACACTCTTCAGCTCTCCCTTTGCTTTAATTTCACTGCAGTCATGCATTACACCAGTGCCACAGCTCCATCTCTCTTCCCCTTAATCCAAACTAAAGGTTGAAATTTGCCTTTAAATGAGACAAATAATGATGGTTAAAAGGGCCAACAAACTGATGGAATGAGGGGGAAGCTGCACAGAGCCAGGACCGAGGCACGTGCTGGTGTTGCATGAGGGGTGTGAAGCGATTTTGGGGCTTGGGGCTGAGCACAGCGGATTTACACCCGGGCTCCATGCGGCCTTTGCTCTTCAGTGGTGCTGGAAGTCGGTGGGGCGCAGGGAAATATTTGCTCCCCAGCTGGCAGTGATATTTTAAAAAGCAGTGAGACGCATCGATGCAATTAGGTATTCCAAAGTGCTTAGTTTGCCACTTGCTAAGTTTACTTAAACCCTCTTTAAAGGGTTCATTAGAAGACTGTGAGGAACGGTAAAATTCATTAACACGGAGGCAGCCATTGCACATTTGCCTGTAAATTGGTATCGATCGGCGGCCGCGGCGGGCGCAGGTGAGGAGGCACCGTGCCCGCCCTGCTGAGCGAGCAGGCAGCGCCCGGCGTGACCTCCGCCGCGCTCCTGCCTAAATCCTGCCCATTATAGTCCCCCATTCAGCCCGGGCGGCGAGCGCAGCCCTGCCACTCGGCCCACATTGTTCAGGGAGCTTTAAAGCTCAGCACGGCTGCGAGGGAGGCGAGGCAGAGGGGCAGAGGCAGGGCTGCGTGCGGGACCAGCCTCACGGGGGCACGGCGCGGTGCCGGCCGGGGCGCGCAGCCCACGGGGGCTGCGGGAAGAACTCGGCAAGGCTTTGGCCCGAGCTCCCAGCACCTCGCTTTGGCTGCCTTTTATGTCTGCAGGTCTTCCCAAAGCCCCTTAGCTGGCGTGGAGCTCAACCGGATGAGTTATTAGAAGCAATTTTTAATTATTTTTTATTTTTAATGCCCTGAACGCGCCAAAAGGCATGTGCTATCTTTTGGGGGTTGCTTCTCTGTGGGGGTAGTGCCTCGCTCCCAGTGACCAGCAGAGGAAAAATCATTGGATTCACTAGGTAAGATGCTTTCTTCTTCCTATGCTTTAATCTCTACTTACTGATAAAGCAATCGCGTGTCTGGGGCTGATGAGTTCTCTTACTCTGGCGAATGGAGCAGTCCTTCCCGGTGGTGGTTTGTAAATCAGTAGCTTGCCATTCGATTCTTGGCTTTCTGAAAACAAATTGGCTTTTTGTTTCCAAATTGTAGGATGGAGGCAATTGGGAATTGATAGACATTTAACTTTCTCCCACATGGCTTTGTCTGGAATGAAACCTATATGCGTGTACAGCAAAGGCTTTCCTCTAAACCACATTTTTGTCTTTTTTAAATGCTAGAAGTTTATGATTTAGAATGAAACACCTACTTCTTAGGTGGAGTGGGAGGCTGGCTTTTACTCTGTGCCATATGCGTTTCAAAGAGCCCCTGCTAGGGCAGCCACTGGACCTCTGGTGCTTTGTGTCCAGTGAATTATGCAGTTCCCCTTCCCAGGACCCAAAATCCGTCATCTGAGCCCTCATCTGCTGAGGGCTCAGCCCAGCGTTACTGGCAAGGATAGGGAGCTGGGGTGTGTGTCTGTCTGCACATGGGCTGGGCAGGAGGAAAGTCTGCTGGTTTGAACTGAGCCGTAACTCACTCTCAGGATGTAAATTGTAAATCAGCGTTATTTTTCCTCCTGTGACCATATAAATGCGCATATTGAAACTACCTGCTTGAGAAACATACTTCTTTATATGCCCATATGAACCTGGCAAGCTATGGAATGTAAAGAAGTATGTATTTCAGGTGGGAATCCTTCTCAGAGGAGCAATGTGTGACCCCGGGCAAGGCGGGGGAGAAAGACAGACAGATTATTTTATATTATTATTTTTTTTTAACTGCCTGACCCGGCAGACTGACTGGGGAGTCAATTGATGATCTTGTTCCAGCGCGTGTATTGTTCTGTCACTTTGCCTGTGTCAGCAGGTGGAAATGCTCATCAGGACATTAAATATTCAATATGCTGACTGCGGCATGGGCTTTGAAAGGCGATGCCAGAGGAAAGCTGGCTGTCCGCTCCTGGGTTTTAACAGGGATGCAGGCCAGTCGCTCCCTTCTCCTGCTTCTCCATCGACCCTTTTTACCCCAAAAATAAGGCCAGATAGCAAACAAAGCTGGCTGATCTTTAAATCTAGGAACAACAAAAGGAGGTGGATGGTGGGGGGAGAAGAAGAGAGAGGAAAAGGAGACAACAGTTGTGACTCGGGTGTGCGGTGTTTTAGCTTTAAATTAGTGTGCAAATTCGCTTTTTGAATCTTTCCCACATTAAAACTTTTTGTGCTTAAGGCTGGTGAGAAGGAGACCTTCCTTGTCAGTGTGGTGAGCCATCGAGTCAGCGGATCACAGCTAAAGCCAGAGGAGTGCCCTGAATATAGGGGTCTTGAATAAGAAAATTAGATCCTTTAATTCTGGAAGCCTTTTCCTTTGTAACATTTTCCAATGTAAAATAGTTGGCTGTTTTTCCAGGATCCTACAATAATTTGTCAAGATAAAAGAAATTTGGTTTAAAGACACATTTAATGTTCTGCCTGGGCGGGAGTCACTTCCGAGTGTTTAAAGCTTTCAGCCCCAAATTTCCTCATGTTTCTGTGAAATTGCTATGATGTGAAAAGCTGAACTCCTCAAAAAGCCGCTCCCCAGTTTCCCAAACTCCAGTTTCCATCTCTGTGGGGCCTCTGAGGGCAGCATTTTGCTTTTGAGTGATTTCCCTGCAATCACAACTCCATCTTCGCCTTGCTCACGGGCTCCTCAGGCATCGTTTGGTAGGTGTGGTGTCAGGACATGTCATGCAGAGGTTAATCAAGTCTTTCCCATGGCAGCATGCTCCCCCAGGCATGGGAACAGTCGAGGCTCTGAGTTTGGATTTTGGGGAGTCTTTATCCGTCTCTAATCACGGTGAGCGCCGCCATCACTTGTTCCAGGTACGCCAAGGGGGATCGAACTCAAGCAGGTGCTCGTGAGTAGTGGGTGAGAAAAGGCAGGTTGGGCTACTGAGATTTCCTACCTGTAGGATTTGTGGGGTTTATCGAGGTGCTTTTTGTTGTTGTTGTTGTTGTTTAAATTAAACACCATGGCTGATGGGGGCGTGGGCAGTGCTGAGCCCCTTCCCAGCAGAGGAGGAGCCTTTGCTTTTTCTGCCAGGTGGCTTTGGGAAGGCTGGGTTTGCACTGGAGGATGGCTGGTGTGCACATTATCCTGTTGGCTTTCTCAGATGCTCTGGTTGTGCTGGGCCCTGGAAAGGCGGGGTATTCCTGGCTGGCTGCGGCGCAGTCCCTCAGGCTGCAGGGATGCAGCAACCCCTGGGCTCAGCCCCAGCCACCCTGCCTGGGGACAATCCTTGGCCCCTGTGACCCCACAAGGATTGGTCCTATGGGTGTCCAGCCCCTTTTTGGGGTCAGACTTAAATATGAAACTGGTGGATGCTGGGAAATGAGCTGAACCCAGGTAGGAAGGCACTGGTTACACGCAGGACTGTAATTCTGCTCCTTTGTAAATCAGCAATGTTACCTTGAGTCTCTGGATGAAAAATGAGGACAATTCTCACCATTCTGAATATAACATAACATTGTATCTAATATTTAATTTCTATATTAAATTCCCCTCCTTTCTTTGCTGACCCTTTGTCCCACTCCCTCTCATTTCCCTTCTCCTTCCTTTTTTCATTTTTCTTTCTTTTTTCCTTTTTTCCTTTTTTCCTTTTTTTCTTTTTTCCTTTTTTATTTTTTCTGTTTTATTTTTCTCTTTTTTTTTCTTCCCCTCTCTCTATTTTCTTCCCCTTCTCAGCACAGGTTATACGAAAACCCCTGTGCCACTGCATGTTGCTCTTGCAAAAGTGTTCATGCTTTGATTTACAGCAGATACCTGCATTTGTAATGCAATTTTTATCTCCTTCCCCCCGCCTCTCTGAATTAATACGCTTGTTAATCACATGGAATTGCTAACTTTAGGAAGTCGCTAAGTGCTCAGATTTATTTTTTATGTAAATATTTTCAAAGGTATAATTCTGAGCGCTGTCTCGCAGCATGGCAATGGAGGTGGCAGGGGAAGCTTTGCCATGGACGGTGTCACCTGGGCTTGGATGATGTTAAAAATGAAATGGGTTGGATGTGGCCCCCCAAGAGCCATGGCAGCCTTGCTGTTGACACCAATGGAAGCAGGTGGTGGCTGCAGGCCTTCACCAACCACTTTGCGCCATTCTTCTGCTCCATGGCAGCTCTTCATCCCTTTTGGATTAAAACTGCGGCCGTTACGTTGCACTGAGCCCGCTCTATTTTACAGCTAAATTAAAGCCACTTCTCTTAAGCTTTCTATAAATTGATGAGCATCTCCTGGCCTTGAGAGCCGTGGTGGGTGTGATACGAGGAGCACTGGTGCTGGACCTGCAGCGCTGGGATGCTCAGGTGCGCCCATCCATCCTGCGAGCCGAGGACTGTGCAGTGCCAGGCACAGAAACAGGAGCTCTGAGAATTGTAAAAGCCATAAATCCAGTGGACCAAATTAGTTAAATTTTTCTATTCTATGCCTCACAAAATCCAGCCGTTCTGGAGATGAATTCCCCGCATGTAAGCGGAACTACCGGCAGGTATAAGATGGATATTTTGCACGTGCACATGAGAGCACAGGGACAAATTTGTGCCATGTGGTTTTCCCTGGCGGGTTTTTCTTTTTTCTGTACTTTTGCGTGTTTGTTACATTGATGATCCATTATTACAGTTGTTACTATTACTTAATGTTGGAAGACAGGTGGTCCCATAAATTCTAGCACCCTCTATTTTTTTTTTTTTTTTAAAAAGGGGGGGCATGTTTGCAATTCAGGTTTAATAGTGCATTCATCAAGAGCAATAAAGCATTTTATTGCACAAGTATTTCAAGGGATGTGCCGGCCCTGGTAAAAGCATTAGTAAAGGGGTGCATCAGCAATCTCATTTAAAACTGTCGACCCAACGTGAAAAATGTTGCGTTGAAGAATAAACTGCTATTAAGCATGATTAGATTGACCTGCAGGACAGATATTTTAGCTGCAGCAGCACAAGTCGATCAAAGTGAGCATCGCTTAGATTGCAAATTTTTTTTTTTAATGCCCTAAATTAAAAATGAAAGAGCCTCAGAATATTTAGGACCAGAGTGTGACTTTGGGGGTGAGATTTGTGCATTCGATTCGAAGCGGTTTGGGAAAGTGGGGAAAGGGGGAAAAGGTATTAATTGCTGCCCCTTTAGCATACATTGAAAATATGTTACTCAGATCAACCAATCAAAAAAGAAATTGTGCTGACTCAGCACTCGGGCTAGTCTGCACGTCCGATTGCAGAAGAGATCAGCACTGCACTGCAGTATCTTTCCCTGCCTTTGACACCAGCCTAGCTGGGCAGGACTTCCCTTGTGTTTCCCAGGACTGGTTTAGGCCAAGAACAAGAGAAGGCCCTGAAGAGGGGAGGAGAGAGTCAAGGTTGCACGAGCCTCGAGCTGCTAACAATCCTTTTTAGTCAGTAAGAAAGAGCTTCCATGCTAGGTTTGCCCTGCCAGATGCAAGCGGCATGAATTGCTTGGGAATATATCTATTTTTAAAGACTTTCACCACATCTTGCACTTAGCAGTGACTGTGGGCGAGGGGGTGGTGTGTTCCTAGCAAGAGAAATATCCTCGCTCCTCAGCTCCCCGGAAAGCCCAGGGCTGATTTCAGTGCCGCACTGGCGGGTGCCTCCCAGAGAAGATGCTGGGTTAAATGTTTGCCGCGTGATGCTGAAGTTGCTCTTGACCTCAGCCAAGCGGACAGCGATGCTGAGAGCTGCCTTCCCACTGGGATGCAGGGGGTCACGCTGGGAGCAGCCCAGCGCTCCAAGGATGGGAGCCAAGAGAGAACATGGGCTCCACTGCTGGCTCGCTGGGGTTGCAGACAAGTTGTGTAGCTCGCTTGCCTCAGTTTCCCTCCGCGGCAAAGTAGGTTCTTGCTGAGGAGTTGTTGAAGCTGTGTTTGCCCTGTGAGGCTGAAGGTGGAGGTGGCCAAGTTGGATGGAAGCAATGACATGAGGCCAAGATTGTGCTGGTTTGGTTGGCATTGGCTTGCCCAGTTCTGCCCGGTGTGTGTTTGGGGAGATGGCACAGCCTGCCTGGACTGTGCCCCTCTGCCCTCGTGCTGTCATGCAAACACTCATCAGCATTCCCCACACCTGGAACAGGTGCAAGGTGTGAGCTATGGAGGCTGGACCTCCATGAGCCCACAGAGCCGTGGATGCCTGGGGGGTATCCCAGTAGGATGAGGGGTGATGGGGTCCGTGGGGTGCTCCAGCACTGCAGGCCTGCTTGCTGATCACCAGTGTGGCCGTGATCCTCTGTGCTGGGTGACTCTGCCAGCACCAGGCAAGTAGGGCTATGCCAGGCTTAACCAGCTGTACATGCCCATCTCTGAGCACCTTGGTGGGCACCTACAGGTGGAGCAGTGTCCCTGTAGGCTGCTGTCTCCTGACCACTGCAGCACCCCGTGGTGCTGTTGAGGTGTTTTTGCTTGCACTGTGTAAGCGGCACCAGCGAGCATCCCTGTGTTAGTCTGTATTTTTCCAGAGCAGTCTGTACAGAGGAGCAGCGCTGGTGGATGACCCCCTTGTGTGCAAGGGAAAGGCTTTCAGACACAGATATGTCTTGACTAAAGCAGGATTTGATAGTCAAAGGTTTTAGCAGTTGGAACAGTTGCTGGTGGTGCTCAGGAGGCTCAAGAGAAGCAGGTGACTGACATCTCCAACAGATGCAGGGTTTTCCTTTTTTTTTCCTTTTTTTTTCCTTTTCCTTTTTTTTTTTCTCCTGAAGCACAGAGCTGTGCCTGTAAATGCCTTGCCATGCCCAGATATGGCCTGTGCTGGGACCACTGCCTCTATCTAAAAAAGCCCTGGGCAGACTGATGAGCCTGGGGGAACTGGGGAACAACTGCTATAAATAGTGCTCATTCTCAGCTGCCCTTCTGGGGGGACAGGATTAGGTGGCATCTGGGCAGCCAGGAGGCGTGGGACTCGTGACCACCAACCGCAGAAGTCACCCAGCAGCTGTAAGGACAGGAGCCATCCCTGCAAAGACCTTACATAGGCAAGTCAACCCTGGCATTTGGGGAGTCGGATAAAGCCACAGGAGCAGGAATCCAGTGACCTAAGAGCAATTGAGAATAAAGTTCACCGCAACGGCCGGGACAGCGCTCCCAATCTGAGCTGTGACCTGGCATTGGAGACAGGATTTGGCTTTTGGCTTTTCAAGCTGTTTGGTGCAAGCAAAGGAAGGTGTCAGGAGGGAGATGGTGACACGGGAAGCAAAGTGTCACAAGGAGTTGCTGAGATGAAAAGACTGGTGTCCCCTTCTGGGAGGCTGCGGGTTAATTTGCTTGTTAATTTCCTGGCAGCGAGACTATTGGAAGCTCTGATTTAATATTTGTGTTTACTTTGGGTAAACAAATTAACAAAAAAACCCCAAGTCTTAATAATTTAAGACACCAACTTGATTGAAGCTAGCAGAAAGTAATGAATCTCATGTGGTCATTTCACTCCCAGCCTGACAGGAGGTGGGCACTGCCTGGAGCTCATGGCCATGGGGATGTAGGGTAACTGGTCCCTAAAAGTGAGGGGTGCTTGTAGCTATGGACTGCAGGAAAGTGAAACAGCTTCTGAAAGAGCTGAAAAACAGCTTTCTGAAAGAGGAAAAGGAATTTTCATGTGATATTCATGTGTTGTGCTTGAATATCAGCCTTGAGTATTTGAAGGGAAATGATGGAGCAGGGAGCGGGAAAGGTTTGGCCAAATAGAGGAGGTGGCTGTGCAGGTGATACCTGAAAGGGATGTCCTGAAATGTGTGCAGTGGGAGGTTTGGGATAAAATCGTGGAGCAACACTGCAGCTTGTTCCTGAGCAGGTCTGCTGTGGGATGGGCACTGGAATGTGCAGGCAGGGTGAGATGGGTATTTATGTCCAGGCTTTACTTCTGTCCCTCACGGTGTCAGGGCTGTGCTGCACCACTTTGCCTTCTTTAAATTAAGCCAGCTTTGTCCTAAAGCCTTGTCTTTGAGACAATAAGATGCACCCGCTAAAATCTATTGTGCCATTTTTGCAAAGCCCAGCAAAAGTCACCCGTGCACCGTCCCCTCCCTGTCCTCCACGCTCATTTAGCCTATTTGAAACTGAATTTATTCCTGGGAAGGTCCCCATCAATTTGCCTTGCTCTTTTGTTGACAAGTTTATTAAAAACCTGGGCAACTACATATTAAACTTTTATCAGTGTCGAGGAAGAATACGTCCTTTGAGCAGCCACAAAAGTTATGGATTGGGGCTTAATGTTTCTTGTTCCACCATTCGGCTGAGTCAGCGTAACAAATAAAAGCTGCCACTTCTTTTTTTTTTCCCTTTCTTGAGAGACAGTTCCCTTAACAGTGTAAGTAACTGTGTCCAGTAATGCAAAAAAGGTTTCAGGTCTGGGTAAACATGAGGGTTTTTGTTTCTCTTTGTGCCCATAAATCTTGAATAATTTGAATAACTAATATAAAATAAGAAAATATGAACCCTGGAGAAAGTTATTGCTGCGTAGCTCTGAGCCAATGGTTTTGGTAAACTAACTGTTACTTTATAGTGTTTACATTAAAAAATTCTCTGCAAATTAATAATTGTTGTACTGCAAGTGATGTGTTTTCATCCAGTGTGAGGGCAGGAAGGGGTTGGAGCGATGTTTGGTTGGGGATGTCCCTTTGCGCCGCTGCAATAGGGGATCTTCGCTCTTTTTCTTTAGTCATAAGATGAAACAAAGAGGAGGGCAATATGTTGCACCAAAGATGTTAAAAATAAAGCGTTAGAATTGCATAACCTAGTTCCCGTTTTTCTGTGCAGCTGAGTTTTTAGGAGTTGAAAGAAGCCTGAGAAATGGTGGGAAGGAGTTTAAATTGATATAACAACAGTCAGGCAGGGGGGAAAAAGTGAGCATTGGTGGGACTAAGCCACAATTCTTAAACTCTGCTGGGCAAATAAATAAATAACACAGCATCTTTCTCTGCCTGTCACCGTGTCCAAGGATTTTTTAGTTCTTAAACAGGTTTGCTGGCATAATTTGTCAAGTCCAACAGGGAGGTTTCCATGTGACAGCCGATTGTTTTTCACCAGGCACAGTGGTGCACCAGAGCCGTCCTGCCGGCTCGGAGCAGCTCCATAATTAGACAAGAGTCAACATTCCTGGATGAGGTGGCTCATCCCTCCTGCCCAGGGCATGGCACTGCCCGCCAGGGCCCATCCTGCGCCGTGCCCGCGGCCGGCGGGGAGCATTCCGGACAAATCCCTCTGCCTCCAGGAGTTTATCTGCATCACCATTTGCTCCAATTATAACTAATTGGACACATATTGCATTTTCATAGAATCTAATTTTCTATTGATTTTAACGGGACTGCTGGTGTTTTGTACTATTAAGTGGTATCTTGTATCAGTTGCTGTTTAAAAACGCTGAGTGCACTCCCCTGTTTGGGATTATGCAGTCAGCACATGTTTTAAAACCTGTTTAATTGTTAGGTCCATAAAATGCACAAACTGTATTAGGGAACGGCTTTGTTCTCTTTGGAGAGTGTGAGTAGCAAAACAAAAAAATCCAACTCCACAACTATTTCCACAGCCGGTTTCAGGAGGTGCAGCTCCCAGAGACCTGCTCAGAGTCTTGTGCTTTGGGAAAAGAGCTTTGGAGGGACCCTCTTGATCCCACATGGAGCCAGCTCCCTCCAGGTAATGATGCTCTGCATTGCTGGAACAGAGCAGGTCTGTGCTTGACTGTTGTTTTACAGGAGGCCTAGGACCAAAATTTGGGTTAAGACTTTAGGTCACTTTAGGTGCTCTGTATAATGAAGGAATAAGGTGATAACTGTAGGGTTTGGAACTTTATTCCCTGTCATAGATACTGCCGTGTACCTTGGCAATACACCCAAATAAAACAAGACTATCAAATTAGCCATTTCATTTCAGCAAGTACTCCTTGAAGCAGGGTGAAAGCAACAGTCCTCTGGTCAGCACTGCTTAAAGAAGAGAAGATTTAAAGCAAAGATTTAGGGGAGGAAGGGAGAGGTGGCCTGGCAAAGAGCATTTCCAGCAATGCACGGGGATCGCTGGCTCAGGGATATTGGATAACAACAATAACGGTGGAGAAGGCAGATTAAAGGAGCTGGAAATGATGTTTTGGGGCAGTTGAGTTACCCCGGGGTGCTGGTGAGTTTGCTGTCAAGTTGCTGCCTTCGCTGCTCATTAGCAAGAGCCATGTTGTGTTTGTTGGAGACAGGTGAGCTCATGAGGTTGTATAAATTAAATAGACACTTTATTAAGTTCAGGTAATAGTTTTGGTTTGAAAGACTGAGTGGCTACTGCAATGTCAGCAACTGCCTTAGTGCACAAAGGAACTGAATGCTTTTTAATTAAGTCAAATAAAATCCAAGCAGAAGGCTCTTGAGCCTTGTCTGGAGTCTACTTTTTGGGTTGAACATCTTTAATTTTAGAAATGTTAATAAAACACAGTCTACTTTTTCCCTGTAATAATATAAGTTCAATTAATATTTGATGTCTGTAAGGAAAAGGATAAAAGCAGCGAGCTTGTATTTTCTGGTTTACAAATGGCACATTGGGCAGAATCCTGCAACTGTGGCATTGATTTAAACATCCTCACAAAGACACCATGCAATAAAGTTGAATCATCTGCAGTATAAGTATGTCTGTTTGGGGGAAAAAATAGCAATGTGAGAGAGTAGACATTTTCCTGTATTATCAAAAGCCACTTCATTTTGAGGAAATTTCCTCCAATTTAGTAATGTTTGGATGGAAATCAAATAACACATTAGCTTTGGGAAAGGGGAAAAAAAAGCCTTCCAAAGCTAATTACAAAGGGAATGTGCACTTCATTAAGATAAAGCTGTAGGAAATCAATGTTCTGTATTGTTGTTTTTTTCCTTTTGATTGGATTTTAGAATGATAAATTGTTCATGCATTTGATCTAAAAATGATTTGTTTATTCAGATGAAGAGCAACAGTACTTTGTCTCATTTGGCCTTTTAGCTTATAATGATAATGGCTTGGAGGGCTGCTCATTTCTCAAAAGTGTATTGGACTGGAATAGGCAGGAGATTTCTGGACTCAGAAGGATGGGCCCCATGCAAGAGTTCGTTGTAGGCTAATTCTATTGCATGTTGAATCTTCTGCTTCATTAGGAATATCGACAAATGCTGATAAATTCTTTGGCTTTTCTGTACTGTCTATAACACGTCTTTATTAGAATATTGAGGCTGAAGTGGAAAGATCTGCAATAGAGGAGATTCTCATGTTGGGTACTATTGATCCTACTTGCCACAGCACTGAGGGCTTTTGCCCATTTTCCTGGATGTAATCATGGACAGCAGAGCCAGCAGCCAGGCACAGGCACCACACAAGGGTCACCAGAGCAGGAAAAGCCAGGCATGTGTTTGTTCTGCTATTTTGGCTTTGATTCACCTCTAGCCCCTGGCTCTCACTCCGTGTGCCCATGGCTCTCCAGTGCCATCCCACAGCTCCTGTAGGCTTTGCCCAGCTCAGGATGGCAGGGCAGGCAGGCAGCAGGGAGGCACCAGCTCCTGCTCCTTTCACACCTTTCCAATGCAAGACCAAATTTCATGAGGAGATGATTAGACCTGACTTTGCTTTGGACACAAACCTGACCGTGCTGGTGTTGGGTGGTTGAGGTTTTGGGCACGGTTTGGGGTGCTGTTGCAGGCTGCACTTGCAACATTGACACAGGCAGGAAGGGAGAGCAGCACCCATCCCTGCCTGGCTGGTAGGATTGGCAAACTCTGCTGCCAGATCTTGCCTGTTGAATCCCTCCTATTTCATAGTGGAGGGGGCCCACAGGCATTTGGAAATGAGCCCTGCCTCACTAGAGAGATCAGGGGCTTCAGCACAGCTCAGACCTCTGACCACATCTGTAGGGTGGCTGGTACAGCCCCAGAGACCAGCCTGGCAGTGCCTGGGCTGGCAGAGACCTGCTGGGAGGCTACAAGTCCCCGTGGGTTGCAGCCCTCTCCAGCTTTTTAATGTGAGCTGCTCTTTCTCAGCTGCTGGGAAAGCCACACCACCAGAGAGACATCATTAGTTTTGATTAATGGCATCCAGAAGAGAAAACCTAATTTTCTAAAAAGGAAAACCTTACCCATAATTCACTGCAGAGAATTTAAACAAAATGTTATAGAACATCCATGCTGACTCACATTGATTTCAAATATGTTCCAAGGCACTCCCCAAAGCAAAGTAGGGGGGAGTGGGGACAGCTCTGTTCCCCAGCAGGAGATGCTCAGTGTAACCCCACATCTCTTTCCCACAGTGCTGCTTTCAAAGGACTGACCCCAAATCAACAGGGCTGGGACAGTGCACACATACCTGGGGAGCAGACTGTGTTTGAGGTGGTGATGCTCAGGCAGTTTGATGCACTCTCTCCCAGAATCATGTGCCCATCAGGACTTAGTCTGTACAGCCTCAGTCACTAATGGCGTTTCCACCTGTACCCAATCACCAGTAAATAATTACTTTCCTTTGCCTCCCGTAAGTTACCAAAGGATGAATTTAATACTTCCAGGTCTTCACTGTCTAAGTTTCCATTTAGTTCCTTGGCTTGATTGGCTCTTGAAAAGGTACCTACAGATAACTTGATTGAATTAATTGTAGAGCTCTTTTAAAAAAGCTATTCTCTCTCCCTTTCTCTCTCCATCTCTCTCTCCGTTTATTTATAGGCAGCTTAGAGTAACGGGTTTGGGCAGTTAAGTGATCTGCAGTGCTCACCGTGACAATGCGAAGCCTGTAATTCTCCGGGAGATAAAATGCTGGCCCACTTGCAACATTTCTGCGTGCAGAGGTTCCAAGCACAGGTGCTTTTCCCTGGTATCATCTTGCAGCATGGTGGGCTGCGAGGGAGAGGGGGGAAAAGTCACCTTTGCCTTCTGACGCATATAAATTCTTTAAATAGGTTATGCACATGGCAGTGTGCAATATCTGCGCGTGGCTCCGGGTTAAGAAGGAAAGGCCTGACTTTATTGGCTCCCACTGCAGAAATGATCGGAGCTGCTGTGATTTTTAAATTTGATTTACCGGGTTATTTTTAGCAGTGGGGTGTTCATGCTGCAGGGCTCTCCAGGAGAAATCAACACCCCAGTGCTGAGATGTGAACCATCACAGGAGTGACTTGGACAGCAGTGGTGTAGCAGGGACTTGCTTTCCCTATTTGGGGACAAATTGCCAGATTATGAGATTCCAAGAAAGAAAAGCTTTTTTTTTTTTTCTTTCATTCCTCCCTTTTGTTTCCTTTCCAACACTTTCCTGTTGGTTTCTGGTGATAGCAAATACAACCATTGCTTGAGCAGGCCTTAAGCCTCCTGAAAATGCTGATTTTAATGCCAGATGAGAAAACACAGGAGGCTTCACAGTAGGGAACCAAAGTTTGCTAACCTCTAAAAAAAGATTTCAGGTGTTCCAGGTTTTTCCCTCCCATTTTTCAAGGAGAGCCCTAAGGGGAGAAGAGTTCTGCAGCCTGAGTTCCTTGGCTGTGAGCTGGGCTGGTTGTAGCTGATGACATCTGTGCTGCTGCGTGTTAGGTGTCACTTCAGACACCAAAACACAGGGCATGGAGGAGGACAGCACACCATAAAACACTGAGAGGAAAGGAGGCAGGAGGTGATAATTAAAGCATCTGGATGAAAACAGTAGCTTAACATTTACTTATGTCACACTGTAATAGCAACGTGGCTCTCAAAACAGACAGAGCCAAATATCAAGTTTAAAAACACTTCAGGCTGATGGTTACTGCTGCAGACTATTCCACTGCTGTTCAACCTGCCTCTTTAATTCAGACCCACTCTTCAGCCGTAGCCTCTAAGAAGCTTAAATAAATCCTGACTGCCTGAAAGTGAAGCCATTTGAACCAGTGCGGCATCAGGCAGCAAGTTCAGAAGAGGTCCAGGCAGCTGGGAAAGAAAAGACCCTGAGGAATTCTCTTCTCTGCTGCCACAGCCCATGAGGCCAAATGCTTTGCTAAAGCTGGTAAAATGGAACCAAATCAACTGTTCAATGGATTTGGTCCCCTTCAACCAGCTGTAGCTGTGCATTGATCTCTCAGACGCACCTTGGAGGATGAAACACTTGAACCCGACCAGGGCGGCTCAGGTAGAAGACAAATGGCCACTTGAACACTGCTGATAAGGAAATGATGATGATTGGCATCTACAGGTCTATCACTCGGGCTCTAAACTGGTGGGCTGAGCCTGAGCCATTATGTGGTTGCCAGTCAATTCTGCCTAAGGGAGACCACTCAAGATTGATAATCTCTATCAGCCTCCTCCATTGATCTCAGCTGTAACCCAGTGTGTTCCCACTGCAAATGCTGTGCATTTTCATATGTGTTTGCTCATGCCCACCCAGGAGCCCCGTGCCTCAGTGTTTCATCTGCTGCAAGGAAGAATAAAGGTTTTGATCTGAAGTTCCCTCCTTGTGTTTTGTACCATGCGCCGAGATGCTCCTTCAACAGCTCTAGTGAAAAAATCAGCTGTTACAGGGCTACCAGAGCTGGGAAGGAGTTGGGAATACCAACTGCTTCCTCACTGCCCCAAACTGCAAATATCCACGGTCTGCACTAGCCAGCCATGTCTTTTTTGTTAATGAGATATAAGCTGTGCTCCTAAAAAACAGTTCCCTGTTGGACTTTGTTGACCTAAAAGACTTGTAAAGTCTCTACCCCAGTCTGGTCCTTATAAGCACTGATGTTATGCTAATGGAGTTAAAGAAAATCGCTCAGTTTCCCCGTGTAATAATGATTGGTGGGAAAGTAAGCTGGGCGTCATCCTTTCCCAGCCATCGTAAATCTATAGGACTCTCACGAGCTGTGAATATTGCAGCTTTAATGAGCCATTTGGATGCAAAAGTCTGATGGGAGATTATTCATGTCTTTACTTCTTAACAACACCTGGCCCAAGTTAACCCCTGGCAGGAGAGTGTGCAGAGATTTGTCTCTTTTCACACGCTAGAAATTAGGTTTACTTCATTTCACATCCGTGGTCCTTTAGGTACCATTTAAGTGTTCTTACTAAGGCCAAGAGTATTCATGTGCTTCAGGATAAGGAGTTGTTTGATGGATCTGAGGCTTAACATGCATCTAATATTTATGTCACTGGGTATTCAAAAGGCAAAGACATGAGGAGCAGTGTTACTGCAGGACTGCCTTTCCTCAGCTAAAAGGAAAATAGTGCTTACTCGATCCTGCTGGCTCATTTTTCTGCGCTTTAACAGTGCCTAAACATCCATGTCGCTATCCTACTGAAGTCTACATGTGGTTTTTTTCCCATATATTTCAGTCAGATCAGGCACATTTTCTTTCTTGCCATGAACTGATTTCTTAGGAACATGTAAAAGAAATTACAGGTTGTATTTTTAAAATTCAGTCGATTTCCCATTAATTTATTTTTTAATTTTTATCTTAACAACTGCAGCATCTTTCTAAGCACCCAAAGATGTACCCAAAATGGCTTTGGCCTGCCCTGATAGAAGACTGACGTGAATGCAAAATGCATTTGTTGATGTTTTTGCCTGCAAATAGAGGAAAAGGAGCAGCTCCAACAAACCCCTGTACTAGCATGGTGGCAGTTTGCAGCCATGGGGAGTGAGGGTGCTCGTTGCTTTCCAGTTGAAACCTCACAGCACAGCTCTGCCCTTGGCAAAACAGCCAAGTGGCCACCACCTCTGTAACTCTGAGTCACCTCTTGACACATTATCTGTCCTGGATGATTAATTGCTTTGTAGTTATCCGTGCTGGTTTCTGTGCACTACTCAATCCCAATTCCTAATTCCCATCTCAGAAGCATCAAGCAAAGGCATCTGCTGAGGCACAAATGACTGTCCAGGCAAACCACCTCAACGCTGTTACTGCCAGTCCTGAGACTCCTGAACATCCTTGGGATGAAAGCACAAGGGAAGGGAAATCCTCAGCACAAGTCCCTAATTGCTGGCAGTCTGGGCTGTGAATGATGTTGGGACTCTAGAGGAAAAGGTTGAGTAGAAACAGATGCTTCCAGCAGGTTGTGGCCTGGGTTTCCAAAATACCATGCTCCTCCCGCCTGCTCCCACAATCTGGGTTGTTTTCTCTTGTTCCCCAGAGCTGCATCCAATTTAAACAACACCATTATTAACATTCTTCCTTGGTAATGATAATTAAGTTACTAAAAAATGTCAAATGGGGAAGCTGGAGGCATTGCAACTTGAACAAAACCAGGGAATGTAAATGAATTTTTTTTCCTTAAAGAAGTTTGGTACCCCCAAAGCCACCTTGAATAGCAGGGAAGCTTCCAGTTCTCTGGAAGCAAGAGAAGACATGAATACACAGGGATCCCAAAAGTTGGGCCATGCATTTAAATGCCTAAATGTGGATCCCACCTTCAGGCATCCATGCTTGAAAATTTCTGGCTCTGTTTTTATTGCCTAATTATGTCTTTATGAAATGAGAAATTCAGTTCACTTAGCATGGAATTTTTATACCAATACAGCCATTATGGTCTAGGAAATATAAGGCCCAAGAAGAAGGCAGCAGGTAGACTTCAGGGGAGCTCTCTAGGGACTGATAATGTGTAGGAACAAATGTAAGGCACGGGCCAAAACAGTGTAAATATCCTTCCCAACAATTTGTGTTTCAGCCTTGCTTACTCCCAAATCCTTCTTGAGGCAACAGCAGGGTTTGGAGCTCAATGATATCTGCCCTTTGCAACCAGGAGCTGCCCAGACCCTGAACCTATCCATGGTCTGAAAACTGAATCTGCTTCAGTCGATTTCCCATAAAGCACAGCTCTGAGTGGAAGTCACTGACTTTGAAAATCCCAGGATCAGGTCCTGACTAAGTCATTAGAAACCTTTAGCCAACCATCCTTAACTACATCAAATCTAATTGTTTCCCATATCCACTAAGAGGCTGCTCTGATGGCTCACCAGACACTGCTGGTTTCCTGGAAACCCTATTAGCTTCTCAAACAAGGCAATCCTGAGGACTCAGTCCTGCAAACCTTTGTGCAAATATTAAATAACAGCGAATAATTAGCAAGAATAATCCTTTTTGCTTGACCCTCTTCTGTAATAAAGACCTTTGTCGGCGAATGCAAACGTTATTTTGAGGAGCAATTCATAATCTAGAGCTGCTGAACACATCAGCCTAAATACGCTAATACTCTAATATCCATATTTGTACAGGACTTAAGACAGACAAAAACAGGCACGTTCTCTGTCCCAAAGACCTGACAGCATTCACCAGTCAGGCATAGGAAGAGGAGGTGGCAAAAGAGGTGGCAAAGAAGGGACCCATTTCTGCCTTTGATCTTCAAGTGTCTCAGGTGGTGTGATCAGATCAGCTGGATTCTGCCCATGGAGTTTTTTTCTGTGCATCCTTTTCCTTCACCTGTTTTTCTTTTCTTTTTTTTTTTCTGAGAGGGGAGAAAAGAAAGGACAAGCAAGCCAACAGGCAGATAATTGTTCTCTGCTGACAGTTTGTCAAGTGATGGAAGCACAATTTTAGTCAAGAGATCTGCGTTGCAGCGGCGAGTGAGCAGAAGTCTCTTCTTTTCCTCCCAGATGGCATTGACATATAGCCTGAAGGGGCAATCAGGATACAAAGCTAAAGATGGTTAAAGACATTAAAAACTGTACAATGTGAGTGCCATCTACACCAGGACCATCATCCAGGAGGAAGATTCATCCTGACATATCAGGCAGAAGTCAGATCTTCTATTGGTGTTATATAAAGCCGTTGAGCCAAAGGTATTTTTGAGATAGACAAAAAATATATATTCCTGCTACTAACATGTCTTTTCCAGTAGGTCTTTATTGACTCTTGAAAAGCAATGACCAATAAATGTAATGATCTGCCTTCCCTTTTCTTTCTGTGTGAACAATATCTTCTGCAGGGTGTTCATCACTGCGGGCAATGAGTGGCTTGAGCCATTCCTGTCTACCTCCACTTCCCAGCAAGACATTGAATGCATTCTCTTCATCACACTGTTTCCCAGATCCTGCCAGGGCTTTTGTTAATGATAAATATTGCACTCAGGATAAGATTATAAATCTTGCCACAGGATGGAGGGAATTTGAATTCTGCGTTCCTTGGATTTGGTATTGTGTAAGTTGCTTAATTAACTTGCACAAAGAATGGGCTTAATAACATTGCATTTTTTTAATAAGCAAGCAGTGCAGCTGGAGGGATAGAGAACCACAAAGAGAGAAGTTCACCTGCAGGAAAATATCCTCTACTTCCCCCAAAAGCGATAAAAATGTCAATACATTGACACAACCCCTAATTAAAAATGACTGCCATAATCACGCGTATCATAGCCGTAGGACATTAGTTTGGATTAAACACAAACAGCAGGATGTGCTGCACATGTTTTCCAAAGGAAGAAAGGGTTGGATGATGGGATCTCCTGCACGCCCAAGCGAGAGCAGAGGAAGGATCCCTCAGCTCCTATGCATGGGCTGATCCTTCACTGCCCTTCCCCTGAGCTGCACGACGGCCACCGCCTGCACAGCCTGAGCTGTGTGCTGCCAGGAGATGAACCATGCCCACGTGCCCATTTTTGGCTGAGGCTGGAGCAGACGTCCTTCCCTTTGTGTCTGATGTGGCCAGACAGCAGGCGCGTGGCCGGGCGGAGCAGCCTGGCGGCTTCATGCATTACCTCAGCTCCTGCAGCAGTGCTGAGCTGTAGTAGCACCCAGCCTGGGTGTGGATACAGCCTCCTTTTCCTCACAAGGAATAAAATCCCTCATTTTGGGGCATTCAGCAAGCAGAGGGACAACAGAAAATAGCTTGTCGATGCTCCATGTCAATTATATTATGCAATAGGCCTGCCTGGATTGGATATGGATTTAATGGTTGGACTTGATGATCTTAGGGGTCTTTTCCAACCTGAATGATTCCAAGAGAGACTCCCTATTTTAACGTTCAACTGCTCTTGCCTTATGCTTGTGATACTGATGTGCACCCAGGGATCTGAGCTGGCTCTAAGCACTTGTCTTTTATTCTACTACACCAAAAATAAACACTGAGATGCTTCATGTAGCCCCGGGGCTGAAAGGTGGGATTGCACCACAGAGCTGGGGCTGAGGAGCAGCAGCATCTGCTACAGGGGGGTACAAGAGGCTCAGTAACCGAGTGATGGGGCAGACCATGGACAACCTTTCTCTTGAAGAAACTCAACACCAGGGGCTTCTTTTCCAATTCCACGTGGGATAGTTACTTCACATCTTTTAGCATCCCCGATAAAATCTGCCTCCAGCTCTTTCTGCCCTCCAATCCTATACAGATCATTTCTGCCTTCTCCTGCATAGAGGGGCAGGAGTGGGGAAAGAATGAGAGAGGGAGAGATTTGAACCTGTTTCCCAAATATTCCAGTGTCCAGCCATGAGCTGAAATCCTGACAGGAGTAAGAGGTGGCCTCGTGCAGCACTCACTCAGGAACAAATAATGAATGATCCTGCAGCCTCTACTCAGCACAGGGAAAGGAATTAATTTCTATCTCCCTTTTGTGGATCACCTGGAAAGTACAGGTGTAATCCATCTTTCCATGGTGAGGATCATGGCCCTGTGAGACAAAAAAAGCCTGTGAAGGACAAAACCTGGGACAGCCCTTTGAGCTGGGACATCCGTCGGTCATAGAAAGAAGCAGGAAAAGAAAGAAAGAAAAAAAAAAGAAAAAACCACCAAATGACTTTAACTGATGCAGCTTCATCTCCTGCAAGGGAAGCTGGAGCTAAGCCTGGTGTAACATCCTCACTTCATTTTGGGGATGAGCATTTCATTCCCTGCTGTCTTGGAAGTGCTGAAAACTTCACAAAAATACCTTTTCATTATTTAAAAACTTCCATTGTGATCTCCAGCCTGCAGTGTCACACCGGACGATTTAATGTAGGGTGTGAGTAGATTTTCAAGCATAGACAGATTGATTCATGAGTGAATTAATCTGATGCATCTTTTAAATGGAAAACTGACATAATTTTCCATCAGAGACCTGCTAATAAAGCACATTTACTTGGTGAATCCTTTTTTTCCTGTACTAAGTGCACTATATAAGGTATAAAAATACCAAATCAATAACCAAAGAGTATATAAAAATGAGACTGACAGATCAGAAACAATGGGTGAGCCGAGCTCTCCTTGTCTTCTTGGGGGACTCTGTTCCCGCTGCTGAAAGCCACATTCCCACAGTCTTCCCAGGACAGCAAGGCTGCAAAACCCCAGGTGTCCTTGCAAGTCCCAGAGGGGACTGGGAGCATCGAGCCACCTGCTTCTAGGGGTCTGGTGGCATCAGTTCTCCTGCAACCCTCCCTATTTTTAGAAGGAGATAGTTTGAGGGGGTTGGGTTTTTCTTCTTTATTAGTTTTATTATTATTGTTGCAGAAGGAACTGGGTAGAAGAAATGTGTTTAAAAGACAAAGGCATCTTCCACAGTATATTTGTGCAGGGAGCCTGCCATGGGAATGTGCACAAACTCTCCTTTTTTATTCTTTAGCTGGAGTACAGCAGCATTATTTCAAAGGAAATGCCTGCACAGTCTTCCCTCTGCAAACACTGCAACCATCATTCGATCAGTGCAATTCTCCCGTGTGAGCTAATTTAACAAGCAGTTGCTTTGCAGGCTGTGGAGATTTGCCTCTTACCTAATAATTCTGCTAATTTGCTTAACTTTCCCAGATTGCAAATGGCCCTGCTCCGAACAGGCAGCTTTCTACATGAACCCCCAGACAAGTTCCTGACAAGAGCCAAAGGAAAGGTGGATGGCTCAGGAGGTTAAAGCTCACAGTCTTTTATTTTGACCTTTGGGCTAGCATTCAAATTTGCTTGTTGGGAAAACTGCATTCAGCATGTATTTTCTTCAGGGATTTACGATACCCTTTTGCTTGTAATTATTCTCAGTTGATGTCTTCCATAAATTAAAGAGGCTTCTATTAGCAAGCACCAGTCCTCTCAATTATCTTGCAAAAGTCTCCTTATTTGTGGCTGGGAGCTACCCCACCAGGATTGCCATCCCTGCAAAGCTCCTGGTCCGTGGCTACAGGCAGAGAAATAAGGAATGTACACGGGTAATACAAATGTCTGAGCAATCCCAGAAAGAAATGAAAACTGCAGTAAAGGTAAATGTCAGACTATTTAAAGACAATGTTAACTATTGATTTTTTAGAGGAGACTACCTCTTCAAAGGATGGCAAGCATGACTTCAGATACAGACAAAGCAACCTAGATGGATGGCAGAGAGAGGGAGGCGAGTGATCTGGGAAGACAGGGATTTTCCCGGAGAGCAAAATGAACCCTTGATGAAGCCTCTGGGATTAAAGAGGTGGCTCAGTTCTTTCACAGTGTCCACCCTTCAACCCCTTTAAGCACCATGCCTTTTCCAAGAAATGAAGGGCAAAGAAGCACTGATAAGCAATAAAGAGATAAGCAGCAAAGTACTCGTTTCACTGGTGTTTCCCAATGAAAAATGAACCCTCGAGCACACCCAGTGATTTGTTGTCTAAGTAGCAAAGCTCACCCAAGTTCCTGATTTTGCTTCCAGCAGAGATGCTCATTGCTCATTCTCACTCCCTGGAGCAGCTTGGACTCATTATCCAGCACTGCCTGCCCCTGCTTGTGTGCAGCTCATGCACAGCCATACACATTTTATGTGTACATGTATGTGTGCTTGCCTTATGGCCCGTGCTGTGATATCCCTGCCAGAGCATCCCAGAGCAGATATTCCTGGCTGCGGGCGCCTGCATCCGCAGGGAATTGTTCCTTTCAAGCTGCAGTGCAGAGACAATGCTGTACATGGTGCTTTGGGAAAACAGCACGATCAGAATTTAGTTAGGGGAGTTAAAGGTCTTCCAAGGCTGCATTTTCAAAAAGGGTAACTTCTTATCTCGACGGGTGTTTTGGAACGGGAGGCATGAAGGATCTAATCCAGTGAGGTGTAATGTCAGTGAGGGTAAATTAAGTTTGCATTTGGATACAAACTCTCTTTCAGAGGCAAATTTGGCTGTTGAAAGGAAAATTATTGTACACATCTACACAGCAAAGGAAATGGGAGACGCTGGGGGGCCACTCCTCACTTTAGCAGTCTTTGACATGAGTACAGGAGAGGAACAGACCCTCCCAGTGCCCTCTGTTTCCCCTCTACGAGTCACTGGGATGCTTCAGCTTGAAGATCCCCACAGGTCTTATAACCCCAGCTCCCCTTTTTGGCAGCCAGCTCAAGGTGCAGAAAACCCCAGCTCCTGGTAGCTCCTAAACACAGCAGCACAGTATGGTATTACTGCCTGGGGTAGCTTTTGGTTTAGATGTATTATTTCAATAAGGAGGTCTTCAGACAGTGTTAAATGACAGATGATATAATTTTTGAATGTGAGGTTCATCTAAATTTTATTTTCTGATGTTTTGACTCATTGACTTGATGTCTCTCTATTATGCACACACCTCTGGAGATGTTGCTGGCAATGATTATGCATAGCATTGAGTTAGTGAATAAAACCACTCCAGGAGCTGCTTTACAGATCACAGTATTGTTTTCCCTATAATTGTCCCACAAACGGTGGAAGTTATATGGAGAGAGCAGCATGCTCTGACAGACTGCATATTTTTGCAGTGTGCATCAAATCTCACTTTGGCCTCTGAGACTTATTTCTGATGGTTCTTGGGGATTTAACTTTAAGACCAATGTATTTTAGTATCCATATACGCTCCACTGTTCATGTCATCCAGCAGCAACTGAGGATGAGCTGTCTCCTTAATATGGATGAGACACCAATTTATCTAAGTTATCACCTCCCAATCTCTCATACATCTCTGCTCTTAACTGCTGTGCTTCTGACATCCATACCTAAACTCTCTACAACTTCTTCTCCTTCAATTGAAACCATCAGTAATTTTTTGGCTGGAAGTTCTTGATATGTATCTAATGGCTTCTTCAGCTCCCTGCTTGAGTTCAACCATGAGGTGATGGAATCAGGCTCTGGACACTGCATTTTAAACCCACAACTATGCATAGATACACACAGCACACTAAATCAGAGTGTCTTTCCAGCATTTGAAAATATATGACTGAATTAACACGTCTCGGGCTCACGTTGAACAGCACTGCAGCCCCGTTGTGCACAGCCCCAGCATTTGACTGCAGAGTCAGCAATACTCTCCCCCTTCTTGATGCATTCCCAAGCCAGCAAAACTTAGCCCTACTCCTGATATTCTCTTTATAGAAGGTCCCAGTGGTATTATGTATCAAATAAAGGTCTCATTACTTAGATTCTGGTTCCTCCATGGCATTGCTCTCGTTAATCATTCTGGTTTTCAAGCCTGTGCTACAAACCATTAGAACTGTCTTGCTTCCCATCCCTAAATTAGAGATTCCCTCCCCTGCCCCTCTGTGCCACAGGGGCCACCAACCCCCTGGGGACCACTGCTGCTGCTGCTGGGCCAGTGCTGGATGACTGAGGGCCTCTTGGCCATGAGCTCTGGGCTTGAGTCTTACTGCAAAGGGATGGTCTCCCCTTCCTGCCCAGCCTCATTTTGGGGCCCCTGGGGGTGTTCCCACTGCTAAATACCCCACACTGCCAGCTTTGTGCCTTGCAGCATCTCTAGATGCAGCCCCTCACAGGTGAAAAGGAACTCTTTGGTTGTGCCCCAAATCTGTGACTCCCTGACTTCCCTCCAAAATGGTTGGTAGCAACAGAGGGCAGGGAATCACCTCCTTTTCCCCCATTCCAGCTCCCATTGGGGTTTATTTCCAGGCAGTTCCAAGGTCTGGCACAGAGATCACCCCAAAGAGTCACACTCTGCATTTCCCACAGATGGAAATGCAGCAGCCCCCACCTCGCCCCCCTGCTCCCACTTCCCACACCCCTGGCCTCCACACTGCTCTTTGCAGTGTGGGACCCAGGGAATTTGCTACTTTCTCCGGGTAATATCTTTTTTAGGACCACAAACGACTTGCATAAAGCACTGGAATGAGATTCTCTTTGTGCTGAGGATGAAATGCAAAAAGGCAGAAGAGCAGGGGAGAGCACATCCTCCCTCAGCTCTATGAATTCACCAAATCTGATGGTTTATTCATTTTAATTAGGCTTGGAATTCATATATAAGTGCATATATTCATACATGTGAATTCATATAATGACACATAATTAATTTAGAATTTGGCATTTCCGAACAGGTAATTAAAATAGTTCATTGTTGATTAATCACTTGCAAAATAAATTATTAGCAATATCGCTGTTAGCATTATGTTTATTACTACAATTTAGAGAAATTAAGGCAGTTCACTCACATTAAATTAAACACCAAAGCACAGCTGTAATATACCCTAGACAATATCTACTTACTCAGAGAACAAATGTGATGTGTGCATTACAGTACATTTGCTGGGTCATACATCTTGGATGGCCTCTTCATGTCACCACCAGAAACCCAATCCCGACACACAGATGATTCCTGTCTCTTTCCCTAAATATAAAAATAGGATCTGCTGGACTTCAGCACTGGCTCTGCACTGCAGCGTGCTCCAGGCAGCTCAGACCTGCCTGGGATGGAGGGAGGCTCTGCAGCAAAAAAAACCTGGACCAGGGGAGTGGGGAGCTAAGGGGGGTATGAAGGGCCACATCCAATTCATAGAGTCGCAGAATGGGCTGGGTTGGAAAGCACCTTAAGGATCATTCTGTTCAACCCCCCCCAAAAACCATTAGTGGGAAAGAAAATCAAATTCTTCCCTCCTCAGCAGGACCCTGGGTCACCATTATGAGCCAGATTATAGCCAAATTGCACAGAAATGGGATAAATCTCAGCCTGACTCAACGAGGTGCTAAAGGTTTAAACAGATCATTTCAGTAAAAGCTGAATTTCATTTTAAGCAGCTCTCTGCTGGGGTGGGAAGAGGTTTTGTCCTGTGGGGAAGTAGGTATCCCTTGCTTTTGACAACTGTTCTGTCTGGAGGGCATTCAGCCTGGAGTTTAAGGAAGCAATAGGGAGAAGCCAGTAGAGATGAAGAGGACACAGATCACCCCATGACATATTTTCTGGATCTGTCTCTCTGTGGTTTTATAGCTATGGGAAATAATCCATAATTAGGTGTATAAAATAGCTCTCTGATCTCTGCTTCTGGCCCAAAAGAGCACAAAATTGATAACTCAATTATCGCTGCTGGAAATACAAATAAATTAAAAGCACCTGGTAGGAGGAACTCTAAGGGAGGGACACCCATGCAGCAGAGTGGATGTTGTTCTTCAATTGTGAGCTCACAGGCAATTAGAGCCCTGGGGCTGGAGCAGGACTGGGGACAGGCTGGGATAGTGTCCATGGATAATCCCCATCCCTTTGGCTTGTGCCAAAGCCATCCATCAGTGCAAGGCTGATTACCACCCTCTCAACTCAGAAACGAAGTCAGGGGGAGAGCTTTGCAAGTAGTGACACTCCTCTGGAAGAGAGGGACCCATGGAATGACCAGTGAGCTTATCTTGGTTACGGGGTGAGGGAGAGCTGGGTTGGGTTTTAACAGCTTTCAGCGTAAGAAAATAATTAGTGCCTAATCCTGTGGCCAGCAAATTCCTGGGAGTTTTTGTTCTGAATTTACAAGCAGAGCAGTGCAGGATATTGAGGGTCTTCTTCACTTTTTGCCAAGTCATCTGGCATTTACAAAAACCTCTCTCCACTGAGGCTTGCTTTTAATGACTCTTGTGCTGAATTAACAGTCTGCACCGGTGTGACAATGAGAACAGTCACTAATGACCACTCTGTTTGTCTAAGCCCCATGCTGAGCACTGACTTCAGTCCCTGCCACAGACTCTCTTTGCGAAAAGGCTTCTGTGTCTTTTTAAGCAATTTAAAATGTGTAGGATGAGCTGGCCTGTCCATCCCTGCCCCATTGATATTCTGCTGCCTGGAAGTGTCCTTGAGTCAACAGCCAGCACCTGTAGGGAAGTGTGACCTGGAATGATGTGAGGAGCAGGAGTAGAAAAGCCTTTGAAATTACATATATCCAGTTCTGATGACCCACACAGTAACCAGTGAAATATTTAAATGATCTGCCCTTTGATGCATCCTCTGCCAGAACAGAAGGGCGAGTTTTATGGAAAGGTCTGGTTTTATTAGGCAACATACTCTGTGACCCCACGGAGAATGTGTGACAGTGCTGACACAGGGAATATGTGCAGGTATTATTTCAAAAAGGAGAAGGACTCCAGACAACCCCCAAGCTTTGTCCCAAACTCATCACATTGAACAGGACACTTCCACTCATGGAATTGTTTCTTGGATGAGGGAGGCATCACCTCAGCCATTGTGCTGAGCTTGAATGATGCAAAACCCAGCCAGGTCACACGCACCCTGTGACAGCCCTGCTGGGGACAGGACATCACATGGGGAAAGATGCCAGCTCTTCTCATCCCTTCCCATCCCAAGCACTGCTCCTGCTGCTCAGCCTGCCCACAGGCATGTGCTGCTTCTCTGCCAGAGCTAACCAGGGCAGCACAATAATCTTTACTTTCTGGATCTGACAGTGTTTTATTTAGGCAGCAGTGCTGCCCCAAAGAAGCCAGGCACACGTCACCCTTCCTGTGCCCACTGCATGAGGCAGGTGTTAGAGCAATTCCATCTGAAAGCTTTTAGTTCCCGTAACTGATGATTTATATTTGTGCTGGAATGGCAATAATAGTAAGGGTTTAATTGTTTTAATGAAAGTGGCTTGTTCTGCAATCGAATCAATTTGCTAAGTTTGGGTGATGGAATACAAGGCTGGATTTGACCATGCTCTTTGTGTGTCCTGAACAAAAAGGTGCAAGCCATTTCAAAAAGATCTAGCTTGGCATAGTGAAACTTTTAATAAGTAATATCTGCATAACTAAGGGCAATAGGAGCAGCCCAACCTGAAGAAAACAGATTTTACAGGAATTACAGTCTCGCTGTCACATTTGTAAAAGGGACACATGCGTTTTTCAGATCTTTGCACATTAATGGCTGTATTTGATTCAAAATACAGTCAGTGAACCCTCAGTAAATGGAATTAAATGGTATGTGTCTGATTTGAGGGTGACAATCCAGCAATTGTTTCTTGTTTGAATTACTACCTGCGTGGCTGGGCACAGCGGTAATTGAAACTATAATGTTTCATTCCTCTTTAGGTATAATTTGTCTGAAAATTCATTCAATGCTGTTCTAGTCTCCCTCCTCAAACCCCTCCCTTTACCATTATGGTGCTCCCAGGGGCTGCATCTTTTCTGTGTGCCCAGATTTTGACCTGGTTTGGGCAATTCAAGCACACAACGAACCTGGTCCTGGTGTTTCCCTGGACCAGCCCCACTGCCCCCTCTTGCTTTGGCCATGGGCTCATCTGCTCTTCAGGAAACAGAGCTCCATTTATCCAGCCCCAGATCTCTGCTTTGCCTTTGGCTCAGAGCTCAGGTGAGCATATCCTTACAGGATTCTTCAAATTCCCTTTCAAAGCCAAGAATGTGCAGTGGCTTTGTGAACATTTAATTTTGTGTGACCACAATTATCAGCTGCAGGGCCTGGACCTGCTTTTGCTGTGAGAGCAGTAAATGGAAAGGCAGCAAGGGTTACTCTCCCTCCCAGCTGTGCCTTGTTTTGTTGCTTTATGTGGTTCTTTCACACAGTACAGAAGTGGATGTGGCAGTGCTGTGCATCTGCAAGGGGTAACAAATATATTGCCTTATTCTCAACACTCCCCATTTATAAGCAATTTCTAGTCTGTTTTCGCCCAATATTGATAAACAGAAGAAAATGGAATGTATTTTATTCACCCATAAAGTCTGACATTTCCAAAGATGGAATCAAATTATCCTCCTCATCTGTCTGCAGCTCGCTGGGTTGCTTGCTAGGTACAACTTTATGCCTGCAGAGTAATAACACCTGGTAATGGCACCTAATTTCAGAGCCTCCAGAACGAGCTGGTCTAGGACAAGCAGGGTTATTTTGCTTGCAAATAATATGTAACACAAAGACAGACTCTCTGTCCCGGGATGATAGCACTTTTTTCTCCCATGGGAAGAGGCTGGAAATCCCTGGGAAGCCCTTGTCAGCAATGGGGCAAGTTCCTGGCATTTCTACAAAGAAATTTGCATCTTCTTGAGTTGCTGCTACCTCCTGTGGTCTGGTTGTGATTCATGATGATGAACCTTGGATTTTGTCACTGCTTTTGGGGTGATTTAGATGAAAATTCCATGTGCACATTGTCTGGGAACGTGGTGGTGCTATGAGGAGCTGTAAAGAGAGGCAGAGCTCTCAACTGCCTGCAGACACAGAGGGTTGGAAGGAAGAACAAAGAGGAGATCATAGGAAAGAGCATAATGAGGTTTAAAAGATAATTAAGGCTGCTGGTTCCCAAACACTACAGCACTCATAGCTGGGCTGGTGAGCCCAGGGGAAAGCCAAGGGCTGAAGTAAAGCTGGAGGCTGAGGAGGAGCTGCAAATCTGGAAGTGCTGCTGCAGGGAGGGTCCTCAGCACCTCTGAGCCCCTGGTCCCTCTCTCCAGGCACAAGATGTGCAGAGATGCTCATCCTCTGGGATGCATCTGTGGCATTGATGTGCCAACCTTCACCTCCACCAGGGGATCCTGGCACCTTGACAAAGCAGTTTGAAACTAGGCTGAGCTAAGGGGATGGGTGGAGAATAACAATGAGCAAGGACAGACTGGCATCTAAATGTGGAAAGAGCCAGGCAGCCCATGAAGAAAAATCTGGGGAAAGGAGGGAGTGAGGATGGAGTGAGATGAAGCACCCAGAGGACAAGTGCTGAGAAGGGAACATACCCCCCAAGGGCAGAGTAGGACAGTTCCTTCCTGAGGAATTCCCTGAGTTTCCAGCACCAGGAGGACCCTTGGTCCCTGTGGTGATGTCAAATCAGGGGAAGGAAGGCTCTCCTCCATCCTCTTCAGGACCCAAAGGCTCTTGAATTTCTCCTTCCAAAGCCAGTGGTGTCACATCCCCCAGGACAGGGAAGCACAGGGGTCTCAGTGACCTCAAATGTGCTGGGCAGGGGCAGAAATACCCACCCAGTTCCAGCAGTATTTTGTCTAACCAGATTCCCAGCAGCAAAGCAATACAAGCTGCCTCCAGTGGAAATTCCACCCAAAATGAGACCTCCAGAGTTAGTCTACAATGCTCTTCCACTCCTTCATACACAAACCATTGCATAGACTCTTTTTGTTTGGGGTTGTACTCCTCCACGCCCAGAGTCACCAACCCCTTGCCTTTCCTACTAAATACTTTAATTACCGTTTTGCTTGCCTTAGAGTGCAGCATGAATAATTAGAGCAAGTGGCTGCATTTCTCACAACAAAGCTGTGACTTTTAAGTGCCAGAGGACATTTGTGGTGCTGGAAGGGAAAGGTAATTGACATTCCCTTAGGGAAACCTCTTCAGAAATTTGGGCCCTGGTTGCTTTGAATTTATTGTCAGTGGTATAATACAGGCAGGGAAGATGATAATCCATGCAAGCAAACAAACAACACAGCCAAAAGCTGCCAAAGCAGAAGTTCAGCCCTGTGTCTCTGATGGCTGTGACCTGGCTGGTCCTCCAGTTCTTTCTTACAAACAGTGATGTTGGGGCATTACAATTCAAAAAGAAAAAGCCAATAAAGCTCTTCTAAACAGAACTGAAAGGTCTCATCAGCAAACCCAGGACCCAGCAGGTGAAGCCCAGGAGGTGCTGAGTGCTCAGCTGTCCCTGGAGTGTTTGTGTGGGTGATGGCTGCTCCAGGGTGTCCCAAAACACTGCAGAGATCTCCCTCAGTGGTACACAGTGATACAGAGCTGATTGACTGCAGGCTCCCCTGGGCTTGCCAGGATTTCCAGAGCAATGATAGAGAGAATTCGTGTGGCATTCCACACCCCACCATGGTGAGAGGAGAGCCTGTCTGCTCCCCAGCCCGCATGCCACAGATAAATAAATATCTCTCTATAAGATATATATAGATAAATATGCCCCCACTGTGCTGCAGAGGCAGTGAACGTGTGCCAGGTGCACAGCACAGCCTCCATTAACCCTTGCCTGGGTCACCCTCCTCTTGCAACAAAACGTGCATTAATGGTGCTCTCAGGAGATGAGTTTGCACCAGCCTCTTGTCAGCTTCTGCCTAAAGGCAGCTCTGGTGTCCTTGTTGGGGTATTTCCAACAAGGAATGAGTTGTCCCTTATCCCAGACCCCTGTCACAAACTGCTCAGTCTCTGGGAGATGGGCACTGGCTGTCAGCACAGGGCTCTGCAGTCCCTGCAATCCAGCCTTCCTGGGATGTTTTGCTCCCAGCTGGGTTGAAGCAAAGGCTCAGCTCATTCATCCAGATTTACAGAAGGACTTGCAGTGTCCTGAAAACAAATAGTTGCAAAAATAATAAAAAAAAAAAAAAATTAAAAACCAAATTACAGCAGAGAAGCCGACCATAGCACAGGCCAAACAACCCTGTGGTGTTGGATACTCTGCACCTGAAGCACCAGGGGCTGGGGAAGGGATTTGCTGCTACAGGGGTGCAGTGACCTTGGGACAGTCTGGGCAGGGAGCAGCGCTTGGGGCTGTAGGACTCGCCTTGCCCCAAAGGATTTTGAGGGGTTTTCCAGTCACTCCCCTTCATCCTCTCCATTCCTCAGGGCAGAGAACAGCCTCATCCGTGCCCTGCTCCCTGTCCCAGGCTGCACAAGCCTTTGACATTGTCACGTCTTCACCAGTCACCATCTGAGGGAGCACATGCCTCATTTCCCCCCAGCAGCTCTCTTTTCCCATTCTGTGATTTTGTAAAACCTTCCCTCATTGTACCTCCACTTCCAAATTGTGTACCTTGTGGTCTCACTGCTGCCGAGAGCGCAGCAGCTATGGTGCATTTAAATAGCTGATTTTTCCAGGATCTGATTCAGGTCTTGCCTCCAGTGATATCAGTTTGGCTGCTGCAATGGGAACACTGTGTTAAATGTGTTGAAGTGAAGGAGAAAAATACTTGGGAGCATCAGGTGCAGTGCAGGAGCGGCTGGCAGGCGGCACCTTGGCTCCCCTCCACCCTGCTCTGCCTAAATTTGGTGCATGCCCTGAGCAGGGAGCAATATCTGCCCTCCTGGGCTGCTGGGCCTCCTCCTGAGACAGGAGCATGGCTCATCCCAGGGGTGTCACTGACACCTCCAGCTCAAATGCCAAGGTGCTGCCCTGACATCGTGCCCATGTCCCCAGATATTTTTCCGTGCTCCAGAGGCACACATGCACTTGTGACCTCCTGCACACTGTCCCCTCTGCCCGGGGACACGGAGCACTGAGAGTTTTGGGTGCTGTTAAATGTCTCTGGGCAGGGGAGGGCAGACAGGGAGATGATCTATGCCAAGGAATGGGCTCTATCCTGATGTTTCCCCCTGACCTGAGCAGGGTTTACCTGCAGGACACCCAGAGGAGAGGGGGAGCCCAGCACTTGGGGTGCAGCTGGGCCCCAGGACCCTGCACAGCTGAACACTCCTGGGGAGATCATGCACCTCCATTCCCCACCCGACACCGTAGCTCCTGGTGTGCTTTGCAAATTCAATGGAATTATGGTTTAAAAAGTAAATTAAGATTTAAATTGAATATTAAATTGAAAAGAAATAATCTAAAAAGAGCCTGAGAAGCACTTAATTTCTTGTTATCTGCAAGCACTTTTGCCATGGAGGAGTGTCTGTGGGGAGCCAGGCACAGGGCAGGATGGCTCTGGCAGTTTTAGCTCCAGCTGCACAGATTGCCCGAGGACCCTCAGCACCTGCAGGCACCAGGGGCTGCTGCTGCCCAGGAAGGGGCTGATGCAGCAGTGCAGCCCTTGCTGAAATGAAGCACTAGAGCTGGGCTGGGAAGCAGCAGAGCATCCCGAGGGACACTGAAGGGGCAGAGCTGTGGCACTGTGGGGCGATGCAGCTGGGACACGCCGGGCACCGCTGCCCGTGGGGACACCACGGCTGTCACCAGAGGCCACACGGGGCCCACAGTGGCTGTGCTGGCTGGGCTCAGGCCACCACATGCTCACACATAATTCCTGACCTCAAGTTGAAAATATAATTCTTTCTGCCACATCTGACATTTAGCTGTACAGCGATCCTTGCCAGGAAATTGCCATCGTTTCAGTTCTGCTCCCAGCTACCCTTCTGATTTATATTTTTGTTTTTATCCAATTTTTCTGACTTGTTTTGGTAGGGCGGACAAAATGTTCTCACTCAAGACAGATGACAGTTTGCCGATAAGAGGAGCAACTTATCACCAGCAGCTCCGATTCTTTCTCAAATGCTTAGTCTGTTGGAACAGCTTTAAAGTCTAATGTGATATCACAGGTTAGCCCCAAATCTGCTTCCCCTCCTGTATTTCATACTTTATGGCTCTGAGCATCACTCCTTTTAAAACAAAACACTTCAATCTTTTTCAGATCATCATGGCTTTCCTTCCCCCTTCCCCCCCACCCCCTTTCTTAATTTAACTATTTAAAAAATTCTTTGGGCATGGCAAATAAAATAAACACCAGAGATGAGTGACCTCTTAGAAGCTTGGTGTCCTTGAGTCTAACTTTAGAAATCGTTTGTCACAGGCACAGAAATGTGCACTGCAATCAGAATTAGCTGCCAGAATTTTTTTTTCAAACAATGATATTGTAATTTGAGTGACATTCTTGATAATAGTTCAGGTTCTCCAGACTTCTCCCCATGCTCCAACAAACGATTCACTAAAAAATAAAACTTCTGTCTTATTCTGATTTTTTTGTTGTTATTTATCATATGGAAAATAAATGCGAGGGAAAAGAGAGACAAGGAAATTGAACAGCTTTGAGCTCTGGATATAAGCCCAGTAGGCTAACAGGGTATTATACAGTTGGGTTTAGTTCAGCAAAAAACAGGACATTCTATGAGAACTAGGTGAATAATTTGCAATTAGTAATTGGGGACATAAAAATCCAGGTTATTTTGAAACATGCAGCTTTACAGAGTGAAATGCCCTCTTCTGCTCGTGGTTGCTAGCAAAGTATAACGTGCTCTGATTCACTGTCTGGAATTGTAGATTTTGTAGCAAAATTGCTTTTGATCTGCAAATGTCTAATTCCTGTGTGAATGTTTATCACTCTTGCTCAGGCTGCACTGGTGCCTTGCACAGGACAAGGGATGCACTGGAGTTTGTGAAGGGATCAGGTCCTGTGATCCAGGAGCAGCTCCATTGGATTGCCCTGCATTAAATAGTTTCAGTTTTTACACATCAGCACGACCCCCAGCTGCTGAAACCACCCTGTGAGTCTGCAAGTACCAACCAAGAGACCCTGCTGGGTGCTTATCACCAGCAGGACAGCACTGAGGGGCAGGGGACACCACCCTCCTTGGCTTCAGGGTCAGTCACTGCACACAGAAAAGTCCTGAAATCCTTTTTGGGAACTCCTGCTCCCATCCAGAGCGACTGTGGGTGGGTTTGCATCACCCCAGGGTGCACGGGGTGGGAAGAGCAATTCCTGATCCCTGGATTTGGATTATGGATGAGAACTCTACAGGGAACTCACTTGAATTGATACATCTTTTGTGAAAAGCCTCTGGATTTGTAGCATTATGTGAGAGCAGGAGAAAGACTCAGTGTGCTGAAATTAGAGTTGCTGGAGCTGCTGCATGGTGGTTGTTCAGGGTCAGGTCTCTTGCAGGATTTTGAAATTTCGAAAGACCTTACTGGGGGCTCAAAACACAGCTGCCAGCCTGCCTGCCTGCCTAATCACACCACTCCAGACCCCTCTCACGTGGGTGTGCCAGGAAGGTGTCCCAGGAAAAGCAAAGCTGCCTGTCCCCACTGAGGGCACAGTGCCAGGGGAGGGCTCATTCCTCAGATGTGCCACAGCATCGCTCCACTCCCCACAGTGGCTGCACCTGAGCAGCATTAGCCTCTCCCAGAGGGGATTCCCCAGCTGTGCCCTGGACCATGTGGAGCAGGGGGCTGAGCATCCCAGAAAGCACAGAATCCATGGATCCTGCCACAGCAGCCCTGCATAACACCAGCAAACCTCTCCCAAGGTCAACCTCCCCCACAACCACGCAGCACAATGGAGCCTCCTGGGACCCCTAAGACTAAGAAAGTTTGAAATTCAGCTCTAAAAATGTGTACAGCCAACAAGGTGCCTCCTTGACACCTGGTTGTTACCTGGAAATAGGACATGAGGGGTCTTGTTTGAGCTTCATTTTCCCTGTGCTTGAACCCCCCCAGTGCTGGCAGCTCCCCCTGTGACTTCCCGAGCCCTGAATGTGCAGGAGGAATTGCAGGAGACACTTCCACATCTCTGTGTGATGGAGTTATCCTCCTTCCACTAAATAAATGCTCACATGTGCACTTCTAGCCTGTATCTGAACAGGAGGCACTGTGTGCCCGACTCTTTCAATTTTTCATCCTCCTGGAGGAAAAATATGATAGGAAAAGCCTAAAAATTAAAAAAAGACAGAGTGAACAGCTATACCTAACACCTTTTTCAGCACAATCCACCCAATTATTTTCCTTTCTCTGGCTATTTTAGTTTTAAAGCTTCCTCCAAATGTAGGTCCCAGGTCAGCAGGGCATTAAGGCACCCCTGAAGTACTTTGACTTTAAAAGATATCTCATGGAAAGGGCACTAATCATCTCTTGCATCTTTAACTAAAGATACAGCATTTTATCTGGGATCCTGAGTGTGCCTATAAATATCAGGCAGGGAAATGCTCGATGCATTGCAGAAACAGGTAACCTAAATCATGGAGCAGGCTGGGGCTAACCCTTGTCCTGGGAGGGAGCTGGACCAAAATCTGTGCATGGCAGGGTGTCCAGATGATGTTACAGTGCAAACAGCATGAAAGGTGTTCCCATAAAGATGTCCAGAATAACCCATCTTCTCCAGGCTGTGTCACAGCCCATGGGCATCTCAGGTGAGAGGTACCTGCACCAGTGAGAGGTGGTGGCTGATCCAGAGGTGTGAGGGTAGAGGACACATCTGGAGGAGACCCTTCAGAAAATAAGAGGCAAAAGCCTCTTTCTCATCCCTGCTGCTGCTGGTGGGTGCTGGATGAGTGACCACAGTGAAGAGAAAGCAGGTGATCTGTTTGCCATTGCACTGTACCTAGATCACAAGTGTACAGCTCCTGAAATACAGCTAAATTCAAAACTTCATGGCATTTCCAACCTTTTCATTTTCCTTAGCATTTTCCTTGCTTTTTATTATCCTAAACAAAATTTTTTTGTCAAGGCACTGCTCCCCTAGAGAAGGAAAACCTCTATGAGAGCCCCAAATCAGCCTTTTGTGAAGCAGAGTGGGCTGTGGGTTGGGCTGAAGAGATGTCCCTTCCTCCCCAAGCACAGCTGGGGTCCCTTTGCACCCCAGGACAGATGCTCACCTGCAAAGGCTGTTCCCAGGAATGTGCTGGCAGGGACAATGCCAGCCCATACAGCAGGAACACTGCTGCATGTGTTATTAGAGTCATTTGTTGTGGTTAGTGAGCAAAACCACCCAAGCTCATTTCTGTTCCATTAGAGGAAGAAAAAAAAAGGGGAATAGAATAACTCATTTCAAGGTAATTTGCTGGGGATTTTGTGTATGATCAAGAGGGTTGTTAAAAGTGGGAATACTTGCAAAAGTTTGATACAGCTTTTGAGAGAAAAGTAGCACAAACTTACCAAACATGGACAAAGTGAGACCAACGTGGGTGCTTTCAATGCATTTTGCCTGTCTACAGATCACAAACTGCCCAGCTCTGATCTGCCCAGCCCACAGCTGCTTTTCTGGATAGTTTGATGAATTTTTGGGGAAATCTCAGAGGAATGTCACAGCTCTGGCTGGCAGCTCCTTGGGCAAGGATTTGATCCTGAGGTTTGACGCATGCAGGGTGTGACTCTCCTCTGTGATCAGCTGCCACACAGACCTGGCAGAGGTCCTGATTCTTTTCTCTGTTTCCCACATCTCTGGGGAAGTGAGAGAAGATCCACGGTGGGCAAGGGCCCCTTCCCATGGGACACGGAGCACAAGGAGTCCCTCCAAACATGGACATAAAATTCCAAACCACCACCAAAAGACAGCCCATAAAGCACTGGCTGCTCTTAGAGGCAGACTGGAGATTTCTCCTGCTAATTATAAAAATGGCAGACAAAACCCTGCACGATATGATTTCTTACATTAAACAAATTTTATGGTGGAGAAGACTTTTAGTGGCACTATTTGCAGACCTGGCCTTTCGCCAGCTCGCTGTCATTAATTCTGCTGATCTTAAGTATCAGCTGCACTTATTCCAAGGGGCTATAAATAAACCCCTGAAGCCTATTAAAGGAGCCAGCTTCCTCAGGCTGTTTGTCGAGCCTGGACAGACTGACATGGGCAGTGTTCAGGCAGCTCTGGCCAGTGCTGAGCATGTCTGCGTTCAGGTCTTTCACATGCTCACAGATTTATCTTTCACGTTGCTGGGCACAAGGAACTTTTTTATTAAAAGAAAACCTCACTCTAGGCAGGCAACAAATAGTGCTGGTTCTGTTAGGGCTGGGAAAATCCTTGACCACATGCCTGAAGCATGGAACTATTGACCTTCACTGGCTGGATGGGTTAAAAATGAACAGGAGATTGGGAAAGAAAAATTGGAGCTGATATTTTATAAGACGAGGAGGTGTTTTAATGTAAGATACAGAGAATTCACCTCTGCCAGAATATTTATCAGTCACACTTGCAGATTTGCCAGGTAAAAATCCAGGCTATGGGTGCCCCCCACCACCCTGAGGAGCCCATGGGCTACAGGCAGGATGTTCCAGGATGCAGCAGCCACACTCTGCCTCTCTGGTGCAGCTCCTATGAAAAATGGGTGGCAGTACTAATGTGTGCTTAATGACCCGTGGTGCAGAAATGACTACAATGCAGGAATTAAATTTACAATCAACTTCCTTTTTTCTTTTTTTTTCCTTTTTTTTTCTTTTTTTTTTTTCCCTTGAAACCAAAGTTCCTAATCAGAAAAGTCCATGTAAGTGCCTCTGTGCTCCCAGGCAGGGCAGGTGACTGCAGGCAGCTGCAGGATTAGAGCTGGGTGCTGTCACCGTGCCAGGCGTGACACGGGGCTGCTTCAGTGGCAGGGTAAATTGATGACACAATCTCAGGAGAGCTCACTAGTTGATGCCAGGCTTATTTTTGTAAGTGCAAACTAATGAAATTTAGAGTTTTAATAAAAAAAAAAAAAAAGGAAAGAAAAAAGTGGAAGCTACAATTTATAAATGGAATTCATAATGGACCAGAGTGCCAATTGCATTAAGGAAACAAGCAGCTCAGGCTTTTACCCAGAAGAGCCCCCAGGGTTTTTTTTGCAAGAGGCAGGGAGTCCTAGTTTGTCCCAATGAAGCTCCTGGCTCCATCTTTCCTGAGCTCAAACAGGGGGAAACCACCATGAGGGGTTTGGGATGATGCTTGTCCTGGAGCAGGCACCGACCTCTGCTACAGATCATTTCTCCCTTTCCCATTCCCACACCACTCAGCCAGCAACCTTGTTCTTCATGTTCTGAATTTTAAAAGGTAACAACAAAATTGTTTAAAAGGCAGTGAAAGGGATGGAAATGTAGTGAAAGGGATGGAAATGTAACCATAAACCCACAGCAGAGGCATCCCAGAAAATGGAGGTGAGCATCCAGGAGGAGATAAAAAGACACCTCCCAAAAGGAAGGATGAGCAGTTCAGAGCAAGCAGGAGGCTTTTTGTAGCTTTTTTTATTTTACAGACTTTGTGCTCTCTTCTCCTGTGGTTCATCACCTCTCTACTCACAGATTTGGCCCTAAATACTCTGATGGATTAAAGAAGATGGAGGGGGCTATGTTCAAGAGTGGGAATAGGCACATCCTCAGGCACGGAGCCTGGCTATGGCCAAATCTGGACAACTGCCGTGGTTTGGTTTTTTCCAACATGAACAATTCTGATCCCATGAGTCTATGGCTCTATGATTCTGGGATTCTGTGTTATGGGGTCAACACAACTTGTCCTGAGCTGGATTCAAGCCAACACAACCTTGGAGCACATGCCAAAGGCAGAAGATGAGGAGCTGAGAGGAAACCTTCAGATCTCCAGCCACATGTGCAGTGCCCCAAGCAAAATTCTTCCTCTCTCTTGGCTTGACACCAACAAAACCTCTGGAAATCCTCTGGGGACCAAAAGGCAAGTGAGATTCTACCCCAAATGTGATGTTTCCATGGAAGCCAAGTAAAGTCTGGGCTGAGGTTTCACCTCCTAGTGAGCCAGCTGTTTGGGCTGGTGACTTTTCTGGAAGGAGGGAACTTGTAGTGGATGAACAGGAACAGGCACTGGCGAGTGTGAAGAAGCACAGAAATGTTTCAGCATCCATTCCTACCCCTTGCCAAAGTAAGAAATGAAGCTGTGGAGAAAAGAGCTAATTGAACACACCATCAGAAGTGAGGAGAAGAACATTAATTGGCTGTACAGCAGATTCTGAGCAATATGAAAAACTGGGAACAACTAATTTATGAGTACAGATTCTTTCTGGAGAGTATGACTTAAACTTGGGGAGAAAATCCATGTGCCTGGAATATTAAAATCAATAGTTTTAACCTATTTAGAAGGAATTGAGTGGGCAAAGAAGGCACGGGAGGGTTAATCAATATCAGAATTGACATTGCTGTGTTTCAAGCACCACAAGAAAGAGAAGAAAAAAGTGAGAAAGTGACCTCAAATACAAATAAAAACCAAAAGAAGGCGTTTCTCCAGACCACCAACTCTCACTAGAAAACAGGGATTACTCACTTCTTAGTCACATATCTGTAATATTTAAGAAAATTTCCCTGCGCTGTCCTGGGGAATTCAACTCAAATGATGCGAGCTGGAGAGGTCACGGTGCTGGTTTGGGGACTTTCTGCATGTCCTAGAAGAGTGTTTCCTAACCAAAACCAGGAGGATCCTCAACAGGATCATCCTGACAGCTGCAGGACTGCTTACAGACCCAAAAACTGGCTACAGCCAGCACAGAGGTGACCCCGTTTCGATTGTACATGCTGGGCACAGACAGGAAAGCCTGAGCTGACAGTGGGTCCCTGTGCTTTTCAGTGTTGTGAGCCAGGTCACCTGGAGGATTTTAAACAGAAAATGTGAGTGATATTTGGCAACTCCTTGTTTAAAGAAGCTCTGGCTTCTAGGAAATCTAGTAAAACCTCAGAGTTGGGAAAGAGAAGGTTATTCTGGCTGAAAAATGAAGCTCAAAGGACAGTGAAAGTAGGTAAACTCCCAGAAAGAAGGAAGTGAAAGTAAATAATAATGAACATAAATCAGCCCCAAGCAGAAGGCTGTCAGGTGAAACCTGTGGCTAGCAGAGCTGAGGGCAACAGGGATGTGCTCTTTAGATATAAGAGACTCAAAGTAGTTGTCTAGACAGAATAGCAGACATTAAAAAAAGAATACATAAAAGGCAGATACTAAATATTTAATTTCTCTATTTTGGGGGGAAAAGAAAGCTGAGTGAAATAGCCATGTAATATGATGATGTGGAATATCTTCTGCTCCAACTCAGGATGTTAAACAGCTGTTACTACAGCTAGAGGATTTTTTTTTGATCAGCAGCTCCCAATATTCAGTGCCAGAGAGTTTTAAAATCTGTCCCAGGAGCGCCCCAGGCTGGCACAGAGTTTTCCAGAAGACTGAAGCAGTGTTGACTTTGAGCCAACGAATAAATGTCGATGAGGAGGATGACTTGCGTAATTATAAATCTGATTGTTTGATGTTGATTTTGTGGGGAAAAAAAAAATAATGGAAGAGCTGATAAGGGACTTGATTAATAACAATTTAAGGAGAATAACTAATTACAATCAACATGAGTTAATGGAAAATAGATCTTATTAAATGAAATTGATATAATTTTTCAAGAATGTGATTATAGATTTGATTGATTTAGTACATTTCATCAACACTGTTACGTTTGACTTCAGCGAGGCATTTAACTTAATGTTGTCCCATTTATTAGGAAGCTAAAACAATGTAAAATCAACACAGCCCGTGCTAAACGGATGAGAACCCTGGTGATAGGTTTAGACATATCTGAGGAGCATCCCAAGCAGCAGCCTTTCTGTTCATCACTTTTAGCAAACGGTAGAAAATCAAAACTCATTACAGCCAAAGTTTGCTGATGAGATGTGGAGTCGGACCACGGCTGGAATGTGGATGGGTCTCTGCCTCAGACCTGCACTGTTCCTGAGCCAGAGAGAAGTGAACTCCAGTTGGTTTAACACAAAGCCACACTTCCAGGAGCCAGGATTTCACTGCAGGGAGGAGAGATCCTCCTACACAGTGCTGGAAACTTGATAAAACAGTGGAGTGAAATATCTCTGGTGTAACACCTAATGGGACACTGCAGCTATTTCTGGTGCCTGCGACTCCAGCGGGATGGTGATGGACGGGAGAGGGCACACGGGAATGACTGAAGCGTCACAAAACATGCCTTATAGTGACAGACTCAAGGACCCCAATGTGCTTAGCTTAACAAAGGGAAGGTTAAGAGATGGCTTAATGACAATCCAGATGTATTCAGACAGGGTACAGGGATGCAGAAAGGGAGAGCCCTTCAATCTAACAGACAGAGCAATAAAAAGAGCTGGTGACTGGAAGCTGACGCTGTTAAATTCCATCTGGGAAGGGTGTGCTTTATGTTTGGGAGAAATAACACCAGAACAACTTCCCAACAGATGGTTTCATCATCACTGGCCATTTCAAACTCATGCTGGTTTTTTTCCTTTTTTTTTTTAAAGCCATATCCTGGATCCACCAAAAATCACTGTGAATCAACACACAGGCACCCACGTTGCATGAAAGGGATGGGCCTTTTTAGGGGTTTTAATCTTCCTAATAATGAGTATTTAAGCCATCATCAAGCACTGAAGCACTGAGTGGAACCATTCCCTTTTCCCAGAGTTATTGGTCTGGCCTTGGTGGGCACTCACGCAGACACCTCAGTGCTATTGGTGCTTCATCTTTGCCAGTGCATAAGCTGGAAAAGTCCTCTAAAACCACATAAAACGAGCCCAGCCTACATCCCCCTGCTATAAAACTACCCCAAAATGCAGTGCCAAAGAGAGCAGCTCAAAGCTCAAAGTACATGAAGAACATGCACTCCAGTGGTTCAGTAAAATCCTGCTGATTCCCATCTGCTACTATGGCTTGATGGACTTTTCAGGGAAATGACACATCCGTGTTCCTTAAGAGTTGCTGAAATTGTGAGTGGAAAAGGTGCAGTTTCATAACAGACTCATCTACACCCAGGACAACACAGAAATAGAGAGAGCTGCAATCTTGGGGACTTTCTGCAGGAGCTCCATCACGTCTCTGCTCTCTGGTTTGGAAGCTGCTGAAATTTCCCCTTCCATGGAAATTATTTAGCAGAAGTCCCAGCTACAGACCCCTCAATCAGGAAACTCCAGGAGCCACACATGGACTTCTCCTGGGACTGGTCTGAAAGACCCAGCTGATGTCTTACTGTGCATCCAGATGTACTGGGGGACAAACAGGTATAAATGTATATACATATATAATCTTTTTCTCTTTGGATACTAGGCCGTTATTTCTGTGTTTTAAGCTCAGAAAACAGTGGCACAAAAAAAGTTTTCCTTCCAAAGAAATACTGTGATTGGTAGAAGTGATTAGATAAGAACTGATATCCAAAAGCTGGACAACTAAAGTTGTTTCATAATTGATTTCTACATATGGGACTTTATCTTCTGGTGAGGTCTTTACCTTTAAAAGCAGGTCTGTACCTTATAGAAAGGATAGAAAAGAGAGGTCATTTGTTATCTTATCTTGTAATGAGATCAGCAAAGAAAGACTTTTAAGGCCCTCCACAGCTTATTCATGGTATCAGTGTGGTTCTTCAATTGCAGAGTCAATCCAGGTGTAAACTGGGATGCTGGGACCTTGTATCTTCCCTTCTTCCCACATCAAGGAGAATCTGGGACCATATCTGTGGGTCCTGAGCTGTGCTGGATTTACCTCTGGCATGATCCAAGCCATTGCTGCTGTCCCCACCACCTGCCACCTCTCTGCTGCTGTCATCACAGCTGATAATCCAGATTATCAGTGGGTGGGGAGGAGGCAGCACTGCAGGACGTTGCCTACCCTAACCCCGCTCCCCACACACACCCCTCTGTGCCTCCTGCTCAGGGCAGAGGCCATCACCCAGAAACTTCTTCAGTAGTTTCAATTCAGTCTGCCAGAGCCCTTTGCTCCTAATGCCATTTAATCCAGGTCCTTGTTAGGCAGCCAATAAGATTTTCACTGGTATCAGGTTTTGGCCCAAGAACAGTGCAGATCCTTTTGAACTGAACATCTTAAGCACAACACTTACATTTTGTCAGAAAAAAAGCCTGAACCAGCAGAAACTCTTTTAAAGCCAGGGCAGCATCATTACCATAGAGGCAAACACTAATTTAATGTGGTTCACAGTAACAACACACCATTTATTTAAATACTTCACCCTTTAATTTATTCAGCATTTTATATTGAAGAGTATTTTCATTAGGATTCCTCTGCAAAACCAAGGAAGGCATTAAATCATTTAATATACTGACAACTCGCTTAATTTATTTAAGCACAGGAGTCTAATTCAAGAAAGCCAGACCTTATACAGAGGCCTGTCTTTACAGCCCTGGCATACAAGAGCCTATTAATTTCAGGGTAGTGCATTACATGAATTTATTTTGAGATCCCAGTACGTGTTCTCCTCTGGTCAGCAGCCTGCTGTGGGGCTGCACCTGCCAGAGCTGCCTTTAGGAATTCCTCCCAGTGCACAATTCAAAAGGAGCCTTTTTCTTCTGCTAATGCTGGTGAGCACCCAGCCCTTTGCAATTGTCACCTGGCTGGGTTTGGTCCTTGATGTGCCACAGAGTGACCAGCACGGCTGGAGCAGCAGCGGTCAGCAGGGAAACAGAGGCAAATCAGCAAGCACTGGGGTCATCAATGATGTCTTCAGTTTAACTCTCATTAAATGGCACTCAGAACACTTGGTAAAGTCTGAGGGATCCACTGCAATGTACCCCTGACTCAGATGATATTGAATTAAGCAGAGATACTCAGTTCTGTGGTGAGGCCCCTCCAGCCCTGCCCTGAAGGTGCTGAGCAGCCTCAGGACTGTCCACAGCTGTCACATCAAAGCTCTCACACCCTGCCTGAAGCAAATCCTCCACTTGATATTCTGGGTGCTCAGCTCCTTGGGCAATTCAGCCCTTGTGGCTTATTACTGATGTCCCCAGATGTGCCATAAGAAATGGCAGAGAAGAAAATTGTCACCTATGACAAAGCTGTGGGTGATATTGGGGTCCCCGGTGGCTCCTGGTTTGGCTGCTTTCCGAGATTGGTGCTGAAGCAGAACCTGGGAAACAATAGCACATTTTCAATAGGATGCACAGGGTGACATTAATAAACATTAGGGGGTTTGATATGATCAGGCAAAAGCAGCACAACGAAATGAGGTACCAAAAGCAGGCTGGAGAGGAGGGAAAGGCACCTGAACAGGGTGTTTAATGACTCACCCGGCTGCAAAATGTGGCAGAGGGCAAGGCTGGGAGAGAAAACCTTTTAATGAATTCAACATGTGTGCACCCTTTGAAGTCTTAGCTCCCCATTCCCCAGTGGTGTTTGACCCACCTGAAGATATAGATCATACAGAAAATAATAACCAGTAAGTAATAATAATAATAGTAATAATAGGAAGAGCAGGACCTTCATCTCCAATTCATATTTATAATCCAGCAAATATCTCACCTAAAGCCACAAGATTTATGGGTTTGCATCTATAACTAATATCCTTCCTTAAGCAGGAAAGGGTATGTTTTCCTACAAATAAATCTGGTGTTCTAGACCTGGATTTTGAAGACTAATATTTAAATCCCCAGCAAGACACAGTTATTGATTGTATAGATGTATACAACAAAGACATACCATTCACATTTATAGAGGTAGCATTGTACAGCTATTTTAAAAATAAATAAAGTTTCTCTTTTAAATGCAATAGATGAAGCTTAATCAGGAAAAAAAAGGAGAGAGATGGGGAAGTCGACTTGGTGTCTGCTCCAAACTGTCCCTATTTCCCAAAGATTTCATTTGCATCAGGCCCCTGCTAAAAGCAGGGCTGGTCCTGGGCGCCGAGACACATAAAGGGCTTTGAGACAAAGGTAATCGATTTGGTTTTAGTGTTATGAGGAAAATAAACAGTTAGGCTGATATAACAGTAAAAGGGTCAAACAGGGTCAGGGCTAATGAAGTGACTTACAGCAGGCTGGAATTAAAACACCCTTCCTTTTCTCCATCCTCCCCTCCAGGAGTGATCCCTGTGAATGCCCAAAATCACACCCGTGGGTGACAGCAAAGCACCAGCTAAGGGTCATTTGGGGCTGGGCACTGGACTTGCTTTGGCTGAAGGTTTCCATGGCCAGCAGCACCTGCTGAGCTATGGAAAATTCCAACCAAGGCAAGCCCTGCCCTTCAGCTCCACATGGACCACAGCCACTGCACATAGTCAGGGAGGCTCAAAGGTGCCCAAAATCATCCCCCCAGAGCTGAACTGGCCACTGGTGGTTGGAGGATCCCTTTCTCCTCAGGGGTTTCTTTTCACTTTTGTAAGTTGTAATGAGCAAAGTGGGAATTTGCTGGGTAAGGAACCAAACCTAGGAAAATACAGCTTCTCTGGAGCAAGCATGGATGTATTTGAAAAAATATTAAGAATTATTGGAAATTTAAACATTGGCTCTCAACCAAGGTCAAGAGTGGAAGCATCACCTCACTTAGTGGTGAACTTACCAACAGAGGTAAAACACTGCTGCTGTTCTGCATCCAAAGAGTAAAGACATGAACAGAGCCCAGACACTTGGACTGTCCTAATGCATGTAACACCCCCATTTAATGGAGATTTTAGTTAGTCATGTTTAAATACTATTAATCAAAAATTTTTAAAAAGCTTTTATGAACTCAGTCATTTAAGGAACTCATCAGTGACTGCATGTGAGAGACTCATTCAAACCTCATGGGGAAAGAGCTTCTTGTCCCCAGATTATGGGCTCCCAGAAGGGAGATTATACCCAGGAAGAGAAGGAAGAAATTGGCAATAACACTTGTGTGGTGCCACAAAAGGGTCATGAGCCCCCAGGCAGGCTGGCTGCACCCTACTTTGGGGTGCACCATCAGCTCCACCACCCATGGATTGGAGACGGTCCCTCCCCCAAATGTTACTTTCAAGTGTCACAAAGCCTCTGTGGAAGGAGGGAAAAGAAAAAGCCAAAGAAGCCTTCTGGTGAGCACTGTGCTGCTCCAAAACCTAGCAACCATGGAGAAGCTTTCCCTACAGACGTGTTGTCCAATGCACGCCCTCATGATTTTCATCTCCATGAAGAACATGGGCTGTGGGTGCCCAGACACTGCTCTTCTCTGCAGCTCTGAAAGGGGAAGAAATTCATGGCTGCTGCTCTGCAAGGCCAAGTTCCAGTAGCACAGGGGCTTGGGAAGCTGCAACCAGTGTGGGGTACTCAGCCAAGGCAGAGCTTTGCTGCAACTTGGTTTTCATGATTTAGCATTCCTGCTGTAAATAATTGATACTAATGTAACTGAGATAAGAGACAGACTGTCTGTGGGCTGGGAGGAAGTGGATCCTGGTGACATCCACCTGGAAATGTGCTTGCGGATTTGTCTGAAATAAAAACGTTGAAAAGCCAAACACGATGTCCAAGAGGTGGGGAGGGAGCAGGGGTGGGAAAGGTAATCAGTGATCAGCCCTGAGCACTCTTATCTCTCTAAGAAAAAGCTACCACTAATAATTTCCTTAATAAGAGGATTCCTGCACTAACTAGCACTTCCTCTCTCCCTGAACATGGCTCTCACACTAGTCCATAAGCTGTGTTCCTGCATTGCCAGAGAGCTGGGTGGGTGTTAGCACAATTTAAGGAATTAAAATGTCATTAAGGGGGTGCATGGAGCACAGCCTTCCTTGTCGGACACCATGCCAGCAGGAAAATGCCAGTGAGCTCAGCGTATCTGATGCCTTTGGCTTAGGTTATCTACAACCAGCTGAGTACCAGGAAGGAGCTCTCCTGAATCTCAGGCTTTGAAACTGGAGAAGGCAAAATTATATCTCTGGTCCTGTGAGGGCGGCCGTGAGACGGGCGATGGAGACAATCCTGCTGGGTGGAGAAGGGGAGATTTCCCTGCTGGGAGCCTTGGAATCCAGCATGTCCCCAGGACCATTACACCATATCCATTTCTAAACCCTGATTTGGAGGCTGCTATTGGCATTTCACATCCTCTGAGGAGTCTGTGCCCGGCGGCAAACCGACATTCACTTCCCCCCGCATGACATAATGCCTGTTTTCATCCTGTCTAGTGGATATTAAAAAAGATAATGTCAGCTGAAAAAAAAAAAAATGACATCACTATTGAGCCACTTTACAGCTCTCTGCTTCTCTCTCTCTTGTGTCTCCATCCTCACATCCCACCTGTGTTGCCTGTTGCTCACCAGCCCAAGGACCTTCCTGTAGCCACTGCCCAAGGTATGTGTGCCTGTTGGTTTTAACTTGCTGGAGGATTCAAGTGCCAAAGTGAAAGGAATTTACGGAGGCAATTCCTTAATTTTAAACTATTTTCTTGTAAACATAGGGAAGGTCCCTCATGTCCTCTGTCTCCCATGCCTACAGCAGGCAGCTTGTTGTACTCTTCTCCTGAAAGCCACACCTTTACACATTACTCTGGTGAGCACATATTCAGGGCTCTAAATCTGTTTTAAAATACACTTCTTAACCTAGAGATTTCATGCAGAAAGGCAGAGGAAAGCAGAGGAAAAAAGCTGCTTTGGAAATGTTAGGAAGGAGCAGCACTGACTCATCAGTGATATGAATGGGGAAAGCCAGAGGGACCTTCTCATCTCTAATGTGATTTTATGATTCAGTGAATAATGCATATTAGCATAATACTAACTAAAAAAATCCATACTCATCATAGAATCACAGCTATCAACATTATCCTATTATTAATTATTAACATTTACACTATCAATCAGCCCCTGGCTGACTGATAGCTTAAAATCTTGCATAAAGATTGTTACAACAGTAGCCACAGTACATCACGTAATGTGCTTCACAGTCGGGTTGTCATATCCTCATCTATAAAGCTTTTTACTAATGCACTTTACAACATATCTTACAGTACATGGATGAAGAATGTGGCTGCACCCAGTAATAATTCCATTAATTATGAATAAAGCATTTACAAATGACATCCTTATTTAAAATTAGTGATGAACACATTTTGTTTTAATGCAGATGCACTGTGTAATTTGTAATTGGATAAAAAGCAATGCTGGCAACATGGGGTAGGGAAAAAGGGCCAAGATCTTATGGTCTTTGCATCAGCAAGGAAAAGGGGGAAAAAAACAGTGGAGAAAATGATTGACAAACAACAAAACATCGGCATAAAGCTGACCAAACTCCAAGGTGATGGTTGAAAGCAATGATTAAAGGGGCCCTGCAGAGCTGAAAGGGAAAAATCCTTACCCACTGACCTTGCATTGCGGTTGTGTTAATAAAACTCACTCCTATATTAATAAAGTCTATATTTTCATTGCTTTCTCTCATTTCAGTGTTCTCAGCTGGCTGGCAACTCACCAAGACTCGTTAGCCACATACAGTTTGCCTTTGCAGTACCTTGGTACCGCTTTGTCCTGTAGGCTCTCGGAGATGGCAGAATATTTATTACATACAATATTTCACTGAGGCTACTTACGTCAAGAGGCTATAAATACATTACTCTTCCTAGTTTACTTAAGGGATAAAAAGTGAGTAGCTAAGTTTACAGAGCAGGCTCAGGCTCTATTAATGTGTGGTCTGTTCATTTTCATATAGATCTCAATTGTTTGAAATTATTTTCCAGATTAATCCTGTGAGTGATTCTTGCCTTGCTGATCATTTCCGAGCACTGCTGGTCTACTTGTGCAGTGGTCATATGCAGGTTATTACATGTATTATGGAAGAAAGGTTAATTTAAACTCATCAAGCTTTTTGGTAATAAAGTCATGAATATTTATGTGGTCATAGTTTTCTACTGAGAGCCTTGTGCCAAGAACTTCTTATACTGAGGTTCAACTATTTCAAAATGTCCCAACTGGGGAGGCAAAAATCCCAGCAGCTCACTTCTGGCCACAGAGGTGGGGGGACAGGAACTTTGGCGGTCAGGAGAAAGTCAGCAAACTCCTTTGAATTACTTTTCTCCTGAGTTTCCCCAGTGTTTACAGCAGTCTGGATCAGCAAAGTGCCTGGATAATGCACAGGCCAGGGTGTCATGTGTCTGTCTGTTAGCACGGAGCCAGAGCCTGCGTGGTGCTGGGTGCTGAGGGCGGTGCAAGGTTCTGCAGACTCAGAGAGTCAGAGAAAAGAGACCTGGATCCATCACATACAGTTAAGGGAAAAAATTGCCTCGGGAGGGACCTAGTTTTGGGTTCAGGCAGACCTTTCTGCAGGTTTTCCAAGGAGATGAGATTGCAAGCCAGAGCCAAGCCAGGCAGGAATTCTGTCTGAATTATTTTCACATTCCCTTTTAATGTCCTATCCATGGGTGATACCTAGTGCAGAGCATGACATCTGACATGGCCCTTTCCCCATATTTTCAAGTTAATAAACATAGTGAAAAATAATATACAGTGTTTATTGCCAGCACTGTCAAGGAGGACACTGTGCATTCCCCCTCTCCCCCAAACCCAGGCAGTGTAGGAGAGGCTGCTGTAATTACAGGTCTCCTTGTGCAAGACTGCTTTGAAATTCCCAATATTTCTCCAAACCACCAGCAAGCTGGTTTTCAGAGCTGCCTGACAGAGAATTTATTTATTAAGGTCTTGGCTGTTTGCAGCAGTGGCTGGGCAGCAGCAGTTCCACAGAGTTATCAAAAATCTATTTCCTTGCAGAGTCACAAGTAAAATATCAAACCCCCTTTGAAAAGCCAAGTGCAACATTTACATTTTAATCTCCCCAAACACTTTCATTTCTGACAAACTGGGTTTTTTGGTCTGTGTGTTATGGAGAGGAAAGGCAGCAGGGCTGGAGGAGGAAGGTTTATAGCCCTGGGAGGAAGCGTGGGCTGCTCTGAGTGTGGCTGGAGTGGCACGGTGACTGCAAGGACTGTCACCCTTCAGCACTGCTGGGGCCAGGTGAAAAAGAAAAGCACTCTGGCCCTAAAATCTAGCAGTGCAGGGGCACCAAACACTGAGCTGGGCTAGGATTCACATGTACATGTGTAAAAAAGGAGGAGCACCAGCCCTGTGCTGTGCTGGGCACAGCCTCTCCTGGCTACAAACAGCCCACACAGGGGGGTCAGTGTGGGCTCGTGTGGGGCTGGCAGTGGCCACTAGCAGCCACTTATCTATCGGGGCAAATAGCCTTTATTTCACTGTTTCTTCCCACTTCTGCCTACAGGTTAATTGGGATGAAGTGGAGGGGCCCAGCTCCACAGTTTGCAGTCTGGCAACAAAAGCGACTCTGCCTTTGCCTTGTTACCAGCGGGGCTGAGGTCCTGCGCTGCCTCTCTGGAGTCACTGCAGCAAACCATGAATTATGGATGAAATGAAAAATCCCAGCCCGGTGCACAGAGGGAATATGCAAAGTGCAGAGCGATCACCTTTGTGTGTGAGCCTTGCTTTGTGCCACCTTCACATGCGTGAGGCCCAAAATACTGGGCTCTGCTTCGGCCTGCCCCTCCCTCAGCCCACAGGGTCAGGATTCCCTCCTCCCGAGGGATGTGGGCTCTGAAATGACATGAATTAATTTGAAAAGCATGTCCTTGTGCTTTGTGGGATCTTCCTGGGAGCTCCTGAGGGTGCTGCGTGGATAAGCTGTGTGGAATTCACACGCAGAGGTGCAGGCATCAGGCAGGACGGGTGTCTGGGCTGGGCTTGCCCTGGGGAGATCTGGCATGGTGCAGATCCCTGCTCCAGGTGTGTCCTGAGCACATGGACACACATTTCAGGTGAGGTGAGGCAGGAGCTCCCCCCAGGCTGGCTCTGAGAGCTGAGCCAGGCACAGCCTTTCCACACGCAGAGGAGCCCTCCAGGATTCTGCAGTTCCACCAGAGCTCCCTTTTCTTCAAGCAAAGTGTTGGAAAAGTGCTTGATAGGCTCTGACTTCAAGACTCTGTGATTTGGGGAAGCTCAGTCCCTCTACTCATAACTTCTCCTTCAGAGAGAAGATGCCTTTCAGGAACCATTTTTAAAATGTCTTTTAATTTTTAAATGCTTTAGTTCCTTCCTTGCAAATCCAGCTCTCTGCTTTTGTGCACCATCTAGTAATGTGCTTCCACACAGCCATTTCTGAGCGTGCAATATCAACATCTGCGCTAAAACCAAGGAGAAACTTTTCCCTGAAGCAAAATTTTGCTCTGTGTTATTGTTACTTTTTCCCCCTATTTAATGGTTTGCTTGTCATGGGGCCTCTTCAGGCTCTTATTTTCAGGAAATAAAGGTTCTCTGCCTCTCGCTCCTTGTCAAAGACACCCTGGCAGGAGAGAGCATCGTCACCCTTGTCCCATTTCCTAAAAGCATTTTACTTAGTGCTCACTAAATTGTGCTGCAGTAAAGCACCTCACTGAACTGGGTGCCTGATATGTAGCAGGTTGGCAGAATTAATTTATTGATGTTTGTACAGCCTTTTGAACTTCTCCTGTTACGTAGGTGTCAATAATGATAATAAAAATAAAAACATTATTTTATTATTATTTTTATTGTTATTCTGACTTTCCATCATAGCCAATGATGAACATTCCCCTGTGCAGGTATTTAAACTACACAGTGGGAGATGCTTTGTTCTTAATTTTGATTATTTTAAGAAGTCCTTTAGTACATCAAATAATCTCCCTAAGCAAGGATTGATAGGAAGGTCTTGAGAGCTGTCAGAGTAATGTTTTTCCAGCAGTGAAAACTCAACCTCCTCTTTGATTTTCATTTCTGTTTTGTCCTGGGTGTAGCTGCAGCGAGTGCTCGGTCACAGCCATCAGGATGGAGGAGATGTGTTGTCAGTTGTTTTATTTTTGATCCCATTTGAATGTGTCAGTCAAGAGCCTCAAATCAAAGAAAGTGAGAAGGAGCCTTTAACAGTTGTGATTGAAAACTTCAGACTTACCTTTTTTTCCTTATTTTTATAGACACTAAGTAAATGGTTGGTGGGTTCTTGTGAATCATAACATTTCTAAATATATCAAAGAGGCTTTTTGCCAAGCTGCTGGAGAAGGTGGTGTCTATCCCTATTGACTCCTTTCTCCCCTTCAGATTACTTTTGCATTTAATAATTTCAAATCATAATGCAAAAAATCAGGGACTCCTAACTAGGCTGGCTAAGGCTGTGATTAATGAAAGTGTAATGCAAGCTACTGTACAGCCATTAGAAACCAGTTAGCTAATTAGTGTAATCACAGAGGTGGAAATAATTAAGAGACCATAAAATAGAGGTAACCTAATAACAACGTTTTCCTCTGACCCAGAACTGGTGAGAAAAGGATGGTTTGTTAGGTTAGGAACAGAGAGGAGTGAAGATGGAATGTTCTGTGAGTAATCACTGTCAGGGAGGTCTCAGAGCACAGACAAGTAGAACAGAGCAGATTTTACTCCAACATAATCCAGACTGCAGCAGAATCCTCTGGCAATGGTGCTTCACACCTCTGCATCCCCCTCCCATCTTATGCACTGCCACAATTCAGTGACAGACAATCAAGACAGCGTGAGGCAGGAGCTGGCTGCCTTGCTCTTTCTTACTTTGTTCCCTTTCTTCTTTCCCAGCTTATTAGCAAATATAATATCAAAACTAACTTCACCTTGCAGTGCCTGAGTGAGTGACCAGGTTTGGTTTCAGGAAAAGGAGAAATCAGTGTCTTAAGGTGTTTAAGAAGAAAATTCCCTATATTTATAGAGCTCCTAGTGTATTCATGTATGTTATTCACTACAGTTTCACAGGACTACAGAGTCTTTCTGGGCAGAGAATGGTGCAGTGATCGATGAGGGTGGCAGTCACTTCCAGAGCTGCTCCCAGGAGATGGGTGCCAAGCAGATGTGCCACCCCTTCAACCCTCACCTGCTGCCTTTGCACCCAGCACACTGGATCCTGAACAACCCCAAAATGTGCCCCAGTGCTCCCCATGCAGGACTGTCCAGGTCAACAAGAGATGTGGGACAGTGTGATGGGCTGGATCTCACCCTTGGGGATTGGAAGTGACCTACATCTGGCTGCTGGATGAAACAGCTCCATGTAACAGGCAATAAAAATTCCTAATCTGTAATTTTCCAGCTGGAATGGGTCACCACTATGCCCATCTCCATTGGCTCTTAGCATTTCTGCCACGGTTTGTGTGTGTTTCGTTTGACCTGGGTGTAATGAGCAGAGAAGAGGAACGGAGCTGCAGACACACAATCAAGGCTCAGCCGCCACGGCTGATGAGTCTGCCGAGACTGCTAAGTGGGTCTTCATTAGCTATTCACATGCGAAGAGCAACCCTTATTTATTCTTCTTTCCTAGGTGAATCTATTTTTGAATATCTTTTGTAGTGATCTTGTCTGGGGAGGGTGGCGGAGAGATTGGATGGAGGGCACCACTACTGCCAGTTAACTGGATTATTGTCCTGGAAAAACAGGCTGTGACACCAACCTGGCAGCAAGCTGCAAAGAAGAAACAATGTGATGCCATTTAGAGAAGGAAGGAATCATTTTCCCCAGTGACATCTCTGGTGCGAGGCAGAACTTTATCTTCTCTTTGCAGCTCAAATGAAGCATCACAGCAGTAGCATTAACTGTGCTTCCACGTTCCCAGCCTGTCTTTTCATTAACATTTTTTTTTTGTGCTGTAGCAGGGAACACGCTTTCCAGGGAGGGTTTGCGGGTGAGTCACCGGAGCTGCAAGCCCAGGATGTCCCAGGTGAGTCCCCAGGCTGTGGCACATGTGGCGCTGTTGCAGCCAAACGCATGAGCCTGGTGGTCTGCAGTGAAGAAGGGAAACCTGATTTATGTCTACCGCTCTGGTGGAGAGGGGATTTTGGAGCAGCAGGTCACGGTGAGCCTTGCTCCAGGTGTGCTTTCATCCCCCCAGCTCGGACATGTGGATCACGTCCTGGGACATCCTCGCAGTCGGGACAGTGCTTGACCTCCGGCAGCACCAGTGGCTTCATGTTTCATATGAACAAGCCCCTTTTCCACACTGGGCACTTAAACGCTCTCCTTTAAGCTTTTCCTCGGGCTGGGCTGGGCCGGTGGGGTGCGGATCCTCCCGCCCTAGCTGCCTGTGGCGGAGGCTGCCCTCTCCCGACGCGCCGGGATCCGAGGGACGCGGTGGCTGAGCCGGGCCAGCATCCCCGGGCAGCGCCCACCCTGCTCCCCGCTGCACCGCGCACAGCCCAGCGCTGTCCCGCCCGTGAGCACGGACCAGCACGGCCTCGGGCACCCCCCGAGGTGCCCCGGCCCCATCACCCCTGCCTCTGCTGCTGGTTCCAACCTGCACCCCCCTCCGGCATCACGGCATGCTGCTTGAGGAACCTCCTGCTGCTTCCTTTTTACCTGACCGATCCCAGCCCTTCCAAACTGCCCAGTACCTTCTTCCTTTTCGTTTCGTTTTTATAATCTGGCAGTGTAGGTGTGAATCCCGTACTCCTCTGAGTTATTTTTTCCCAGCTGAGCCTGTTTGTGCTGCAGACTGTGTGGGTGACACCCTCGGGAAAGCCACGTTTAGCAGCGCGTTGCTCCAGGAAAATGTTTTTATATGAACAGAGATGTGAGACAAACTCTTGCACCTCTGGGGCTGGCAAACAGCTGATCCATGAGAGATGACATTTTTTTTCCCCTTGTGATTTTGACCTTATTTGCAGAAAGTGAAACACCATCCAGCATTCCAGGAAATACCACAAATCTTCTATCTGACACGAGAACATAAATCTTCGGTAAGGGTTCATCCATTCTGCATCTCAAGTCTCTGGAACTGAATTTTGGACACTGGAGTGGGAATCTAAGCCTCCTGAATCCAGAGCTGCTGAACCTGAGCCCCTGCACCTCCCCAGCCTGGGGTAAAACATCCCCATGGGGTTACTGAGCTGGTTGTGCACCAGCTCCTCTTGGAAAAAGTCGGGAGGGATTTGCCTGAATCACCTTGAGCCTCCTAAATTTTTGCGGGAGACATGAAACCCTTCCCTCCAGCTCTGTGCGTCTGGCAGAAATGAAACACAGCTTTACAGGCCAGAGTAACCCACCTTCCCATGCTTCAGCCTCCCCTAATCACCTCCCAGGAGAGGCTGTTGCACTGCAGAGGTTTCAGGCTCTGCACCCCACGCTCAGCAGGGCAACCCCAGCTCACACCTCCGAGAGCACATTTCCTGAGAGGATGCCTGTGGGTCCCTGACCTTGCCTGTGTGCACCAGCCTCTGTGGGTTGTGCCCCCACTCTGCTTTTTGGGGGATCACAGAGGCCTTTCTGAGAAGGCAGTGGAGCTGCCTTGGGGCTCACATGTGGTTATTTGAAGATAACAGATTATTTGGGGGAAGACGTGGCTGCAAAATTTTCCACCTTCCATCCTCCACGAGTGGTTTAGGAGGGTTTTTTGCTTGAGAAATTTGTGCTTTTACTTTTACTCCCCCTGGGCTGTGTGCAAACCTCTTTGCTTCATGGCTCTTTCCCAGAGTAGGGGCACCCCAAACCCCACTGGACCCGGGGAAGGACTCAGAGCCACCTCTGCACTTTGCTGTGTGTCCCTCTGCGTCAGCTCAGTGACATTTCCAACCCTCAGCGTGCTGGGGATTATGGCTTTAACTGAGCCCGCAATTATACCCTTCCAAAGGCTCCAAACAGCAAAAGTTTATTTTTCTTTCTGCCTGGACCACTTTTCCTTGTTTTACCACTAGATGGGAGAGTGAGACTGGGCTAACTCAGCTGCTCCCCTCCTTATCCAGGTAGGAATTCCGAGAGGAGAACTGAGGGATGCCTGAAGGTCATCCCGCAAATCCTCCCACCCCAGGATCGGGTGACTCCCTAAATGGCTCGTTGTTGCTTAACCCCAAAAGTGCACTGTTAAGGGGCACTGAGGCTTGCCTGATGCTTTCCCAAAATACCAGGAACCCCGTGGATCCCATTCTGCCCTCATGGAAGGGGCATTCACTTACACAAAGCCTAGATATATTCTTGGGGTGAAACACTTCATATTTTCCTCAAATCCACCTGTCCTAGAGCAAAGGGAGATAGGGGAAGCACTTGCAATTCACTCCTCTCATCCATACCCCAAATTCTGCTTCCCAGGAATCCAGGTGACCCCAAAAATTGTTTGGAGAAGTTAAAAACTCACAGAATCACAGAATGGTTGGGGCTGGAAGTGACTTTTGGAGATGATCTAGTCCAACACCCAAGAGGTAAATATAAAAAAACCAGCATTTTCTCCTCTTTTCCTTCTACAGGATTTTTTTTCTTTTATAGGATTCTTGTGTAAGGATCTTCCCAGTGATACCATTTTCCTGCAGAAAATAAAACTGGGCTGTTGCAATGATTGCCTGTGCAGGAGGAGAATTCATGCCTTGGTCTGACACCGCTCACCTCGGGAGCTGCCGTGGGTGAGGGAGGGGCAGCCCCTGGTTCATTAATGTCTTAGTAAATTTACTTTAACTGCAGCACTTCCCAGCTCCTGAGACTTCCCAAGGTTTTGCTGAGACTGGGTTTATTTAGGAATTATATAGCTGCAGAAGCAGTTTCTCAACCCAATCAGATTGTCCAGTTAGGCTATTTTTATTATTGTTAGGTTTGGGGCTTTAAAAAGGAACATTTTGCTTCCTGGGATTTCACAGATTTTGCAAGAAACCTCACAGGAGACAAATTTTCCGACTGCCTGTGTGACTAAATCAGAAGATGCAATCCCTGTAAAGTGGAAATTATCTTTTTGGAGGGTTTTTCCCTCCACCCAACCTTCTTAAATTGCAAGTCCTTTAGAGAAGTGACTCATCTTATTTGTTTAATGCCTGTCATAGTTGGGCAATGAAATGAAATAATTCTAATAACTTCCCTAACTGCAGTACCCTTGTTGCCTCCGTTGGGGTCTCCTGGCTTTGCCACCACAGGAAATATCTGACATTGTCCTGCTAGACAGAAATAACAGCTTCTTTAGTAGACAAACTCTGGGTTTTTACTGGATCTATCTACTCTTATTTTCCATAAGCAACAGCCACCCCACCCTGGATGTGCAAAGAGGCCACTGAGTCACCATGAAGTGACCAGCTCATTCACCTCCCAGGGGAAGACCAAAAATCCCCTCCAGAGAAAAGAAGAGACATCTTCCTTCAATTGATAATTAGAGGTGAAAAAAAAAAGACATTCCAGACTTGGATTTTTAAAATCAGGCAGAACTAGTGTGATCAAGACCTTATCTGAAGATAGTGATAGAATTAGCCTCGTGATTTCTTCTCCATATTTACAGGGATAATATTTTTCCAAAGTTCAAAGTCTTCCTCTGCAGGAAGCATGTGATTTGCAGTCACATCATATTTTGGTGCTATGAACAATTAAAAAAATCAATTTCTGGAGCGATATTTTCTATGTTTATAATCTCTGAACTAATTACAGGACTGGAAAATCGATAGCTATCTGGAAATCTTTCCAATACAGCCAACTAAGCATGCCAGAGATCATGCTGGAATATATTCTTCCCAAACACATGCTGCTCCTGACCATCTCCCAGATCCCACTTGATATCACTGTCAATAAACCTCTGTACCTCATTGCACTGCAGCAGCAGCATTTACCAAAATCTGCAGGGGGCATTGGGCTGAGAAAATTGCTGCGAGCTGGAGCAATGCTTGTGCCAGCATTTTAAGCCAATGACAAAAAAAAAAAGCTTGAAAGACTGAGTTAGTTCAACAGGAACATAAAAAACTATTATGAAATAAAGTAATTAAAAGTCCATGCCTTAAAACTATTACAAATGGCAATTTATTGACAAATTAACAATGACAAAGAAAAAAAGTTGAAAGACTGAGTTAGTTTAACAGGAACCTAAAAAACTATTATGAAATAAAGTAATTAAAAGTCCATGCCTTTTCATCAGGATTTATTAAAATAAAAAGTAGAGCCTTTGGTGACTGAAAACAACCCCCTTCTCTTGTTTCCTAGCAAGAGAGAAGCAGAGTTAAATGGGCAGTTTGATGGTGATTACACTTCAGAAACACACGTAAAAAGGAAGGGTGTTGCTCTGATGAACAGACCTCGTCTTGCTGTACAAACACACTGTGTTGACCGTGGCAAATGAGCTGGAACCAGAGCTCAAACCCTTGTGCTGGTGCTCTCCACCACTTCCCACACGCCGCAGGCATTGCCAGGATCCTCTCCAAGATGCTGCCGCCTCCCTCGTGCCCTGTGAGAGCTCCATGTGCTCTTCCTTGCTGTGCTGCAGCTTGTGCTGCTGCTAAATGAGGACTAAATGTTCCCACTGGACACAGTGCCAACAGCACAGCGAGGGGATAAGAAGCACAGACCTGGATACCCACACCCCCATTTGCACTCCAGCTTGGTACAAGAGTGTGATGAATTCTGAGCTGTCACAATGCCAAAAGTATTTGCTCTGATTTTATATGTTTTTCTCTGATTGTTCTTCATAGCTTTTTCCCTCCAGTAAGCTAAACAGAGGAAAAAGCAGGACTAGGGCACATCTCTGCCCTCACTGCCTCCCCAAGCTGGGGGATTCCCACAGCTCCCCAAGGGGGTGATCCTCATCCTGAATTCCCACAGCTCCCCAAGGGGGTGATCCTCATCCTGGAGTGGAGCTTTGTGTCTAGCAGCCCATGGAGGTAAGGTCCAGCATAAGCCTTGTCCCAACCCTCATCTCAAGAGACAAGCCATGATTTATAGTCCCTTCTGAATAAGAACTTGGGAAGTTGGTTATGCTCAAAGAATTTAAATTTTGGAGCGGAACACAACGCATGCAATGATCTGGATTGTAAATATTGTTATTATTAATTTCTGTTTGCACTTCTGTAGCACTCCCAGGTGCAGCTGAGGAGCTCCTGTGCACATTGGGACAGAGGAAGGAGCCCTTGAGCTGCTGACAGCCTGCCCAGAACAGCGGCCCAGACCTGACAGGGGCCAGGGGTGTTGATGGCAGCAGCACCCAGAACACACCAGCGGGGTGGCTTTGCTAATCTGGGCTGCTTTCGGCCAAAAAGCAACAGTTACCAAAGCATTGTGTTCATCATCACCACAGTGAAAATCTCCCTTTTAACTGCTGAGGCTGAAATGTCCTTGGGGGGGATGCAGACCTGCCGGGGGCCACGCTCTGCTCAGACTCTGCAGGGTCAGGCCTACAGCTGCTGCACTCGGCTGCAGTGTGTGTTCCCTTCAGATGATGGTGTCTTTGGACTCTGCTATCATTCCTGAAAATTTAATGTCGTATTTCCTTCCAATAAAACTCAGATGGAGTGCGAGAACTCACTTCTGTTTCTCTCTCAGGAAAGGAAGGCTGCAGTGTCTGCACATCACCTATGGGGAAGGACCTGAGGAAAAGTAGCTCAGATCCTTCATAAATCTTTCAAAGAGAAGCTTCAGCTCTCCATTATCTCTTTCAAAATTAACACATCATACTTTGCACATGTTGAGCAACAAAGCTCCTAATATAGCTTCCAATAACCCCCAGGCCCAGTGGGGCAGTGCTGTTATTTTACAAAGAGGGTGAGAGCAGGACACTCACTCCCCTGGCCAGTGACAACCAGCACCTCAGGGACACCCTGAACTAGAGGTTTGCACAGAGATTATGGGGTTTAACAGCCACCAAAGCATGTGTCACCCATGAATTTGTATAATTCTTCCTTAAACACAGTTACACTTTTGGCTCTGTGATGCCTCCGTCACCAGTTGGTATTGTTTAATCAGAAGCTTCCTCAAACCTCCTGCCTCACTCTTCCATTTACAGGAACCTTTGCTCTTGGGATAAGGCAGCTCACAGATCTGAGCAGGACAGACTCTGATGGTCCAGTTTGCAAAGACAACAGGGTCTCACAACAGGGTAACACAAAGTCTGGTAAAAATCCCCGGGGTGGGTTTTCAGAAGTGCTTTTCTCACTGCAAGCCAGCACCAGCAGTCCTGAAAAACCCCATCTTTATTTGTTATTTATTATATGTTTCCTGTGAATAAATTTCTGTCTCAAATTATACTTATAATAAAACACTAAAAATTCTGCTTTTGGAAAAAAAAATCCAGATCTGTTCTTCCTTCCTGGAGATTCGCTGCTTGTTCTGCAACAGGAGATGTGAATTATGGAAGTATTAATAACAGCAGAATTAGGAAATGATCATTCAGGCACCAGAAATCCATATGAGACATTATGGCTTTAAACAAATTGTTCATTGCTATGTTAATCTAATCTTGTAAAAACGTCCACACTTAACTATATTAAAAATGTAAATGCTCCCAGACCTGGACTTCACATGATGAATAAACAACTCACCTTTTTTGCCTTGTCAGCTCTGTTGGTCTCAGAAAAACAAGATTTGATGGTCATTTAAAAAGTTGATGTCTGCACAGATTTAGCCAAAAGATTGTCACCGTGATCTCAGGGCCCATGTGGCTCACAGGACTGAACTTGAAGAAACCTCTTTCAACATCTGCTCATGACAGAGCAATTCCAGTTCCAGGAGTGCCTCCAGCCAGTGACTTCCCTTCCGTGGCCCTGAATTTGCATTCATTAAACCCAGAGTTTTAATGATTTATGAGGATTTATAAAAAATAGCAGCTCAGAGCTGCTGACACTCTCAAAGCTTCTGACAGGAGTATAACACATCATAAATCCATCCTGGTGTGAAATATTGAATGAAAACTGGTGCAGGCATATCTGCAAGTGTTAACATGACCCATAAAATCAGGGATTCAGACTAACTAAAATTATCAGTGTGCCCCAAATCTCAAGGAGATAACAAATATAATAGCAATAGTATAATAATTATAATGTTAGTAATAACACTACTAATAGAGTTACCAGTCTCCTTGTCATTGTTTATTATTGTCACTGCCCTGATAATTCTCAGCTCCAAGGATGGACAGAGGCAGACAGGCTCCATGCTTTGAGAAACAACCTCTGTGCTTTGGGAAACAAATTCCAGCTTCCCCTAAACCTCAGAACAGCTACCAAGATCTTTGGGATAAGCCTTTGGGAAGGCTCTGGAGGAGCCTTCTGCCACTCACACAGCACGGTGTGCATTGGCTCATGCTGAGCCCCAGGGTTTGGGAAATTGGAGTTTAAAGAAACGTGCCCCTGGGACAGACTCCTTTTTATTTACAAGTGAACCAACAGAGATGGCAAGGCTGATCTGCAGTGCCTGACCAGCATCTCTTAAAGATTTTAGTAGGAGACAGACTTCTACCGGACCTCTGTCCTGCCTTGCCACACCTTCCCCCTTGGTTACCTTATCACAGTTGCTATTAGCTCATGCAAATCCACAGCACAAGCTCCTTATCTTTACATCTTCCTCACACAAGAGCTAACCTACTTCAAGATGCTGAACAAAAAAAAAAATAAAAATCACTAAAAACTAAGTAAAAAATTACTCTGCACCTCTGAGAACAACTTCAGCCAAGGCAGAATAGACCAAAATACATGGAGAAGTGAGCTGAGCTGAGCTGAGCTGAGCTGAGGAGCAGGATGCATCCCCCTGCAGCCAGAGCCAACGATTCACTCACCTCTGCACCGTGGAACAGGAAATGTGGGGGAAATCCCCAGCTCGAATGCCCTGGATGCATTGCTTCACCTTTGCACACCGGTTGTCCTTTCCACCCGGTTTATTTAGAATAAAAATGGTTTGAAACAGGGCTTTATTCATCAGTGATTGCACAGCACCAGCCAGAACAATACCCAACTTTGTTGTGCAGGAAACAATTTGTATATAATAAAGCAATATCAGTTAGTATACATGGAGCAAAGGTTTCCTAGTTTTCCTGGCCACAGCCTGCTGTAAACAACAGGCTCTCCTACACTTCATTTTACTTTAAAAGCAGATTCAACAGCTCCCAATTCAACCAAACCCCACAAGGACCTCATCTACCTCCAGCTCCAAGGGCAGCAAGAACGGCACAAAGAGGCAGCACCTTCCAGCTCCATCTTGGTGCCACAGAGGATGAGGAGGAGGCAGTGATGTGAACAGCACATCACCACAGCCCAAGACGAGCTTTGATGAGCTGCTGGGTCTGCTTCTGCCTCAGCCTCTGCCCCAGCTCTTGGTTCCTTGTGTGTCCCTGAGCTCTGGCAGCAGCTGTGGGAAAGGTGCCAGCCACACTGCTGTTCCTGCACTGTGCACACAGAGGATGGCAGGGCTCGGCATGGCAGCTGGATGTCAGATGTCTGCCCACGTCTTTGCCCTCCTCTCTGCCTCATGCACCCCTAGCTGGGCTTTTCCATTAGCCAGGTTATCCTGTGCACTCCGGGAAATGGAGCGCTGATTGCACTTCAGGAGTAAACATGCAGGGCCTGAATTATTTATCTGCGAGCCTGCAGAACCGAGCCAAATCCCCAAGTGACGTGGAACAGCTCTTGGAAGAAATGCAAAAAGGGATGCAAAGGCTGCACGGTTGGGCATGAGGAGCTGCACGGTCAGAGCCTCACATGTGCACATCACATCTGCTGGGACTCTTCCTGCCCCGGTGGTTTATATGCTGGAGGGTGTGGAGTGATCAGGTGTGGGTTCTGATCTGGAGACTCTTCTGTGAAACTGCTCAAGAGCACTTCTGTGCCTCAAACCAACCACCGTGATGACTGGACCCCAAAAAGCAAAGAAAAACGCCCAAACAAATGTGTTAATGCAAATGCAGGGGGTTTGGGGTGTCTCGCAGCTTTCCTGCTCAGCTCCCTCAACTCCGGCGGGTTTGTGCATCCCCTGCAATCATTAGCTCAGGCATGTCCAGCCCACCAGCACGGTATCGTGCCATGCACATAGTGCCACGATAGCCGTGTTTGTGTCCCGGTTCAATAATGCCCCTGCACCTGCTCCTCCACCTTCCCTTCTATGCCAGCTCAGCTCCAGCAATAGCTGGAGGAAAGAGCAAAGTCCTGTCGCTGCTCTCTGCCACCACAGACGCGGATGCAGCTCCTCCAGCACTGTTTTCCCTCGGTTCGGGGCAGGGTTGCATCCCAGAATTTCTCCATGAGCCTGCCGGGGGTGCAGGCAGGCTGAGACAGCCCCGGACGAGGGTGGGCAGCCCGAGCCTGGGGGCTGCGGGGCTGCAGGTGCGCAGGGGGCCGGGAACAGGCAGGCTTTGATGTGATGCCGAAGCCCTTACCCCTATCCCTACCCCTACTCTCTGCTCACCCCCTTCTTCTCGCTCCCCCATCCTTCTCCTCCTTTTCCTGCCCCAGACACAGAACCCTCTCCCTGCCCTTCCCCTCCCGCTCNCAGGTACCGGGCACCGCGCACCGCACCGGGCAGTGCAGCGGGCAGTGCAGCGGGCAGGGGATGCGGGGAGAGATGCGAGACCGCGGGATGCCCGGGAGAGCCTCCCCAGCCTCGGCAGGACGTGCCGGGCGGAGCCCACGCGGCTGCGGTGGAGCCCCGAGGGCGCGGGGATGGGCGCGGGGGATGCGGAGCTCACGGGGGCTCGGCCGGAGCTCAGCCCCGCTTTTGGTGGCCACAGCGAGGGGTCCGTGCCGGGAACAGCCCGGTGGATGTCACGGGCGGAGAGGCACCGAAATGGCCCAAGTCATTGAGGTTTTCCGCTTTGCCACGGTCTGCGAGGATGCTGCAAGGTTGGGTTGCTGCTTGGAGCCGTGTTCGGACTGAATCACTGCGGTTTGGGGTTTTCCTTGTAGCGTGACCGTGTCTTGCTAAGGAAAATTTAAAAGATGCTAATTTCCTTTAAAAGTAACGAAGGGTAGTAAGGTGGCGTGGCAGGATCCTTACAACAAGAAAAAAATGTTACGTTAACGATTAATTAATCCCTGTTTCACAGGAGCAGAACTGAAGTTAGTAGCGGGCAGGATGCTGGGTGGAATCGGAGCACTTTAGTTACTTGTCCTACATTACTTTTATAACCCATTTGTTCAGATTATACAAATCAAAAGCTGCTGTAATAAAACCATGCTTTTCAGCTCTGAGAGCCTAAAAAGCACAAGTGGACCTTAATCACATGAGTTTGTTGCATTAACATTTTATTACCGTTTTTTAGGCTGTTTGATTTTACCAGGCAACGCACTGCAAACCTGAAGTTATCCCTGCCTGGCACCTCTTTTTATATATATATATATTTCTGGGCTCCTACTTTCTGTAGTGCCTCTTGGTTGTAAAAACAGACGTTAAAATAGCATTTGAGGCAGAAATGAACATAAAGGAGATCTTCAGGAAAGTATGTCAAGAGTTCTGGTAAACGTGAGAAAGATGAAGCTGTGGGGGGAGTGGGTTAGTCAAATAATGAAAAGGAAAAAAAAAGTAGCTATTTATATGCAAAGAGGTCTGGCTTGCAAACTGCCAAAAGTGGTCGGAAACTGAATCAGCAGCTCTGTGCACTGGGTGGGCTGGGGGGGACAGATCAGAGCCACCTGCCCCGCCACGACTCCATCAGAGCTCTGCTGTGAGTGATGAGCTTGCTCAGGTGTCACAAGTGCCACCTGAAGCCCTGGGAAGTGGCAACTCCACTGACATTCCCTGAAGTTCTCCTGCCCATGGGGCAAACCTGCTCGGTGACAGTGGCAGAAACACGAAGTGTGACCCTGGGATGAGAGATGAGGCTGGGAAGCAGCGATTCCTGCTTGGGTTGGATCTTCTTGGCCAGTGAAACCAGGAACTACCTGAGCAAGCACTCGCTGAAAGTCTTTACAGAGATTAGAGATTTACAGGCAAGGGGGAAGATGGGATCAGCCACTAACAAAAGAAATACCCACCGGCTTAGGGAGATCAGCATCCAGCTGCTCGGTGCCTCATGACTGCAAACTCCTCCAGGCAGTTTTAATCTTTTTGTGTGTGTGTGTGTCTTTGCAGCATGGAACATGTTGGGGAGATTCCTGCCCTCCCATGTGGGGCTTTACACCCTGCAGTAGCAGAGAATCATTGCTCTGTTTTATGCTGCTCATTTTGCTCAGTCCACCCCAAAAAAGCATCATTGAGCACTTATTTTGCTTTTCTTTATTTTAGTTGGGTGTGCCAAGCCCAGAATCCTGACTTTGCATGGATGAAGGTGCTCATATGCAGGACACCGTATATTCTGCTTTACCATGTGGGTTTTTTGTCTTCCTCATGTGTTCCTTGAGGTGTTGCCTGTAAGTTGATTATTCAGAGCCTGGGACATTTGTATCTTGCATAATCACAGTGAATGGTGGAAAAGTTTTGCAAGACTCTGCACCCACAGAACAGAGTTGGCAGCTTTTTGCTGGTGGGTTAGTGAGATTCTGGGTATGATTTCAGGGGAAAGGTTCCCTGTTTGGATTATGTGCTTAATGAATTGAGGTTGCTGTGTTAAGGCAACATGTTAGAATTATCAACCATGCACAGGCTGTTAGGGGTGTAATGAACTGCATCGGCCTGGGTTTCTCTGGCCACCCTGAAGGGTGCTGTGCTTCCTCAGCACAGTTAAAAACTGCATTGTCTTGGTCTGGTGAGGGGCTTATCCTTGTGCAGAGAAGCAGAATTTGGGAGCTGGAGCAGCCCAGAGCACGCCCCAGGCAGGATCAGGGGCTTTGTCCACAGAGTTGGTGGCAGCGTGGCTCTCCCTGCACCTGTGCCCAGCTATCCCAGCCCTCTGTGGCTGTGGGATCTCCTCTGCTGCAGCCGCTCTCCTTTCCCTTTTCCAAACTGATTTATTCCTAGGCCTCCCCAGCACAGAATCAGTTTTGTTCCATCGTGGCCCTGAGTGACCTGGTGGCGTGCGAGCGCGGACGCTGAACGGCGGGATTGCAGAACAAAGAGTTCCTGCACGCGCGTTCCGGGGAAAACGCTCCCAGAGAGCTCGGAGCCTTCATCTGCTTTATGAATCCCAGACAAAAGCATCCATCCTACTTCAGTAGATGGGATAAGTGATTGTAGACAAGTACTCAGAGCGGGCCACTAACTTCAGTCAGCGCTCTCTCAAGTACAGAGGAGAGCGTGTGATGAGGCAGTGAAGTGTTTATTATTAGCAGAGCAGTGTTGTTCTAACCTTAAATCTCTCTTCAGGCAGAAGTACCCCTGAACCTGGGGTTCTGCAATGTTGCTTCTGCCAAAAATAGTGTCATTCCACCTCTAGATTGTAAATGAGCTTGAGCAGTGGGCATATGTTAGCACTGGGAAATACTCTGTTTATTCTGGTTCAACTCATTCAGCAAAGTGCTGAGCCTTTCCAGCAGCTCTTGAAATTCCTAGAGCAGTGACGTCCCCTTTATTCACTTGTGCTACTTTGCTGACATCTGTAGAGTTACAATAAAACTGAATTTAATTGCTATTGTTAATGGCATATTGCTGTATGGCATCAATAATCTTCAGTCACTGGAACTCCCAGAGCTTGGCTTGGTTGCTTCAAGAAAAAAAATGAAACGCTGACAAGCTTTGTTTAAATGTGGCTGATGGTTTGAAGGAGTTAGGGAGTCATTTTCATGTTGAGAAAGCAATATCAAACACTTTTTTCCCTAAAAAAACTTTGATTTTTTAATCTGGCTGAAAAAAAAATCCAAGAAAAAGTATTTTTTGTAATTTTTATAGCTTCATATTTGTCAGTTCAAGGGCTTTGGATATCCTCTGTGATAGAAGTTTATTTTTCGAGATGGGATTAAGAGAGAAAAAAAAGTATATTTAGATTCTAGAGTTTTAATAAATGGTAGCAACCCATGACACAGAAATAAAAAGTCCCCAAAATATCTGAAAGTCTTGAGCTCTTTTAGGCTTTTTTTCTCTGCTAACCTCTCCTTGAAAAACTGCATCAATCTTTCTAGCTTGCCATATTCCAAATAAATCAGATTTGAAATTTTAATTCAATATTCTTTTGCTTTAAAAGCCCCATAGGAAACAGAATCTCAGCCAGTCAGAGCAGTGACGAGGCTGCTCTACCTTGCCTGGGCTGGAAGGGTTTGCCCAGGGCAGATGCTGTGGAGCTTTATGTTAGCATAAGAATTCCCAGAAAAAAAGGATTTCCTCACAGTGCTTTCAGAGCTACTTCATGGTCTCCTCGGATTGCTGGAGTGAATTCAGTCGCTGAGGATTTAGATCTTTGAGCCAGATGTGGGTCTTGCTTATAGCAGAATCAGCCTTTTCTGGAGTCCCCATATAACCTGTGATCCCTTTAGTGTTGCATATTCTCCTCTTATTTGGCAGTAAACTTTGAAAAGAGTTTAATTCAGAGAAACTGAATTAAAAGGAGTGAAAAGTAGGTAACCAGGCTGTGATACACTGATTATGTGAGCAGGTCCTTACCAAGGAAAGTAGGAAAGTTCCTGACTTTGAATATTGAAATATTGAACATAGAATATTGAAAAGTTCCTGTGGTTTCCAGAAATGGAAACCCCACTACTCTGCTGCGTGGAAGTGGGAATGCCTTGAAGGCAGTTTCCAGATTTCCAAGGAAATCCATCCTCCAGCAGCTGCTGTCCAAGGCTGTGGTTCCTGGTGCATGAGGAAGGGGAGGGTACAAGGCAGAGCGTGTCTCCCCACTGCTCATGGACAGCAAACCCCTCCGAATCCAGGAGATTTTTGGGGTTGACAATGGGAACATTATATGCCTGAATATTCCTTTATCTCAGGAAGAAACCCCATTTGACACCAATTTGCTCTCTGGCTGTTGGAATGAGTTGCTGACCTGGTTAAGCGCTGTCAGATGAAGGATGTGCCAGCTGCAAGAGGGGCAGCCTGCAAGGACTGTGCACTCACCTCTGAACACCTCTATCTCTGTCCCTTAGTGTGGATGTTGATGTGTGTGTGTGGAATTGCTGTTTCATACTGAGCTGGGGTTCTCTTAATGCTGAAGGATATGCCTCAGCATTTTCCCACCTCTCAAAGAAGTTGGTGGAGTCTCACCTCTTCTGCTCAGAGAGGATTTTTATTTATTTATTTAGAGGCATCCAGCCATGGGAGAAGCCAGCAGCCACAGACAGCACAGCCAGGATGCACTTGCACATTTACACCCCCTTTGTGGACATGCTTGAGATTTGCAGTGCTTTCTGCATGAGATGTTGCTGCACCCTCTGTTGGAGCTTGCAGTACGAGGAGTGGCCATTGTGGCCGTGGTCAGCTGCCCTGCACGCTGCCACTGTGCTGATCTCGTGCTCTGCCCCAACTCCCCTTTGGCCCTGAGTTCCTGCCCTTCACCTCATAGTTGCTCTAATTTGTGGTTGTGGGATTTTGAGTCAGAGAATGAAGAGGAGTCATCCCTTCGACAGTGTTCATCATTTCCTCTCAATGACACAAATAGGGATCTGCCCTCTTCAGAGAAATCCCCCAATATACCACAGCCTGTCAAAATCTAGGGTATTGCATGAGCAAATGCAAATTATCTGCAAGCTGACATTCTGTTTATCTAAAAGTATGAAATAAAATGAAGTGTGATGCCTGTTTAGCTCATCTTTAGGGGATGGGTGGGGAGTACTTGGTATCAGGAAACTTAGAAGTTTCCCCTGTCAGAAGTCTTACAGCCATGTGAGCCTGTGCCAGTGCTGGACCAAATTCCCTGTGCCACACCAGATTTGTGCTGAATGGGTTAATTTTGCACCATCTGGCTGTGTGCTAGATCAAATATTGTTTCTGTTGTGGTAGCCAACGTGAGGCCAGAATGAGCTGGGAGTAATATCCTCAGCTAATCCAACAGAAATATGATTATGTACCTGTTCCTTCTCCAGATCATATCTGCAATAATGGGTGATTTAGCAACACAAAATAATCCTTGTGGTCACAGGGGAGAAGACTGAGGGTGGGGCACTTCTGCTGGGAATACAGGCTCTGACAGCTGGGGTTGTTCAGCCTGGAGAAGATACAGCTCTGGGGAGACTTTAGAGCCCCTTTCAGTGCCTAAAGGAAGTTGGAGAAGGAATTTTTACAGGGGCATGGAGTGATAGGACAGGTGGGAATAGCTTCAAACTGAAAGAAAGTAGTTTTAGGTTAGATATTAGGAAGGAATTCTTCCCTGTGAGGGTGGTGAGGCCCTGGCACAGGTTACCCAGGGAAGCTCTGGCTACCCCATCCCTGAAAGTGTCCAAGGCCAGGTTGGATGGGGCTTGGAGCAGCATGGGATAGTGGAAGGTGTCCCTGCCCATGAGCAGGAACTGGATGGTCTCTGAGCTCCCTTCCAACCCAAACCATTCTGCGATTCTGCGGCTTGAGGGCTGTGGGTAACCTCAACGTGATGATCTCCTTGCAGTTGGCAATAGAGATAGAATAGGAATGTCTAACTCAGATTAGGTACTTAGCTTTAAGCAGGTCATTATGAGACAAAAAATTGCAGTCCTAGTGCAGAATGGCTTCCTAGGGAGTCACCTGAGACACAGAAATGGAGGTGATTTAACTTTGCATTTTGCACGCCGCAGTGACCTCCAAGGTGCTAATCTGAGGTTAACCAAAGCAGAACAGCTGGAGTTCTACTGCATTGTGAAGTATTGCACATTTTAAGCAGTGAGTTCATTTAAGTGCTGTCTGGGAGGCTCTGCTGTTCCCCTGCTTGGCAGGAATCTCAAGACTAATACCTAAGAGGATTAGGGAGCATCGCTGGATGTTAAACAAGATCCAGGCTAAGCGGTGTGCACCGGTGAGCTCGTGCTCCCAGGGCTGTTTGGGGAAGCTGTTACTTGCTGATCTACAAAAAACAAGGGGGTTTGTGGGGAAATACCCTTCCCTCAGCTGATTCCTTGGTATGTGTCTCTCCTGCTCCCACCTGGCTCTGTTTCCACCTGCCCATCTCGTGTTGTCCTGTGCTCACTGCAGTGGTGAGAGTTGCAGGAGGTGCTGATGAACAGCAAGTTTCTTATTCTGTGATGATTTTAGCTCTTCTAATGTGTTCCACTGAGCTTTGTGTTGTCTGGTTGGACTTGAACGAGTGGGCATCCAGCCCACCAACACAGGGCTGAGCTGGAGGACTTGTCATAGAAAGCTCAAGCTAAAGTCTGTCCTTGGCTGGTAGAGCAAAATGACCTTGTGGTACATGATTTTCTCCAGAAAGTCCTTGTAGTACAGAAAAGGGGCTGAAAGGCAGTTGTGTCTCAGGGAAAAGCGAAGTTCCAGGTAGTTTCATGGTAACATTCCATCTGGTTTTCTTTTTTGTTTCTACCTTCATATTGATCAAACCATAAGTATAAAAAAGTGTAAGTGCCTGTAAACCATGATAAATGTCAACATTATTGAAATACATCTATTCTGAACACAACATCTTGAGTTGTGTAACACAGGATGTTGCATTTTTTGCATTTTAGTGCTTCTATCTTTAGAAGCACCAGAGAATCACATGTCTCACATTCTTTATTTGGGTTTTGCTCATTTTGTTTAATTTCTTACATCATAAAGGATTTGCCTGAGTCTGCATCTTCTGCTTGGAAACAAAGAAACGACAGCTGTAGGAACTAACTGGCAATCCTTTGGAAGACCTGACCAGCAGCTCATGCAGAAAGAGTGTGCTGAATATAGAACATTCTTTAATGGGCTGTAAGAATCCAAATGATGGGAAATAACACCTTGCAGGGCTAGGGGTTGGGAAAATGCTGGTGGTGTATCTGGAAACACCCAGCTCCATGGGCAGTGACAGTGATGGAGAGCCCAGTGCTGTGCCAGCGTGGAAACCTTCCCAGCACTGGCCAAATGTATGGGTAGGAAAAAGACATTAAAACAAGAGTGACATTAGGGAGGGGGAGTTAGGAATTAGCATAAAAGACCTTTTTGTCTGGTTAATCTGTGCTATGGCAAAAAGCAGTGTCCGGGTTAAATCTGCTCCGTACTTTGGCACTGCAAGTTTTAAAGATGGTCTGAGGCAGCTGCAGCCAATTGTATTTGCACAGATAAGCTGGAACAAGTAAATAGACTCAGAAGATCTGGCTAGATTTATCTTCAAAGCATTTTCAAGCAGCTAATTGAAAATTATCCAAGCCACCTTCCTGATTTCTTGCGTATATTGCAATAATTTCCCGGTGAATGGAAAGCACTTGGAAAACATACAAAGGATTTGTGAGTGCTGAGCTCTATTATTTGAAATTTATGTAATTATAAATATGTCCTTGCTCATGTGATAACTTGAAGCCAGTTTCTGCTGCTCTTCCATGCTTCAGACTCCAGGGCTAATAATGTAAAAGCAGGTCTCTGACAGGAGGGGTGGGTCAGGGTATTCCTATTCCCCCCTATTCCTAGGAAGTTTCTCCCTCATCCTCTGTCTGTTCCTGCAGCACTGATGGTGAGCACAGCATTCAGTGCATGGTCAGCTGGCTGCTCTCTGGGTGTGTTTCTCATTCCTGAAGCTTTTCCATGTGTGCAGGACCATGCTGTTCCCACAGGAATTGCTTACCAAAGGCTCCAGTGCAGTCCTCGTGCCAATCCCACAATAGCAGCATCCTCTGTATCGCTGATCCAAAAGGATGATTTTAAAAACTGAGCTAAAAATATAAGGTTTACACTTGGTGTGAGCTGGGTGAAGTTCCTCAGCTGCCAGGAAACCAGTTCAGTGTTACTCAGAACAACTCACTCATCCCATTCTTGCTTTTATCTCCCTTGCACTGAACCAGTGCCCTAAGGACAAGCCCTGTTCACAGGACTGGATTTATCTCACTTCTGGGAGGCTTCCCCACTCCTAAAGCAGCCAGTGGATTACACTTGATCCATATGGTGTTTATCAGCCATGACAGAAGGAGTGCTGCTAATCCTCTGAAGCCAAACTCTCCGAGGAAAATTCAGTATGTGTTACCAAGAAGTTAAATGGACAAACCCGGATGAATTTATCCCTTGCTGCAGTAATATGAGCTTGGTGCTTGGATGTGGACTTTCCCAGATTCTAAGTACTTGATCAGTAAGTCCAGGCTCACTCACACATCGAGGAAAATAAAAATAGAGGAGACCCAGAGGAAAATAAAGGAGACCCATCACAGCCACCAAGCATTGCCTGGGGCTGCTCCTCTCCTGTTTGCAGTACACTTCCTGATCATTTTTAATCCCTTACCTCTGTTCATTAGGAAATATCTCCATGTATGCAGTAGAATTGAAAAAAATGCTAAGTCTACTCATAAACTGTGCTCAGCTGTGGAAAGCAGAAGTTATGTATAGATGTTATTTGCCACAATAATACCATATAAAAGTCAAAAAACCATAATGTGAAAGGGAAGATTAACTATTATTGGGCATGTTTCAGCAAATGGGATTATTTTGCATGTCAGTTATGAGTTAATTTGCAACATTAATCTCATTGCAGTCCTTGGCAGAAATACAAAATGTTTTTAATTGGTCCTGTGACTTTTTAAATGATCACCTGATGAAAAGCTTATAAGTTTTACTATTGATTTAATACTAAATATTATGGGGGGGGAAGTCTTTACAGATTTCATCAGGAAATACAAATCATATGCTTTCATTGCCTTGCTACTTCTGCTGTGTTGACTCGATAATGTTGGCACTCTGGAACCAGCTGTACAGTGGAAAAAAAAAAGTAGAAATCTTGCAGCAAAATGAGGAAATCTATGGCAGAGAGATAATAGCATTGGGACTGATTCAGTGTAAGCAAGAAATCACCCGCTGAGTCATTAAAAACAGAGATGAATGGGAGGCAATAAATGGATGGCTTGGAAGAATATGAATGATTAGGAAGTGCATGAAGTTGCTTGGATTTTTTCCCTTGAAGATTATATTTTGTCCTCTGAAGTGGCATATGGCTCCTGTGAAAGCTGATACCCACAGTGAACGTGTCACAGCCAGTTTATAAATACTTCAAGAGTTGCCAAGCAGCTCGGGGGGCAGCACAGAGCAGGAGTGGGCTCCCTGCCCATGGCACCTGGGCACGAGTCATTAGCCCAGGTCCACTGGGACGTGTACAGGAGGGGGGTGTTGGGGCTGAGAAGGCTTCTGGGTGCAGGGAAACATCTGCTGCCTGGAGGAAAGGTTGGCTGCTTTCTTGGAAATGTTTCACCCTGTTTGCTGTTAACTCACACTAACAGTGGCAGGAGTTGAGGAGGGGATGATGTGGTCACCTGGGTCCAGTGGCCCAGACTGCTGCCACCAAGGAAATAAAACCTTTGATGAAGAGCTGTAATCTCTTTCCTGACTCATGAAATACCAAAATATCAATATAAATTCATGAGGTATCAAAGGAGAGAGCCCAGTGTTTAAAGGAGTGTTTCCTCCAGGGCGAAGCTGGGCCAGTTTGGGAGCTCACAGCTCCTGCTTGCATATCAGGTAATAACAGAGATGTGCCTTTTCTGTCTGCTGAAATCAGTGAGAGCAAAATCAATCCCCAGCCAAGAAACCTTCTTTACAAGTGCAGTCAAGTGTAACATCAGACATGAGTCTGATACAAGTTTGATAGGAGGAGGGTGCAGCTGCAGTCCTGGCTGCTGTGCAAGGAGGCGTTTGATTTACATGAGTATGAACCATTCCGCCCCTTAGAGCCTGATTCAGCGCCTCATAATCACTCCTGACTTTAACAGAGTGCTAAAGCAGCCTTATTTATTGCTTCCAATATTGCATCCAAAGATGAGAAACAGATTTAGAGCTGTAAGAGTCATAAGAACACTGGAGAGGCAAAAAAAGTGGAAAAAATAGAGCCTTGCACCAAGGCATCATTTTTTTGTGCCAGCACATTACAACAGCCTGTCTCTGCAGCAAAATTTCAACCCCTGCAGTCAGTTTTTGCATTTACACTTTACAGGTCAAAGTTACCTGCTGTACTCAGCCAGCTAAGGTAGGGGTTACCTGGAGGAGTCCAAAGCAGTCCCCTCCTGCCCACCAGGCTCAACCTGCCCTGCACTGTCATCAAATCTCTGCTGGAATCTGCACCCTGAAATAGGAAATACTCCATGAACCCTGCTCCCAGACAGGGTAATTAAGATGAAGTTATTTGCAAGTGAAAGTTGGACCTCATTTGTTTAACCTGCTTTAAGGACCAGACGTGTTGTAGCACTCCTGACGTGAATGTTTAAGATTTGGTAGCACATGTGGGCTGTCCCCTGCCCTTCTGGGGTAGGAGCAGCACCTTGGTGGTGCTCTGAGCATCACTTTCTGCCAAGTCCTCCTGCCCCAGTGCCTGCAAGACCTGCTGGTGCAGAGAAGCACATCTATTTAGCAAATGTCAATCATTTTTTTACAGCAACACACAGATAAGTATCAAAGTCTTCACCAAAGCTGCAACATTCCCAGGTTACAGCCATCTGAACATAGCTCATTTTATCAGGGAAAAAAATGCCCTTTTTCCCACTTCCATGCTGATGAGGCTGTCATCTCAGGGGGAGCATTTCTGTGGGAACCTCTCAAACAGATATTGGCAAAATAATTGAGAAATACAGGATGCTTTGAGGATGCTCTCTAATTAAACAGTTCTTGCATAGCATTTGTTGCATATTTAAGACCAGTATTCAAGGGAGAATCTTACTATTTTCATCATTTATAGTTCAGCCAAGGCATTTAAGGAAAAATACTCTTGGTTGCTGGCAGGGTCAGGTGATGCAATGCACAGGAGCAGGGTGAAAGAAGGCAGTCTGCATTGGTAATCAGGTTAGAGTCAGCTGCCTCTGCCCTCCAGCCTGCTCTGAAATGGCATGTAGTCTAATTAGGTATAGAAAGGATTTTACTGAATAGTTGTAAACAGATCTGAGGGCTTGGAATAAAATCAATCTGACTGTGGAAACTTTTCAGGATAATTATAAACTGTTATTGGCAGAGTGTGAAAGAGAGACCAAAGGACTTCTAGCAGTGGGAAACCTGTAGCTGTGTGGGCTGTTCTCTGCAGGGGGAGAAGGGGGGATGGAGGTTGTGGGGGTCTCACCAGGTCTCTATCAGAGGAGGGATAAGGGGCTTCAGTCAGTGGGGACACTGCCTTAGAGGTGCTTTTCTTTTAAGGCTCTTGAATGTTTTGTTCTTTTCTGTAATGTTAGTGATGCCCTGATACCTGAGGTACCAACACATCCCATGGTGGAAGGCATGTGACCAGGTGAACTGCACAGTGAAATGCTTATACTTACTAAAAGAAAAAAAAAGAATATTTGAGGGGTTTGAGCATGATTTTATATAAAGGCATGTAAAAATTCTCTTTGCACAGATCAGAATGGTCTTGGCTCAGACTTTTACCGTCTCCCTACTGAAGTAAGTGCTGAAAATTGCATCTCCTGGACAGGCTGGTCCTCGCTGCCCCACAAAGCCACCCTGGCCACCAGCCCACCTCAATCTGCCACTGGACTCTGCATTCCCGTTCATGGCAATGCCCCAGAACTCCACCAGAGAAAATGGCTTTTGTTTCACTCAGCCCCTCGACTTCTCGTGCCCATCCCCTCATGGCGGCGAGGCCGGCCGGACGCTGGGTGCAGCGAGCGCGGGGGATGGCTGCAGCACCCCCCTGAGCAATGGCATCGCCTCCTCGGGGGCTGCCAGCCCCTCGGGCTCCTGTGCCGAGCCCCTCTGCACGCCCAGCCCGGCACAGGAGGAGACGCCGTTGGAAGAAGGGATCAAATACGTGTCTGCTGAAGGGGAGGAACTGGCCTGCGGCTGGGGGGGGTTCACCCCCGGCTGCTTGCAGCTCTGCAACACATCCAAAGGGGTCTTGTTCTTCCTCTGCGTGGCCTCCTTCCTGCAGGGCATGACCGTGAACGGCTTCATCAACACCGTCATCACCTCCATCGAGCGCCGCTTCGACCTGCGCAGTTACCAGAGCGGGCTGATCGCCAGCTCCTACGACATCGCGGCCTGCGTCTGCCTCACCTTCGTCAGCTACTTCGGGGGCAACGGCCACAAGCCGCGCTGGCTGGGCTGGGGGGTGCTGGTCATGGGCTTGGGCTCCCTGCTCTTCGCCCTGCCCCACTTCACCACGGGGCGGTACGAGGCGCGCTCGGCAGCCCAGGTGGGCGTCTGCGGGGGGAACCAGAGCCTGCCCTGCTCCCAGGCTGCCTCCAGCCTCTCCGGCTACAGGTTTGTCTTCATGCTGGGGCAGTTCCTGCACGGGATGGGAGCCACGCCGCTCTACACGCTCGGTGTCACCTACTTAGATGAAAACGTCAAGACCAACTACTCCCCTGTGTACATTGGTGAGTGGGGCTGGAGGGCAGCTCCAGCCCTTGAACAGCAGGGTGATGGGAGGGAGAGGTCACGGTCCCTCTGCCTTGGCCAGCCCACACTGGGAGCACCTCACCTGGCACTGCTCAGCCTTTTCTTCCTGTTGAGGGGCGAGGTGGAACTCAGAGGGATATGGCAGCTGTTGGGGAGGTTTTGATTATTTACCAGGACGAAAACTGTGAGCTCGTTTGGGTGGTTTTCCTCCCACAGCTCGTGCCTTGTAGGTAGGGAGTGCCTCCTGCTCCTGGCATGGGGCCAGCCCATGTCGCATTAGCATCTCTGGCAGACAGCCATGAAGCCATACTCCCATCCATGCAAGGGGGCATAGAATCACAGCATGATCTGAGCAAAAGGACCTTTAAAGGTCATCTGGCCCAATGAGAAGGGACACCTTCAACTCCATCAGGTAGCTCGGAGACCCATCCAACCTGACCTTGAATGTGTCAAGGGATGGAACATCCACCACCTGTTTGGGCAGCCTGTGCCAGTGTTTTATCACCATCATTTATATCTAATCTAAATCTTTAGATCATCATCCCTTCAGCACAGCAGGGATGGTCACTGGGCTGCTCAGCTACTGCTGGTGCAAAGCACAGCCAAGAGAAGAGGCTCAGCTCAGTCCTTTGTATCGCTGGTCACTCAGCAGCTGCCAAACACTTACAGTCCTGTTGGTGAGAGTGCCAAAAGGGTGATCTTTTAGCAATTTCAAACGTGTCAGTCTGCCCACGCTGTATCAGAGGGCTGTGTAGTGTGGGAGGAGATCACAAGGAGATCATCAGCAAGTTGATCTTTCCATGTTTTGTGGTTTAAACAGCAAACTGAAATAAGTGCCAGTGGTGCTGTGTTTAGTGTAGACATTTCATGTTGTCAGTGGGGAGAGAATCCTGCTGCTCATTGCTGTGGCAGTCAGGATGTGGCAGTGGGAGAATCCCTGCATCCCTGCTAAATATGGTTTAATTCTGAACCAATTTTGTCTGCCTCATACTGTAAAACTTCCCAGATTGGATTCAAAAGCTTCCCTGGAACAGAAGCGTCAGACAAAAACTTGTTGGAATGATCTGGGTTTGTGTCTTGGTGGTTTAGAGGGAAGGGTATGAGGCAGCCAGAGGCTGAGCATCCTGCATCCAGGAGGGAATCGGGCTGGGGATCCCTGGCTGACGTTGTCTAACACGACTTGTTTTCCCTTTCAGCTGTTTTCTACACTGCTGCAATCCTTGGGCCTGCAGCGGGTTATCTGGTAGGAGGAATGTTTCTAAATATTTATACTGAAATTGGCAGAGAGTAAGTCGTTAAAAAAAAATCTTGTTCCTTTCCCTTTCTGCTCTGTGTTTCCTTTGGGGTAGAAAAAAATAATACCAATGATCTGGAGCAATGAGCTGGTGGCTGGGTGGAAGTGTGCCTGGGGTGTTGGGTGGTGTGTCTGCAGGCAGGGAGGCTGGAAGGGTGGTTTGCTTTAGCGCTGCTGCTGATGGGAAATTGCTGACAAACCTGTCAGCTTAAATCCTTCCTCACGCTGCACTGCCTGTGCTAATGAGGCTGCGAGCAGCAGGTGGATTTTTTGAATGAGTTCCCTGATGAGGTAGTGCTCCCAGCAGTGCTGCTCACCCTCCCAGTCATCCCACCAAGATGCTTAGTCCCTCCTTGCTTTGTAATATTTGTGATTTATTCTTCTTTCCTTACAGGCTCTTTGGTAGATCATAGAATCACAGAATGCTTTGGGTTGGAAGGGACCTTAATAATCATCTAGTTCCAACCCCTCTGCCTTAGGCAGGGACACCATTTACTAGACCAGATAAATGGATTAAAAAGGGGGAATGTGTTTCTAGTGGAAGAAATCAGTTATTTCCACCAGTTTTCTTGCAAGGGGTGTTTTTGGGGTGGAGCAAAGATCTTGGCAACCCTCAAAGCACAGCTGAAAAGCAGTGAGGTGAATGTGCAAACCTGAGATTAGATGGGAATGAAGTGGTGTGGTTTCCTGGGCTGGTGTTGTGCTGCTGTGCTGAGGCAGGAGGGATGGTGGACATGGCATGCCCATCAGATCACTCAGTGTCCTTTGCTGTCACCCATGACCCCTGGCCCCTGCCAGCCTCAGGGAGAGGCACAGGGAGCTGCCCCGCTCCGTCTCCAACCATCACCTCTCTCCCTTGTGTCCCTCTGGCTTCGCTTCCTGCAGGACCGACATGGCCCCCGAGAACACGCTCTGGGTGGGGGCGTGGTGGATCGGCTTCCTGGGGGCTGGGGCCGCCTCCCTCCTCATCTCCATCCCCATCCTGGGCTACCCCCAGCGCCTCCCAGGTAGGGGGCTCCTCCGGGGCTCGGGGTTTGGGGCTGGGGCTGCCGGTGCTCCCGCTTGTCCTGGGGCTTCCATGCTGCTGCACGTGTGTCGCTGGGGATGTGGGAGCAAAGGAAGAGCTTCCTGTGTTTAGGTTGTAATTCCTAAATGGATTTCACCCCTATCTCTTTCCATCTGCCTCTGTTACTGCTTCTCCCTTGCAGCTGTTGGTGGAGGGAGGATGTCAGGTTGTGTTTTCCCCTGCAAATCCACGGCTGCAGAAGCATCCACACCCCGTGGCTGACACGCTCCCCGTTCCCTTTTGTTGCCACAGGCCCCCAGCTGGGGAATAATTAGCATTGACTCCATGATTGCAGAAGGCTGATCAATTGCTTTATTATATCATCTTATACTACATTATACTATCCTTGCTAAGAAACTCAGTAACCCTTCCAGCCAGTCCGATACAGCTTTGACCTAATTGGTCAATCAATCCAAACACCATCCAGTGTCCAATTAAGAAATCACCCTTTGGTAAACAGATCTCCATGACACATTCCACATGTGCACAACAGCAGGTGCACCAAGTGGAGATATTGTTTGATAAGAATTGTTTCTCATTCTTTTCTCTGATCTTCTCACAGCCTTCCCTGGGAAAATGCCTGGGAAAGTGTGTGCCTGCTCTCTGTGGCCAGAGAGCTGCTGCCACACCCTTTGCTCTCATTTTCAGGATCCCAGCGCTACATCGTTATGAGGGTGTCAGAGGCTCACCAGCTAAAGGATGGGAGCCACAAAAAAGCGTCGGATCCGGACTTTGGGAAAACAGTGAAAGATCTGCCTCGGTGAGAAAACCACCCCACACAGAAGTTAGGGAGCCCTGTGCAGAGGGGAGGGAGAGTAATGAGCCCAAGCTGAGCTTCCTTCAGCCCTGCCAGCTCAAAGGTGCCCTTCTGCAAGCAGTGACACTTGTGGGTGTCAAAGTGCCTGGTCCTGTCAAGGTCTGGGAGCTCTTGGCAAAGAGGCTGAGCTAGAACTGGTGCTGGGGATCACATGGGGGACCGGGGGACAAGTGGCTGGTCCCATCTCGGTTTTCAGAAGCTCATGTCCACCTGCAGTCCTGTACCACACACTGAGTTTCTCTGAGAGTGGCTTGATGCCAAGCTTTAGGTGATGGGAGATGCCCAGGCATTGCCAGCTCCCTCCCTCTCCCCAGCAGCATTATTTCTGCCTGTCTGCTTCTGCCTGCCCTCACCTGGCCTAATTGCATATTTCCAACAGCTCCTCCTCCCCAGCCCCTCGGGGCTTTATTCTTTTCCTCTATTTTTACTTGGGTTAGATCCCTGGTTTGTTATTTTTAATGAGAAACGAGATGAAACAGGCCCTGTGATCCTCACAGCTCCATTCCAAACCCAGGAAACAAAATATACCACACTGTAACTTTCAGTTCCTTTTCTCTTTTATTCTTGGTTTCCTTTTTTTCTTTTGCCTTCACATCTTCCAGCCACCTTTTATATATTACTACTTCTTATCTCTCCAGCAAGGCAGTGACACAGCAACTTGCTTAATCTTGAGCTGCTGCTCGGCTCTGTGATGGCAACAAAGCAGGAGCCAAAATAAAATGTGATCTTTTAACCACATATTTTTGTTATGGATTTTTGAAATATTTTATGATTTTCTTTTATGTGTTGAGTTGTATTGAAATGGAGGGCAGGGGGAGAGGTACTGCTTTATTTATTGCTTGGGTTAGCTGGCATGGAGGCTCTGGATGTTGCAGAGATACCTGGATATTGATTCCTTTTGGAGCTTGCAGTCAGTAAGGGGCTCTTCCTTTTTTTTTTTTAATTATTTCTCCCAGGACTGTTTTTAGGGAGGAGATTTTATCCCTGCAAAGATGTTGTTAACCCCAGGCTGCTGCCAGCAATCACTTCTGAGCGTTAGTTGTGGTCTTTGTTGTGCTGGCAGAGGAGGATGGAAGCAGGTGCTCAGAACAGGAATTTTCAGCACCAGTCGAGCTGTGTTGTGTCAACACAACAACTCACACCCATCTGAAATTCTCGGAGACTTCGTAGGACGTTTACCAGGGGTTAAGGCAGTTTTATGAAGAATATTACATTGACCAGATTTCAGTGCTGTTATTAAATGGCGTTCTTGACTGGGTGCCATTTTCCGAGGTCATGGCTTGTTCTCTGCACGGAAATTGAATTCAAAACCTGCATTTAAATAACGATAAGTCTGTGACTAAAACCAATACAAACAGGGCAGCAGAGAGGCATGAAATTCAGTGGTTGATGCTTTTCTTGCTTGTCTGGAGCAAAGCTCCCACTGTTTCTGCTGTCTGACAGCAGGAACAGAGACAATCCTCCTCCAGAGCATCTTTCACACCTGAATGACAAATACCCAAAGGGAACTTGTATCAGGCAATTCAGACCAGTCCAGACCTCAGTGTGGTTTGAAAGCAGGAACCCAACAGACTTTTGTGGTCCCTGCTTTTGATTAATGAAAGGGAAGTGCCTTCAAGGCTTTCTGCTCTGGAAACTTGCATTAAAGAGGAGATCCCATCTGTGCAGGCAGCTCCTGGGGACACGTGGGCCAGGCTGGAGGGTGACCAAAGGACACTCCCTGTTCCTTTTGTGTTGGTCAGGGACTGTGTGCCACACATTTTCTCACAGTACAGGCAGTAACAGTCTCACAAAGATAAGCAGAAATACTGATGAAATAAAATACTGTTCCGTGCCATCAGGTCCTTTCTAAGTGAGGTTGCTGCATTCACAGTGCTGCCTGAGAGCACGAGCTTACAGGAATGCAGCCCATACAGCCTAATCCTCTGCCCTGGAGACACTTCTGTATTAACTCTTGGGCTGAAAAGGCCTGATAAAACAGCATTTTCCTTTCTCTGCTTCCATATGATTGCTCTCATGGAGTAACCCCTCCTGTCAGAGCAGAGGGACTCAAAGGGAGGGCATATGGAGCTGTACCAAGAGGAGGCTTTGTCCCTGCAAGCTGCAGGATGGAGTTTGTGAGGATCAATCCCTGGCCTGGCAAGCCCTGATCTTCACCGTGAGGAGCTGTGGTCAGTATTTCACTGATCACTCCTGGATTAGGTGCAGGGTGGGACTTTGCAATGTGGGGAAGCTGCAGAAAAGCCATGAAATGAAACAGAGGGAGGTTGGTTTATGTTCCTCTGGGATGCACGTGGTGCCCTCTGTTCCCTTGGTGCTTGGTGTCATTTTGTGCTGGAAAAGCCCCATTCACATGCTCTAATATTGCAGAAATATCAATTTATCTGGGGTGTTCTGGGCATGCCATGCTCAGAGGAGCAGGCTCTGATCATGCAGGTGGTCCCAACCTACTCAGAGAACCACTATGTGAGAAAGAGTTCCTACATGTGCCCATATCAGTAAAGCCCTGGAGGGTCAGCTTTTTAGGTGGTGGGGTTCTTCTCTGCAGTGCTGGGCCTCCTGAAATCCCTTTGGCTGCAAGAACTGAGCACTGCCAAGACTATTCAAGAGTTAGGTGATTTCTGGGTGGGTTTAAAGTCCTACTGGTGTAATAAAAAGGTTTGTGCTGTCTTTGGTAAGGTTTTATGTGCCATAGCTTCTCACAACTACATCTTCTGTCTTCAGACAGATTAAATTGAGTAAATCCTTATTCTTAGTGCTGAAAGGAGTTCCTTTGCATTTTCCTACTTGCAAGTCCAGCCTGTAACTTTTGGGCAGAGGGTACAAAGTCACACTAGTGCCAGGGGGTAACTCTTCTCTGTGAAAAGGTGAAGGCATTGTCTATTTTCTGCCTCAGCCACAAGATCTACAAGCATTTTCTCACTAAAATATTAGGCTTTATGCTTCTAAATTAAGCACAGTCAAAAAGATCTGGAAAATAAAATAGTACATTTAACTAATCCCAAGAGCTAGGTGGTGTAAAAGCCCCCTGTAATCAAAGTGTAGGAATGTGTGGTATTTCTGTCTTTCAGCTTCTTTGTTCTTTTGGTGTAATGAAATTCTCCAGTTCATGTGAGTAAAGTTGCATAAATCTGACTCTGAGCCTCAGCACTTCTCTCCCTTGCTTGTACCAAGGCAGCTTTTCTCTGATCTCACATTTCCACCAGAGCAGCAGGTGCTGACTGTGCCCTTCTGCTCAGTGAGCATCCCATGGCATTGCTCTTGCAGGATTTGTGCCCATCCCAGAAATGGGATAACCCATGGCACTGGCCTGGGCTTGGCTAGGGGGAAGTCATGGGGCAGAATTTGAAGCTGGTTACAAAACATCCCCTGCAAAGCAATGTCAGTGCTCTTAGTCCAATATCCGAGATAGTGAGAGATAATTGAGACCATTCCCTGTGCCTGAGGGCCTTTTCTGCATCTCAGGGATGGAATTGTTGCTGGATCTGCATATAAATGACACATGGCAATTTCTCAGGCATATCTGCAGCTCTCTCCTAAATCCCAGTGGGTCAAAGTAAAATGGAGTTACTCAATTTATACGTTAAGCTTCAAGTAAAACTGGGCTTAGATTGTGGCAGAAAGATTGCTTTCCGTTTTTCAGGTGTCTTGGAGGTGTTTCCTCCATATAGAAAGGCTTGCTTGGTATTTCCCCTGAGTTACAAAACATCTATGGTTATCAGAGGTTGTTATTGTTCTGAGAGTGTGGGTGCACAAGTAACCTGTGTATGTGAGGATGTAGCACAAATTTGCTCTTGGTTGAGTTAGGAGTCCCAAGATATCTGCCAACAAGCACTAATAAAACCTTGAAATGATGGAGATTTGGTGAGGAGTAATGTCCTCTCAGTATTGCCCCATTTAAACAAAGTACTCAGCCTGACTGTAAGTGTTGGAAAATCACTGCTGAAATCATCCACGTGGAAGTCGTGGGTGCCCTTAGTGTGAGTTACGTCACACACATACACTCTGTGTCACTGACTGGAAAAGCTCCTTCAAGCCCCAATTAGCTTCCTTTTGGTGTTTTTCCTTTCAAAGAGTTGCAGGATGATGGGATGCTGCCTCATCTTACATGTGATCCTTCTGACTTAGAAGACCTGAAATCAAAATGTGCCTGAAATCAGTGATGCAGTTCCAACATATTTGTCCTTCCCAGGTCAGTGCTGCTACTTCTGAAGAACCCCACCTTCATCTTCCTCTGCTTAGCAGGAGCCACTGAAGCCACCCTGATTGCTGGGATGTCCACGTTTGGACCCAAATTCCTGGAGTCTCAGTTTAGTTTAAGTGCCTCTGAAGCTGCCACCTTTTTTGGTAAGGAAAACATGTTTTTGCAATGTTTTCCCATTTTGCCAACAAACAGAAGAGCACTTTTAGCTCGTTTAGGATGGAGACAGGTGCTTTGCAGTTTAATAATGGACTGGTTATCCCCTTCAGCTGTTAGATGGGATCATTTCCTATCAGCACACCTACACCCAGTGCATTTCCAGAGCTGCATCTACTGACATCAGGAGGAAATGTGTCACTTCTGTAGCCATCTGTTACCCTCTAGAGGAAGGCAAAATAATTGTAATTCCTCCTGGTGCATCACCAGGAAATGCTGGCTAAACATTTCCTCTGAGGAGGGATGTCAGAGCTGGGGGGGATATTTTGTCAGCATCCAGAAACTGGGAGGATCCTCACCTAAGTGCTGTAACACAGACCAAGGAATGGTGTCCCACAAACGTCAGCACTCATGATGTGCTCCTCAAAGAGTCAGTTTTAAGATCTCTGGGTAGGAAAAGCTGCCTAACAGGCTCATGCCACATTACCTGAGCTGTTACAGAGGACCACCCACTACAGCAACATCCACTGAATTCCCACCAAAAAGCCACACAGAAAGCAAGGAGTCATTTATATGCAAAATACACTGCAATTAATGTATTCAAACCTGAAAACTCCTTGCTGACATTTCTAAATTCACGTGTGGGTTTTTTCCTCTTCTTTTTCAGGTTATCTGGTAGTGCCAGCTGGAGGGGGAGGCACATTCCTGGGAGGATTCCTCGTGAATAAATTTAAACTGCGCTGCTCAGGAATCATCAAGTTGTGTTTGCTTTGCACAGTGTCGAGTCTGCTGGCCATATTCATTTTTTTTATCCACTGCCCTAACATGCCCATGGCAGGAGTAACCCAGATGTATGATGGAAGGTAACAACCACCACCCTGTCTGTCTGTCCTGAGGGGCTCTGGTCAGAGCAGGATAACTCAGACACACAGTGCTGGTGGCAGTCATGTGTGGATGTGCTGGGGGTGGAAGTTGGTGTCTGGTCAGTCCTACAGGCAGAGGGTGGGACACAGAAAATAGATGTCCTAAGTTTTGCAGTGAGATGGAATTTATGGAAGAGGCTCCCTAGTTAGTAAGGGAGGGAAGGTCAGCAGCATCAGAGTGGGAGATACTCCACTCTTCAGCTGCCTTTGCAGCAGCCCCCATCTCTATCCAGTGGGATAAACTGGACCAAAAGTGGGAATCTCCTCACTGAATGGAGTGTCACCCTAAGAGCCGGTCACTTAAACGCCCTTGGTGGCTGTGGGAGAGACAGCTCCAGGACATGTTTAAATTTGGTGGGATGAAGGCCTTTCCAAACCTGGCTTTATGCTCCCTGGGGGTCCATCACAACTCCCACTATCCCTTGTCTCCCCATTTCCTCCTGTAAAGTGCTGCTCACTGACTGCTCCTGTGTTTCCCTCAGTGCTTTGCCAGGTGGGCACCTCAACCTGACAGCAGCCTGCAATGCCCAGTGTGGCTGTTTGCAGGACACCTACAGCCCTGTCTGTGGCACTGATGGCATCATGTACTACTCCCCCTGCCACGCTGGCTGCAAAAGTGTGTCTGTAAACCTCAGGAGTGGCAAGAAGGTAGGTCTGAAAGCACTGTGCATGAACAGGGTGGTGGCACATCTCTGGAGTGATTTGGCTGGCTCTGCAAAAGGTTTGAGCTTTGCTGTAAATCAGTGTAAAATCAGCCAGGGCAGGGTGGATGCTCTCAGGTACCACGTGAGATGAAGGCAGAAGGTAATCTGAGGTCACCCTGCTTTGCTTCTCTCATTGTATCCAATAGTCTTTGCCTCATTCTGGGTCAAACTGTGCTGAAATCCAAGGAAAATCACCCAGGCAGGCAGGGAGCTTGGTAAGCCCCTGATTTCTGTCCTTATGCTCATTTTGGGTCTTGAATGAACATGATGCACCTCCTCATCCTTCCAGCATGTTGCTCATGGAGCCAGGCAAAGGCTTAGGGAGGGTAGAGGTGATATTCAGCTGCCTGGCAGAGTTAATTTCCCTTGCTTGATTGACCTGTTTGTAAACAGAGGTGTGTCAAAAATGCAGCTTGATTTCTGCTTCATTCTGGGAGTCTAACCAGCTGCTTTCTGCCCTTCCTGAATTTCTTATTTTTAAAGCTTTGACTGTCACCACGCTCTCCTTGGCAGAGCCCCCACCAGCCTTTCTTTCCCAGGTCTACCAAGAGTGTAGCTGTGTTGACAAAGCCCTCCTGCCTGGCTCTGGCAAAGCAGAGGCGGGGAAATGCACCTCCTCCTGTGCAAAAAAGCCCTTGCTCCTGTGCTTCATGTTTGTGGTCATCCTCTTCACCTTCCTGAGCAGCATTCCTGCCCTGACTGCCACTCTGAGGTAAGCACGGGATGGCCTTGTCCTCTGCCAGCGCTGCAAGAAGCCTCAGTATCCTCCTCTCTGCTTTATCCTGCTGGATCAAGCATGGGAAAGTGTGATGGGAACCACTGAGTTAGTGGCAGCTTAGAGACATCAGGACTAGTTCCTGTCCCAGTCTAGCTGGGAAAGGAAATTTCAGCATTGGGAGCTTTGTCCTCTGACATGGGATACACACATTTACAGCAGGGGTGGAGGGACATTGCACTGGGGTGATCCCAAATCTCCAGAGGGATGGAGGCCCCAGGTGTGCTGGAGGTCCCAGATATGCTGGGCTTGAGGAGCTGGAGTTGTGAAGCAGGGAGGTGCAGCCTGGCAGCATTTTTAAACAAGCCCCTTTTCTTCCCCAGGTGTGTCTCTGACAGACAAAGGTCCTTTGCACTCGGGATCCAGTGGATTGTGGTACGAACCTTAGGTATGGAGCAGAGGGAATTTGCACACCACAGTGGTCTGGTGGTTCTGGGAGGTGTGTGCCAAGCTGTCACCCAAGAGTGAAACACACTGGGTTGGAAAAGGAGGGAGTAGGACACNAGCGTGGGATGGCCTTGTCCTCTGCCAGCGCTGCAAGAAGCCTCAGTATCCTCCTCTCTGCTTTATCCTGCTGGATCAAGCATGGGAAAGTGTGATGGGAACCACTGAGTTAGTGGCAGCTTGGAGACATCAGGACTAGTTCCTGTCCCAGTCTAGCTGGGAAAGGAAATTTCAGCATTGGGAGCTTTGTCCTCTGACATGGGATACACACATTTACAGCAGGGGTGGAGGGACATTGCACTGGGGTGATCCCAAATCTCCAGAGGGATGGAGGCCCCAGGTGTGCTGGAGATCTCAGAAGTGGGACCCAGGCTTGAGGAGCTGGAGTTGTGAAGCAGGGAGGTGCAGCCTAGCAGCATTTTTAAACAAGCCCCTTTTCTTCCCCAGGTGTGTGTCTGACAGACAAAGGTCCTTTGCACTCGGGATCCAGTGGATTGTGGTACGAACCTTAGGTATGGAGCAGAGGGAATTTGCACACCACAGTGGTCTGGTGGTTCTGGGAGGTGTGTGCCAAGCTGTCACCCAAGAGTGAAACACACTGGGTTGGAAAAGGAGGGAGTAGGACACACACTGCTGAAAAGGAGGATGCTTGCTTTCTTCTGCTCTCATCCAGGACAACCTAATTCCCTTTGCATGTGATTTGCAAACTGAGTGGAGGGTTCTGTAACACGTCACAGGTGACAGAGGTTCAATCTCCTGCCAATGTGCCCTTATTTTAAGGAAAACGAGCAGAAGTGTTGAAGCTCCTGTGAGTGCCTGTTGGCTGTTGTGCAACATGTAGGTCAGGATGGCCAAAAGACCTGCTGGACTCTCAGATCTTGAAATCCAGCATATTTTTGATACCTGGTGGCTCTGGATGCTGCAGGATGAGTTCTCTTAATCATGGTATCAGCAGAGCTTGGTGCTTTTCTGCAAGGTGCCAAACTGAAGGTGCCCTCTCTCTGCCCACAGGAGGCATCCCTGGCCCCATTGCCTTTGGCTCCATGATTGATAAGTCCTGCCTGCTCTGGCAGGACCAGTGTGGTGAGCTGGGCTCCTGCTACGTTTACCAGAACTCAGCCATGAGCCGCTACACCCTCGTCGCTGGACTGGTCTACAAGGTGATGCTCCTGCTCAACTCCACTCCCTGCTAAAGCAGCCAGATTTTCTGGACATAACATTTTTCTCTGAGAAAGAATTTTACAAAATTAGGTTGCCCTGATCTAGCCCACCCCCAGACAAAATTAAATTTTCACACAAGAAATTTCTCAGGGAAGGCAAAAGCCCTGTTAGCTTCTCATCAGGTAATGGTGCTCCAGACACCATCATTCTGTTAAATTCCCATTATTTTCTAGGATTACAGCTTCTATTGCACCATATGAAATACCTCCTTCCAACAGCAACCAAAGTGATTTTTGCTAGAAATGGAGTAAAATATCCAAGTGCAGTGTATTAGTGAGAGTGAGGGATGGCATTGTGGGCAGGCTGTAAATAACCATTCCCCAGCCACTGCTAGAAAATAAGAGAGCTTAGAGCTGTGGGCTTTATTTATTAGCAGAAAACCATCATTTTAACTGCTCCCAAACAAGCACTTGCCCTAGATAGTAGTGTTTAGCAGCTGCTGTGATAAAGAGGTTTTCAAAAGCCTTCCAGCAAAAGGCTGAGGCAGTGTTGACTCATGCAGCACTGTGCTCCAGGTTTCTGTGTGGGGCTGAACTTTTCCAAATTCCCATTGCTATGGGGCTGGCTAAGTTCAGATTTTTACCCCCTCTGGTTCTGTGTGCTACTCTGTTGCCTTGCTCCCCTCTAGGAGGGGAACAGGGCACAAACTTTTCATAAAGAGCTGCAGAGGGAAGAGTAATCTTTATCTCTGTTCTTCTCTGTAGAATGTGAAATAGAGATTGTTTACCTGCAAAGACTAATCAAGTCCAGCTGTGTCTGGACTCTGAGAAAGTCACAAGACTAAGTTTAGTTAGTCTAAGATAAGTAAGTTAGAAGTAAGTATGTAGTATAGCCTCTCTTCAATTATTATTAATGTATTTTAGTATAGATTTAATAAACTATATTCAGCACCTCAAAAGCCTTCTGATATCCTCAGACATCCTTCATATCTCATCCCCAGGGTGCCCCTGTTAATACTATACTGCTCTGCTTCCCAGTCTGGCCAACATCTCCTCCTCCCCAAAGCTTGGTCAGCAAAGCTCATGGCAGATGTGGGGTGGGCTCCTGGTTTTGGGGGAGAGCAGACAGTAACGGGGTGTCTCCATGGCTGCAGGTCCTCGGGACAACCTTCTTTATAGTGGCCTGTTTACTCTACAAACCCCCACCTCCAGAGTCAGCTCCAGGCAGCTTGGATGCATCTGAAAATGGCACCAGTGACCTCCAGGAGCACAAGCCTTCACTGCCAGCTGAAGAGGATATATAGTGCTGTCCACATGCAAGTGACTTTTCCAGCCTCAGAAATACCACGAGAAGACATTATGCAGTTTCCCAAGGGGTTTTTAAATCAACAGTAATATTTTAAATTTTTATTCTTTTTTTAGTTGAAGATAAATAATTTAAGTAACTACTTGGTGTGCTTTGCTATTTTCTTAACAGCAGAAGCACATTTAAAGTTGTGCGCTGGTGCCACGTGCAGTTATTTAATTTTATTTAAAGAAAGGGCTACTGTAGCTTTATTCTGTGTCTGTGACAAGCCAGGACCACGTTCTCCACTTGTGGAAGTAATCACTGGTAACTCCAATGGAGCATGTGGGGTTTAAACCACCAGAGGATCTGGGCTGACTGTATTGAATATCTCAGTTGTAAAGCCAACTGTAGCAAAACTCCTGTTGGGACTTCCAAGCTGGGGAGGAGTACTGCTGTTCTGCAGTCTGCACTGCAAAGGGGTCAGCTGGCCCTTGAACTGCTGCATGCAAAGCAGACAGCCCTGGCAGTGTCCTCCTCCTTCCCATGGCACACAGAATCACTCTGTTCGGGAGCAGCTTCTCTCATTATGCAAGTTCCTATTACTGGAGAGGAGATTTGATTAGCAAATCCATCAGTACACTACAGGCAGCCATCCCCAGAGCTGCCAAGCACTGTACACTCACTGCCTCACTCATTGCAGGGTTTACACCGTGGTGACACTTTGTTATTTTATTTGTTTTGTTTAAAAGTGATGCCTTTTGTAATGTACTGTGCAAAACTTGAACTTCTTGCTGTTTGCTGGGCGTGGGAAGATGTGAGATACAGATCTATGCAATGTTTATCTTGGGTTGTTCTGTAAAGACAGAGGGTTTGGGTACACAGAAAGGTTGGAGTGAATTTAGTTTGTCTCTAGACCAGTAGCCTGAGGGGTGGGTCTGCCTTGTGGAAGGGGGATGCTGGCTTCTAACTGCCTGCAAGGAGAGAGGGCAGCATTCCCAAAACGACCTTTGAATGTGCTCTTGAAATTTTGATCAGGACCTTTCTGAGGGGCAGAAGTGGAACTGGGGCCTGTGTGAGTCTGGCTTCCCTCTGAGTGCAGATCAGGCCAGGTTAGTGCTAGGTGTGCCAGTGTTTGCACATGGTCCAGGTGCATGGCCAGGGGAGGCAGAGGGAGCCCCTGGAATCCTGCTGGTGTAACCACGTGCACAGGACAGGACCCGCATCCCTGAGCTGCACAACTGGCACTTCCTGCGTGCCAGCTCCGACTCAGAATTACTTTGTAGATGTTTTTGTATATTTTGTGTATTTATGCTTTCACAAATGGACACAAGATGGGCATTTGTTTCCTTCATTAGCAAAGGACTGACTCTCAGAGTGTTGCAGGCAGGGATGGTGCTGCTGGGAGTGTAGTTGATATTCAGGTCAGTGGAGGAAAGCAGCTTCTTCCATTCACAGATCCCCTTCCACCAAAGCCAGAGGTGACCTCCCTGCTTCCAAAGCCCTTGTTTCCCAGCCCCTCTTGAGTGCTGGGACAGACTGTGCACTCCCTGCTCCATCCCTGGAAGTGCTCAGTGCCAGCTTGGGTGGGGTTTTAGCAAACCTGTCTAGCTGAAGATGTCTGCCCACAGCAGGGGATTGAAACAAAATGATCTTTAACCCAAACCATTCTATGATTCTGTTTCTATCTCTAGTAACTGCTGGAAAAACTAAAAGTGATAAGGGCAAGATAGATAGTGGCTTTTGGCTGCTAGTGAAGGGCAGCTGGTGCAGCTTTGATGGGGCACAGTGTGCAGGAGAGCCCTGTTTTTCTAGGGAGGCAGGATTAGACCCACTGATGCAGGATTTAACCCCAACACTGCCCCAACACCTTCACCTGGGTTTGGAGCCACCTGCAAACACGAGCCTGTCTCCAGGCCTTGCCCTTCCCAGCTTAGACACTTGGGGTACAAGCAGGGATCTTAGATGGGGAAATGCATGAATGTATTTTGGGAGCTTATTTTATGTATGATGTATTTATGAAAGTTAGAAGTTTTTCTTTATATATATATATATATGTATGGGTGTATATATATATATATATATGGATATTGCAATGCAATTTTAGTGTTTATAAAATGAGCTTTATCTGAGTGTGTTGTTTCCAGAGCTAAACAAAAGCTCCTGGAATTCTGGGCATTTATTATGTTGCTGTGGGACTGGTAATTCAAGGATTTTAGTAAGCAGCAACATGGCATTCCTGTTCCATAACCAGGCTGTTTAGGTGTACAGGTAATTTAAAACATTTGGAAGTATGTTTCCCAGTCTGATATGAAGTATTATATTGCTATAAAAGCATAGAAATATAACCACTCTTTCACAGGTACTTGTGTGTGTGTTTTTCATCACTTGTCACCCTTTCCCAGCTGCAGTTCTTGGCAGGGGTGTATCCATGGTGCCATTTGCTGCAAGGTCATCACAGCATCTCTGAGGAGGAAGGTTGGAACTCAGTTTGTGCTTAATTTGTAGCATTAATAAACCCCCTCATGGCTGCAGGAGGTCCAGGCATCAGGTGACATGGAGGCCCTGTGAGTTGGTGTCTCCTGCTGACTTACCCTCTCCTCCTGAGACAGAGGATTGTCGCTTTTGAAGGCAAAAAGAAGTTTGTGGTTGTTGGGGAAGAAGAATCATTTCCCTTCTTCATGCACAGAGCGACCCTGTTAAAGCCTTGGAGTGTGTGCCAGCCCTGCTCTGGGTGAGTAAAGGTCAGAAGTTGGTGTCACCTGTGGTTTGCTCGGGGCAAACCATTGGGAATGCAAACAAACCGCGCTTGGTGCCGAGTAGAGCCGCGGGGAAGTGAAACATGAGCGCCTGGGGGAGGGCAGGCAGCAGGAACTGGATGTTGTTATTTATTGTGGGCAACATCCCAGGCAGTCGATGAGCCATTTCTCTCTGCTGAGGAGTTTGTTTGGAAGCTTCCTGGAGGTTTTAAAATGCCAGTAAATGAAAGCTTTGAGTGACACACAGATGGTTCTGCAGAGCCTCCTACCCTTCTGCTGCTGCCGCGGTCTCTCCTATGCCTGGCTGGGCAGGAGAGCCTCCATTCCTCCCTGTCCCAGCAGCTGCATCCTTTGGCTTCCCCACCCCATCCCTGCAGCTCCCCTGCCTTCGTGCCAGAGACAGGAATGGGAGCAAACACCCACGATTCACTTTCCATGCTTAGCTTCATATAGCACAGGAGGGAAAAAGAAACACCAAACAAACAAACAAACAGAACGTGATTGGCATGATGTGATTTCAGCAAAAGGAAGAGCCCCCCTCTTTTTCCAAGGGTCAGCCCCTGCTCGTGGCCGTGGGCCAGGGTTTTGTGCAGGGCCAGGTGGGACTGGGAAGGTGCCACTAGATGGCAATGGAGCACGGTGCCATGGCCAGCACTCCTGTGCTGGTGACAGCGGGTTCCTGGTGCCTGATGGAAAGGACAGAAATCCAGTCAGTGCACTGGATTCTGGCTTTGCAACAGCAAAACCACAAATACCTTTTATGAGATCCAAATAAGGTCCAAAAGTAAAATTGTAGTATCTAGTGATACATTATTCCAGGGAAAATATACAATTTGTAAGCAGAAAGCTGTGCAACAGGTGAGGGTGCAAACAGAGCAGTTTGTTGTTTCTACAAAAGCTGGTAAATTCTTATTTGAAGTGTTCCCTTCCCAAGCAGGGATTCAGGGCTCTGAGCTGTCATTCAAAGGGAAGTTTTTATATTTTGATTTTCTTTCTTCAGATGTTATAATTTGGGTTGCTATTAGCCTGATCCTTTCACCTCACTCTCAGACAATCCTGCCTGGATTCTCCTGAAGTTAAAAGGATGTTTGGTTTGGAGCACAGGAATAATCCCAGGTGCTCTGGCCTAGGTGGAATTCCATGGTAAAACTTATACTGAGCCCAGTGGTCTCTGGGTCAGGCTCATAATTAATGATTTATCTAACTTGCTTTAAAATCAAACAGAAAAAAAGAGGAGTGGTAGGTAGGTTAAGGGAAATGTGTGTGTTTTACCAGCCAGGACAACCTCAACCCAGCACATGTGAGGGTGGGCAGGAGCTGTGAGGGGTGGCTGTGGCTCTGCCAAGGGAGCAGAGCTGGATTTCCATCACACAGTTCAGGGAATTTGAGGAAGCAGAATGGGCTGGCATTTTCTCTTGCTAAACAATTTTCTCTGGAACAGAATAAATGCCAGAATTTTCTTGTCTTCCCTCAAGTTTTCATATTGACCTGCAATCAGGAATTTTAGAAGAGGAAAATGAGACCATTCTGCTCCTTCTAATGAGGTGCTGCATGTCTTCTCCAGCCTGGAACCCACCGTCCAATTTCCTAGAGATGCACAGGAGAATGAACCTCACATTAAATTCGAATTTCCCGAGGTGTTACATCTCGCCTGCTTCATTATCAAGTAACACTCTGTCAGTTAAGAGAGTCCTGAGAAACCTAAAAGTGCACACAAAGGGGGGAACCCAACCCACCACAAATTATCTTACAAACCTCTCCTTCTAGTGAGGGGGAAGCAGAGCTGCTGTAGAATGAATATTGCAGTAGTTCAGTGAAACACTGATGCACGAGTAACTATAGAAACTGTAGCTCCAGACATGAGTGTTCAACATACTAATGTGCCCTGCTTCAAACTCATGTGAAAAATGTGATCTTTTACTATTCTGGCTTTCTGGTTTAAAAATACAGAATCTGTTCCAAATGGAGCAATGCTCTGAAAGTTGATGAAATCACAGATGCAGCCTTGCACCTCAGCAGGGGCAGGAATAGAAAATCCTGAGCTACCTGAGCCTCTGTGGCATTGCAGATGAAATCTGCCCTGTAGTTCATAGAATTGTGAATCATGGAACCATGGAATGGTTTGGCTTGGAAGGGATCTCAAAGATCATCAATTCCTACCATGGGCAGGGACACCTTCTACTATCCCAGATTGCTCCCAGCCCCATCCAACCTGGCCTTGGGCACTGCCAGGGATGGGACAGCCACAGCTTCTCTGGGCACCTGTGCCAATTCAAACTATACACTTACCACCTAAAGAGTAGCAATGAAAGTATTTTTAATAGAAAAAGTGAAATACTTGTTGTCTCTGCATGCCTCCATTCCTAAGGAGGGATTGGCAGGGGATTTGTCTTGGGAGATGTAGGTACTTCATTTTGTTTTACTCAGTAAGGAAAAAAAATCAGGAGGGTTGAGCTTGATGCACCAAAAAAAAGGATGGATTTTTGATTTTTAAACATGAAAAGTTGTCCATCTAACTTCTCAAAAATTTGCTGCTCCCTGTGCTTCTCCTGAGAGACAGCCCAAGCTGCTAAAGAAGCCCAGTCAGGGGCCTTCTGAGGTGTGGTTCATCTTTCTTTAACAATATTTTAAAACCTTCTTTTCAGCTTTTTTTTTTTCAGTTTTCTCTTTTTAAATGTGATAAATCCCAATTCCCCACCAGCAATCTGGGAAGATCATTTGTGCAATCCTTTCAACACTTCAGTTGGATCTGCTCTAAGAATATTCCCTCACTAAGGCACTGCAGTGTCTTTCATTTTCTCTGTGCTGGGAGCTGGGCCCTCAGCAGTGTTACCTGCATCTGCATAAATCAGATAACCGGGAGGAAAACTGATGAAGGCCCAATTTATCAGTGTTTTTCAGCGATCTCACACTTTGTAGGTCAGTGGATTTGTGAGTGTTCCTGGCACCTTATCTGCTTCTTGTCTCACTCTACATCTTACGATGCTCTTCTCTTGGAGATAAGACTCATCATTTTTCCATCCTCTGTTATTTTGCTATCCTGGAGATCCCAGCAGCTCCACGTGGGCTGGCTCCTGGGAGCACCCAGCTGGGTTTTAGATTCCTGGAGAATCCTGTGCAGGCTGGAGAACATCTGCTCCTCCCTGAGCTCTGCGGGCGCCGGGAGCTGCCCGGAGCAGACCGAGAGCTGCTGAACCTCTGCCTTCATCCTCAGACATTTAAAAACTGTGGGGGCAGCTGGAAACCTTCCCACGCTGCTCTCCTGCCCGTCCCCAGTGTTGAGAACGGAAGCATGATCCCAGTACTGAAGTGATTTCAGCATTTATTATAAGAAAAAGGCCTAAAGCAAGGGGAAGCAGGAGCGTTCCCGTCGAGGATGCTGCAGCGCCGGCGCTGGGTCTCCTCAGCAGCGATGTCCCCGATGATGTCCCCGACGTCCCTGATGAAACGGCACGCGTTCAGTGGGTCAGATGCCCCCTTTTTATCCTGTTTTTGTCCCTTTGGATTGGTGTCTTTTTGGATCCTTCATTTGCATGAAGGTTTAAGGCCTTGATTGGCCCATTACAGTTCTGTCCAGGCTCATTTCGCTGGGGCTGTGCACTGTACTTAGGTGTACTGTGGTGTGTAGAGTACCGTACTTCTTATACTACCTTTTTAGCCACTTTACCATAACCAAACTAACAGTACATCCTTAACAATTATCAACTATTTTACAACAGTTTCTAACCTATTTTTAACAGCCAGGGTGGGCACAGGGGCAGGCAGCTGCTCCCGGGGAATCGCCTCCCTCCGCAGCATCCAGATGGGTGATGCTCCCTGGGAGCTGGAGGGGAAAAACCCAAGTGGCTGTACTCGTGTTTTGCTAATCTAATTAGGCAAAAGAACATCATTAATACTCCGTGTGTCTAATCGATTAACATTCCCGCTAAGCGCAGGGTTGCTCTCACTGGCGGAGTTTCGGAGCCGCGAATTCCTCTTTGCCCCAAGTTGCAAATGTGTTGTGTTATCTCGAAGGCAAAGTCTCCTCTCCGCCTTTGTGAAGTGCTTTGCATTTTTATAGGGCTATTAGTGATGAGGGGGAAAGGGAGGAGATGGGGGAAAACCCCCGAGTACAAAACAGCAGAGGGTTTTGCACGATGAAGGTTTGTTATCTTTTGTGCCTCATTAACAGTGAAAGGCAGAAAGATTCATATTTTTTTTCAATCTTATAACAATAACATCATTTTTTTCCTATCCCAAAACATGACAACAAGATTTTACATTCTGCATAGGAAAAAAAAAATTAACAGGGGCTTCAGCGAGCTGAAAACCTGGAACTGTACAACTTGTTTTCATCAGAATGAACCAGACCTCAAAATTTTCATTTTGCAGGTCTCCTTTCTTTTTTTTTTCCTTCCCTTTCTTTTTTCCATTCAGTTTCATAAGTATCTGTATACTAGTTTTTGCTTATACTAGGCATTTTCAGTTCCTAAAAGGGTAAATGTGAGATGATTTATGTCTCTTGCCAGGCACACACTGACCAGAGGGATTTCCCAGGCTCCAGCAGCTGATCTGGGTGTAGGAACAGAATTAAATTTAGACCATCAAATTATTCCTTTTGCAAGCAACTAAATGCAAATTCTGGTCGTATTTTCCCTTTTTCTTGTCCTACCAGAGGAATAAAAAGTTATAAAAATATTAAGAGCTCCAGACTTTCTTAGGGAAGTTACCAAGAGGCTGTTTTTTCAGGCAGCTTTGCTCTGTTTCCTGGAGGGAAAACTGTTTCCCAGGTTTTTTTCTCAGTTGTATTTACCTGCCCCAATTTTCCCCAGCAGCAGAAATCTGTCTGCAAGTTACACATGGTCCATCTGAGCCCACCCAGGGCAAATAAAAGCCCGAGGTGAGGCCAGTGCTACAAAACCTCCCTAAATGTGAACTGGCCTCTGCATTCCCTGGCCGTGTTTGGTCTCATTCCCCAGAGTGGTGACAAATCCCCTGTGAATCTGGGTCACACCAGGACAGTGACAAAGGAGCAGCACAGGCTGTGTGTGCTGTGGCTTCTGCTCAAGGACAGCCCCTCTCCAGCTGGGAAAAATGGGTTTATTCTTCAGGAATGCACATTAAAAAAAACCTGCAAAGCAGATTAATGCAACTAATTGAGTTTCATGCTTTCTTCCTATAGAGTCATGGTGGAATTTTATTTCTGTTTGTCTCAGGGGAGAAAAAGGCACTTCCAAGAAGCAAATAATTGTATTTACAGAATTACTTTTGTGTTCATGGGCTCCTGGGGGAAAGCAGTGGGAATGAGCTGGGCCCGTTGTGATCTGACTCACAGATAAACTGCTCAATGGACCCACTTCCCAGACTGCTGCTGCTAATTTAGGCTGGCATTTGTTGATTGTTTTCCTTTCGTGTTTCTCGTTTCCTCTCGCCCGCCTGGCATCGCCCACACTTCTCATTTCAGCAGGACAAAGCATCCAAAGGCTCAAGATGTTAAGGGAAGATCCCATCACAAACACTGCCCTGTGCCAGGAGGCAGCTGCAGGTGATTAAGGTTTATTCTTGTATTTTTCTGGCTTCCCACTTCCAAAGGGACACAGCTCAGGGAACCCAGGGAAACAGTTTTCCTACCTGGATAAGGAATCCTGTTAGTGCAGTACAGATGGGACAGAGGGGCAGCAGCTTTGGGAGGTGATTTATTAACCCTCCTCCTCCAAACAGCTGCCTTGGGGGTCTCTCCCATCCAGTCCCCTCCACAGCTACAAGGCAAGGAAGTGATCCCACATTTATTAAAATAAACTCCTTTTATGTCTCTGCGGCTCAGGAAAAAGCACCCACCCTATACCTGGAGTCCAGCTCTTTTAAAACACATCTTTTTGCATGTTTTCAGCCTAAAACAGGGCTTCTGTGGATTTGGGGGGTTTTACCCCCATCTATGCCAGATTAGGTTTTGAAAGAAATAACATCTTAGCTTATTCCACCCAGGATCACAGCAAATCCTCTACCTCTTGAGAGCTTTAGTTACCAGATTTCATAGAATTCTTATACAAGTCCTGTCAGTAGATTAAAGGCAGATCTGAGCATTTTATACCATATACCATTTTATACTCCAGGGCTGCCAGGGCCCCTGGGTCCCCTTGTGGCCCAAAATGGGGGACAACCCTCCCCAGGTACACTGCAAAGGCTAAAAGCCCTCGCCCTCATCTCCTCTGAATAAAATAAGCCAGAGAGGAGGTTTTCATCATCCCCAGGATTGTCTCAGCACCAGGAATAATTGCTGTGACACTGTGATTTTCTGTCTGCTCTATTAAGCCAACCTTGGGGACCACGGTCCCCACGAGGACGTGGCCTCCCAAAGGTTTCCTGTCACTCTTCCAGCCCTTCTGGGGATGCCTCAGCTGCCATGGGGGGTTCCAAAGCAGCACATGACGTGTGTTCAGGCACCTGAATCCCTCCTCAAATGTCAGCCTCCTTCGGAAGTTTTGCACTGCAAAAATTCACCTCACTTTCCCTCTGGCATTAGGTTACATTGTGTATTGCAGGAATATGCATACACAGGGCTAGAGGAAGAAAGAAACACTTTAAATGAAAGATCAGGTTATGAATTAAAGATAAAGGAAATGTGATTACTGCAGAAACCATCTGAGAGCAGGCAAATGCTGAGGTGGATTAAGGAGGAGGCGCTCACTGAGCGTTGCCACATTTTCTTCCGTAATATTCTGTTTATAGAGATAAAACCAAAAACAATTTGTAGTTTGAAAAGAGCAACATTTAACCTCCCCCGTGCCAAGTGCTTTGATTTAGGCTTCTCTTGATGTGCCAGGTGTAATTAAAATTCCTAAGCAGCTGTGGAAATAGTGGAAATCCATCCTTTCCTACCTGCAGCCAGTTGAAGGGTGTCACTGGAAGCAGGTGCTTAAGAAGGCACCAGGGAGAGATCATTCCTGGTGACCTTTTGGCTGACAAGTGTAATGTTAGGGGCTTCCCTTCCCTCTCTCTGCTCCACAGCATTCCCCACTGCACTGCCTGCAGCTTTTTCCCTTCTCTCTCACACAGGCAAGGAGTGACACTGTGCAGCCGTGGGTGTCTGTGGGGAAATTCACCCTGTGCAGCCTCCTGGCAATACACAGAGTGCAGAGCTGCATCCTTCTGCAGTCCTGCTGCCTAATTAGGTATTACTTACCTGGGTAATGACATTAAATGGTCACAGACTGGAAAATATCTTGGAAAAGACAAAAAAAGTTAAATTTTGACTCAATGTAACATGATGACCATGGTAGATTAGCTTAAAACTCTGTACCAAAGCCAAGTGCTGCTAAACCATGACAGATTCAGTTTTGAATTCAGGTAAGATCATGCAAACTTTGGTGCAAACAATTAATTTTAGGAGCTTTAGATCTGAGTTAAAACCCAAGGAGGAGTGGATCTTACATCTTCTTGCTCAGCACCTGAGCAATCCAGGTGAATTCAACCCCTGCAGGGTCTTGGTGCTCAGCCCCACCTCTGGCCCACTCCTAAACTGAAATTTCTGCACAAATCTTCCAAGAACTAAGAAGTTTTACTTGACATTTTAGAAATCACTCAAGGGAGACAGAGTTAACACAGATCATACCTCCCAGCCAGCAGCACATGTTTGGAAAATAGGCTTCATTTCACTAACTCAGGTTTTTTAGCACTATCCCTGCTGGAGAAGATGGCAGATAGCAAAAACACATGGCGGAACCAGGAGCAGAGAGAGCAATGTTATTATCTCATGCTTACTCATTTATACCCTTAAGTTCTTATTTATCCCATGCCCACCAGCTGCTTTTCTCCTAATTAATCCCCTTTGGAGGGTAAACCTTCCTCCCACTGCCTTCCCCACACATGGGCTCTTCGGAGGTGCTCTGAACTCTAAGCTGCAATTAGATTGTGGTCCACAAAGGCTAAATAAACAAAGAATCACCTATGTGGGGGATCCTGTAGCTGCAGGGAGCAGAGGGGACTCCCCAAATCCCGAGTGTTTTCTCCTCCTGCCTGGGACAGCATCTTGCCAGGTCTCAGTGGCATTTGTCTCACTGCCATCACACCTGGTCCTGAAAAGGTTTTCTGTGTGCTGTGCTCTCAGCTGCTAATTTGGGTAATAGCATCACTCTAATTAGAAGGGGGAAAAAAACCACAGAAAGAAAAGGAGTCCTGGGGTGTGTAGGCAAAACAATGAGGTTTTTGTTTGAGATTCCTCATTGCTCTCTTGATCTGATCAGTGGTTGCAGTAAATACACACACGTACATAAATTCACTCAGTCTAGCTTTTTCCTCAGCTTACTCTCCACAGATAGAATGTAAAAACCATCATCATTTGATACTATAAAACTACTTGACATTTTTCATTGTGAATATCAAGATTGTTTTCTTGCCACTGCAAATCCCTGCGGATGCGTTATGCCCGTTTATCTCAGCTCAACACATTTCACAGAGGGACATGTTATAAGAGTGGCAGGACTGACAAAAATAAAAATTCACTTCAATGGAGAAGGCAAATCTATTTCTTGTTTGGCAGGCTCTGGCAACTGGTGCTTAAACAGCTCCTCATGCATTTCGGATGCACTCACAGCACTTGGGCTGAGAAATTGCTGCCTCCCAGTCTGGAGGAGAGACAGGCACTTTGCACCACCCGTCTGATCGTGGATCATCAGAGCTAAAGCTGCACAAAAGCTGCTGCTTAAGTGCATTTCAGCCTGGGGAATTCAGAGATGCCTTTGTAAAACATTCTACGTGGTTTGTATCCAAGAGAATTGGTTTAAGCATCACCCCTACCCGGGGCAGAGCAGAGCGAGGGGTGGTGGAGTTCCTGCTGCCTCAACTGAGCAAAGCAAATGGACATTTTTCACCACTTCTGGGTGCAAATTCCCTCCACTAGGAATGGGGGTTGGGAGAGCTAAAACCCATTGCAGGACTCAAAATATTCTAAAGTATCTTGTTCAGCACTTCGTTCTGGTGGAGACTTGCCTTCAGCAGAAAATAAAAACCTAACAAGAGCTGGATAAGAAGAAAGAGCTGGTGGGACAGGCTGAATGGTGGGATTTTGGTTTTGTATTCTCCCTGGACACTTCACCAGTCAACTCATCTCCTGAGCTGGCCATGATGCCCAGAGATGTGGGAGTAAAGGTTGGGGTCCCACTCCATGGCCAGCTGTGGGTGGCACTGGAGTGGCAGCTACAGATACTCACCAACTGTTATCCAGATTTATGGAAAATGGGCAGGAGCCCTGGCTGGCTCCCCTGGGTCTGGTGAGCAACAATCCCAGCGCTGAGTGAATCGCAGGAACAGAGTGTGCCTCATTAGAAGAGCTCCTCATAAGTTATTCATTGTTATTTAGACTCAATACCAGACAGCAAAATTTAATCAGCCAGCATTGTGAAATAGCAGTGAGGGAAAACTGGCGAGCAGCTCCACATTTTCAGAGGAATTATGAAATGGTCCCTGTGGCTTTGGCTACTCATTTTGCCATGTTTTTGGCAGTCCTGCTCTTCCTGTGTTATTCCTGCTAAGCAGAGGCTGTTGGTTTCACTCCTCTCCATGGGAGCTGGGAAGGGTGCTTGCACACCTGCTGTGACATGTCTTGGTGGGTGAGACCTTGTGGTTGGTGGCACATGGGCAGGAGAAGAGTAACAGAAAGGTTTTGGTGGAGGATGTACTGTCTACACTGTGCTCACACTCAAAGCCAGCTCACCCTGTCCTTGAACATTTAAATAGAGAATGACTTTCAAAGTGACCTGCCCCAAAACCACCATTACGTGGATTATAATGCAAGAATATTACCAGTCTTCCCTCCTTTTGACCATGCCAGCTCAAACCAGCAGCAAAACTTGACTGCCATGAAGAAGATGTAGCTATCCTCTTTTCCATCTTTTTCTATTTGTGTTTCAAGTCTGTAAACATGTTCTCAAGGCTTCATTCACTTGACAACAACTTTGTATTAAGATCCCCATTGACAGCTCCTCAGGTTTTCCCTTTCCCTCAGTGCTGCTGTCCTGAATGAACCAGAGAGTCCTTTAAACTGAAATGGTGATTAATTACCATCATTGCAAAGAGATGCTAAATTTCCCAGTTGTGACTTGATGGCTAATTTGGTTTGTGAGATGAGCAGAAGGGACCACTGGGCTCTTCTCACTGGAGTTTGAAAAGTGACGTTTTAATTAAAGTTAGAGGCACCAAAGAGGATTACCCTGTCTGCAGTGCCAGCTCTGAAGGCACAGCAGATGAATGGGCAGGGGGATCAGCACAAGATCACTGCTAAGCTGGGGCACAAAGGGAGGGAGGAACCCAAGCTGCCCCCAAAGAAAAGCTTGGCAGCCACAACTTGCCTGTTGCAATTCTTACTTGAAAAAAATAGGAGAAATCATAGAATAAACTCAGCTTTTGTGTTTCCCCTGGATCTCACAGAGGGTGCAATTGCTTTGGGAAATATTGTCTTGTGTTCAGCACAAGTGAGGCCCTGAGAACCATGTTTGAGTTCCCCTGTTAATTAATGCCGTTGATAACAATGCATGACGTTACTCGTACTGCCAGGGCTCGTTGCATCTTCACCAAAAAGGAAAGGGAAAACATTCCAATAATTGCTATCATTGGCTTGTGGCTATTTACAGCACCTTGAGGGGCAGCATGCCCTGTCAGAGAGCTTTGTGATCCTTTCTCGGAGTCCTCTCTTCAGCTAAAATTGGAGATATTCCCTTCTCATTTCCCTGATGTCCTTGGCAGGCAGCAAGCCATATGCTTTTTAATACCTGTTGGTAACAGAATTTTCAAGTGCCCCAGAAGTCTGATAATTTTGTGTGCCTTTTTAAAATGGAGGGATACATTAATTAATTAATTCCAGGATCCAGCAGAAGCTCCTTGCTTCCCAGCTACACAGTCTCAGGGCTGGTTCCCAGTATCCATGTCAAACCACGCTGCATCTCTGTGAGACAAGGAAAAGGAGGGAAGCAAATCCCCCTGAGCCTGAAAGGCTGATGCATTAGTTTATTGCCTCTCCTACCCTCACTAATGCCATAATCTGATGGAATTAAGAGAGATGGCCCAAAAACCAGGAGAGTGGAATGGTTCCCTCCAAAGCCATAGGTACCTGTGAACTGCTAGTGCACATCTCCGTTTTTGCTGGGTATCCTGGGTGAGAGGGGAGGCAGCAGTTATCCCAGCAGATGTGGAGGAGCAGGGCCATATGTTTGAGTGGTTTATGGCTCCCAGGGGGGCTGCTGCAATCACTGTCCTGTGGACAGCAGCCCTTGTTGGGGAAGATAACACAGAGGCTGACAGGAGTGTCTTGACAGGAGGTGGTTTCACAGATGTAGGAAAGGGGTGTTGGAGGGCTCTGTGAGTTCCTGGAAGAGGTGACAGGGTTTTCTCACCGGCTTGGCCCATCTTCCCTTCTCCTATCAGCACTTGGAGGGGTTCCATCCTGCAGCTTCATCTGCTTGGCTTCCTTCAGCACTGCTTGTTCACAGCCAGCCTTCTGCTCTGCTTGCTGCTAATGAAGTAATCCAGCGTCTCTGCCAGCCACCTGGTGCCTTTGTTAAACGGGGAGGGAGCGGCAAACTGTTCTCATCTCATTGCTAACTGACAACTTTGCTCATGTGTGGAGTCATAAATATGTAGGAAATTCAGCGACCACATCAAATGCCTGATCCTAACTTAAACCTGACTCTCAAAGAAAGACAAGTCTGCCCAGAAATCGCTTGTCCTGGACTTTGACTATTGTGCAGTGCCCGCTCTCTCCCGTGACCTTTATTGTGTCCCACCTGAGTTCTCACTAAATGAATAAATCCATACCTGTTTGTGTAAATTGGGTAGGGAACCCTGTACCAAATGGAGGAGAGGTTTTGTGAATATTTAATCAAATGGAAGAACAATGAAAAGTCCCAGGGCATGCAGTGTTTCAAGCAGGAGGTGATGGAAAGCAGGTGCTCGAGGCTCTGCTGGTGGCTGGATTTGGCTTGGCACAGGGATTCCACGAGGGGCCTTGTGCACTGCAATGGTCTGTGGGGAAATAAGTGGTGGAGAACAGAGCTGGACCACTCCATCCATCAGGATTCAGAGGCAATTTTATGTGCTACGAGTCTCATGCATGCTCATGTTGGTTTCCCATATATCTTGTATTTTTCATGGCTTGAAGCTGTAACTATTTGGCTGAGGAAAAGACTCTGGGTGGGTCCTGATCTTTTTCCCAGCCTACAGATAATGGTGTTACTCTTACCTGAGTAAGAGAGATCTGAATGTGAACAGTGCATTTTGCATGCTGGAACAACATAAACTTATGGAGCTTGTCAAAGGTCACATAATGATGAAATTGGGAAATTGTAAAGGTACTGGAAAAACATTAGATGATATCACATCTACAGGGCCACAGAGCTCTTAAAAGATTACCCCAAGCCATGACAGCACTGACTGTGTTTTGTGTTTCATTGACTTTCTGGGAAAATATTTTGCCTAAAAACCTCCAGGACCTCTTGAATCAGAACGACTTTCATTAAAACACAAAGGAGTTCCAGCATTATCAGAGCTTTCCTTTTTCTTCTTTCAGGAGCTTCTTCAGAGTCTAAGATGGTATTTGTTGGTCTAGCTGGAATTTAGGAATTAATAAATAAAGATGAAGAAACCAAAAGGAAATGAGTTATTAACTGCATTACACACCCAGGCTAGCCCTTTGTACCAGAAGTGTAAGGAAGGTGGGTGGGTATGGATTAATTAGACTTGATCTTCTGGTTGCCAAAGAATTATAAATTTGCCATACCATGAATTTGCCACTTTTTTTTTTCCCTTAGTTTTTATTTTCATCTGTCTGCAACAGAGTTTTAAATACTGACTCCAAATGTAATATGCTTCCAAAGCAGCATTAGTGCTGAGTCTAAACCAAACATTATCTGATTAAATCTTGACCCAGATGAGTTTGTCTACTTTCTATGCTTCTAAATACATATTTACCATATGTTGCCTCATATGCTGCTTTTGTTTTTTTACTGATTCTTGGGTCCAAATGCTGTAATAATCATATGTTCCTTTTAGTCGTGAGTCAGACAAAGTTCCAAGTTTGCAACCACGTTCTCAAGTCTGAAAATTAAAGAGCATCAACATCCATGGTCAATCAACACCCTCGTCAGTCCTGATGCTGTCACTTCTTCCCAGCTCCAGAATCAGTGGCCAAAGCCTCAGTGGATGTGGATTTTTCCCTGTGCTGAGGTTGCCCTTGCAGCCTCCTCAGGACCCCTTTTGTGCTGCAAAGTCCTGTACTGGTTAAATTTATCTCATTTTCAAGCGGGCAGGAGTCCATGGCTCCAAGCAGTCCTTGCTGCCTCAGGGAGGAGGTGATGCCTGCTCCTGCCCTGGATATCTCCCCCATGAGGTTTCATCTCTTTCAGCCATGGGAAGGGCAGGACAAAGCTGAGCAGCTCCTGAGGGCTGGAGTGCCCAGGTCAGGAGACCCCCATGGGCACCCAGCTGGGCAGTCCCAACATCACAAGTCTTTTAGCAGCTGCTGAGCCTCCAGCCCCAGGTCACACTTGAGCTGCCAAATGATTCAACACAGAAATGTGTCAGATTGGAGTGAGGGCTTTGGTTGGTCCCTGGCTTCTCTTCTCCAGCATCCTGCAAGAAAAATGTGTTTTGTCTGCTGGGGAGGGCTGTGTTCTCCCACCTCTGCTTCAGCACAGCCTATAACCCCCTGCACACTCCCATGCGGCTACTCTTTTTTGTCCAAATTTCCAGAGCAATCATGAGGAGGCTGTATGGATCCCATTTCTAGTCTGCTGCTTAAAAATATCTTACATTTTAGGCTGGGCACAAGGCTTACTAAGCTGCATGTTTATACAGAGCATTCAGACTTCTTCGTCGACTTGAATCAAATTTGACAGTGACTACAAAACCTCTGAGTATCTAGAAAATCTAAATCTTTTTTAATGTGTTGAAGTATTTGCACTGTTGAAATGAAAGTGAACATAAATGCTGGTTTAATATTTATCCCTGTTTGTTCATAGATTTTATTTTCAGGGTTCTGTGACAGCAACATAAATGTAAGTTATTGCTGATTCACATTCACACTTAATTCCTCTCTCCCAAACCTCTTTATACTTGTGCTACTTATTCTTGCTTGAACTCTTCCTTTTTTTACCTGTTTCCTAGCAAATTATAGTTAGAGGTGAAGCATTTTCTAGTTCAAGCCAATTTCTAGAATTATTCAAGCATTTAATTTAAGGAAAAGCTTGCAATTACAGCAAAGTACTTTGGAAAATTTTAATCCTTAACTAAGAAGCTGCCTTGGAGTTTCTGGGATGCACATCCCCTCATCACAGGCTGAACTGGGAGACCACAACAAAACCCATGAGCCAACATTCTCCAGCTTCAGCCCTGTGGTTGTGTTGTAGCAGCCTCAACATTGATTTTGGCTGCTGCAAAGCTGGTCCCATTAAACACACCTACGGGAAAGCCTCCCAAGGGAGTGGGTTTCTGTCTGAATAGCAGAAGTTGCTGTGTTTAATTTAAACATTTAACATCAAACATCCTCTCACCCCACGCTCAGAATTGATTATAAGCCTCGGGATTTATGTCTTCTTTCTGTGAAGGAAAATCCTCAGTGGGCAGAAGTGGGGAAGGAAAGTGAAGGCTGCTCCTCTTGTGGGCTCAAATCCACAGGTGCTGGCCAAACCCCTTTGTGTATAATGTTTACACATATTCTGCATCCCTAACCTGCCTTATTGCACTGCAGGTGCTCAGCCTGGCTCCAGGAGTGGCAGCTCTGAGCAGTAACAGCAGGGTTCCTGCAGGTTCGTTGCAGCCTGCACCACCAACCATCTCCTTGATTTATTCCAAAACAAAAGCATTTCTCTGGATATCATCACACACATTTAATTTCATTCATCTGTGCCAGGTTAGAAATTACACCCGTGGATGGGGTTTGCTGCTGGAGTGATGGGAAAACCACTTAATGTCATTGAAGCCATTTGGGACCAAACCTCACTGTCATACCACCCTGGAGGACAAATCCACGGGCTGCAGGAACAAGGGGGCTTCAAGGGAGGTTTGTTTGAGATGTTTGCTCAGTGCCAAAACCAAGCATGAGGATTTGCTGCTATTTTATAGGTTGGCAAAAAGATCCAGATAAACACAAGCTGTAATAATTAGCTTGAGACAGTAAGACACAAGTGCACTGAGTTAGAGGGAGGGAGTGGATTTTGGCCCTGTTGTTTCTCCACTCCATTTTATTTGGGTGGTGGCACAGAATCAGAGAATCATTAATGTTGGTAAGGACATCCAGGATCATGAAGACCAATCTTAATGGAAATATGAAAACACATTGGTGGTGATATCTGAACCCAGCATGTTATTTAGCTCCTAGTTAGCTGGGATGTTGCAAAAATCAGAAACTGCTGAATTCTGGTGCAGATCTGGGCAGTCAGGAAGGCAGGATCAGGCTCAGATGTGGAGCTTTGCCACTGATTCCAGATTCTGGGCAGAAAAGGAGCTCACTGAGGCTGTGTCTCCATCCTCTCTCCATAAACTGGCAACATTCAAACCTAATTTGCCTTGTAATGATTTTCATCTAATGTTTTTTCAGAAACAACAGTGAAACGTGTGATTTCATGAAGAGAAAATCAAAGATACTCACAGGGTGTTCCTGTTATTATCAGCACATTTTGGGCTCTGTCTGTGTGATCAAATAAAGCAATGAGAATGATGATGATTATTGCTGTCACTTGCAGCTCCTCTCCAGCACAACCTGCCCATGATCAATACCAGGGCTGCTGCTGAGCCCAGGCCAGCCCATCCCCTGGGACAGCAGGACAAGGTGTTGCAGCAGGTCTGGATCTGCTCCTGCTTCCTCCTGCTGATGAAACACAGCACAGGAGAGACCCTGCAGATTGCTGGGCTTTGATTTCCATTGCTGTGCATTGAGTTGAGCAGAGAATGGGGGACAGGAGTGCTGTGTGCACCAGACACTGGAGGGAAGTCCTCGTTTTTGGGGAGAATGCCCTCCTGCTCCAGCTGGAGGTGGCTAAAGCAAGGGCACTTTGCTCTTCATAAATCAGAACCATGACTTCAGATCTCCCTGCACGTCCTGGACAGTGGATCTCCAGGAATATGGGGTGACATTTCTTTGTTTCCATCTTTATCTGTTGCCTCATTTCTCTTCACAGAGAAAAGCAAGGCACAATTTTCCCAAAGATTTACTGGGAGAAGCATGAAGAAGCAGCAGAGACAAAGGGAAACAATTCTTATCTCTGCTCCCTGTTCTCCCCTGTGGAATGTGAGTTGGAGATTGTTTATCTTGAGTGACCAATCCGGGTCCAGCTGTGTCTGGACTCTGGAGAGAAGGTCACGAGTTTGAGTTAGAGTTAGATAGGTAAGTTAGACGTAGGTATGCAGAATAGCCTCTCTTCAAATATTATTAATGTATTTTAGTATAGATTTAGTAAAGAGTGTGTTCAGCATCTCAAAGCCTTTTGATCTGCGTGGACATCCTTCATTCTCTCCCCACGGGGCTCACCTGCTTTTACAATATTTATCAATATTTACAATATTTTTCAGCTCCCTGGAGCCAGCAGGACCATTCCCTGTGGCTCTCTGATGTGGGAGCAGTTGGAGCCCCCTCTGTGAGGACACCCTGGCTGGAAGGGTCACCTCCAGCAACAGCTGCTGTTTGCCATGGAGCTGAGCAGAGCAGCTTCCTACCAGGCAGGAGGGGAAGGAAAGTATTTTCTCCACGAAATAACTGTCTCCTGGAGAAGTTATAATAGTAGGCTATCACCTGGTGAGGCTGGTGGGAAGATGGGCAGAGCCCTGTCAGTGAAGAGTGATTCACTGGATAACTGTTTTACAGGAGAACTCGCAGCACTAATCACAACTTCTCAGTTGCTAATGGCTGAGAAGAGTTAAATGAAGAGTAAAAATAGCTTCATGTCTTCTGAGTCCTCCATGAGCATGGCACTTGTGAAGAAGTCTGCAATTAGGCAAACTGAGAATCTAAAGACAAATGGATTTGACTTATCTCCTTGCCTTTTAGCACTTGAAGAAGAAATTCAGCCTGTCAGGAACTGAACATGAGACTATTGCACCTCTCCTGGGTTAGGAGCATCACCTTCTCCCAGATCCTCTGTGATTAGGTTCAAAAACCAAACAGGATCAGGAGCCACCCCTCGAGGAGTCATCCCTGCCTCCAGCTCTCTCCTCCCTTTCTCTGAGGCTGAGCCAGCCACAGAGCTGTGAGCTGCCGTGGCTGCAGCAGTGATGTGCTGAGTGTCCTGGATCAGCTCCATCATGGGCTGCAGGAGGGAAGGGACCAGCTGTGACCAGACCCTGCAGTTGGGTTTGCTGTGGGTTGGTTGGTGGGTGAGGGTGAGATTGTCACATTTTCTGTCTCTATTTGCTGTCAAAATCTGCTCTAAACCAATTTCGCTTAAATTTGCAAAATTGCTTCTTCACATCATCCCTTTTACATCTTGAAGGAAGTGTGCTTTTGATCAAAATCTTTCTTTTTATACTTCCAGCTCAGGCTGTGACATGTCACGCAGCTAATTCAATACCTACACATGCCCTTTTATTCCAATAAAAGATGAACAGATAAAGTGATCTCCTCATATTGCAACACAAGATGGATTTTATTTCTTGCAAGTTTGCCCTTTTTCAAGCATATCTCAGATCTCTTTATATGGCAGACTATCAATTTCTCCTTCTAGCTGGCATATTAGGCTCATAATAAAATGTGTTTGCATACTTATCAAGGGAAGCAGAGAGTCTCACAGAGGACAGGGGTGTATTTCTGAGCTCCTTGGAGGGGCTTCTGGGAAGTGAAGATCTCCATTAAGGTACAGATACAAGCAGGTGGGAACTACACATCTTCCTAATGCATCCAAAGCTTAGTCCTCACAAAGATGAATTTAGGACTTGCTGCTCACTCAGTTCGTTTGCCAGTGGTTTCAGAGGCTCATCAGGGCTATTAATCTGTTATTCTCCCTGTTATGATCCACTGAGGTGTCTCAGGTGCCTCTCTTTCTCCAGGGAGACACTCAAATGAGGCACCCCTCGAGACAAGCTTGTTTGGGGACAGCAGGTGAAGAACTCCACAAGGCTTTAAAAATAACTCTAAAAATCATTTAAAATAACTCTGGGTATTAATGGTCAAAATCTCACATTTTTTTATATGCCCCATATTGTTATAGGCCCCAAACATTGGAAAATCATTTCCAAGCATTGCCCTTGCTGTGTAAATTAAGCTGTAGAGGTGACAGAAAATGTTGCCTGGGACTTCTGCTCTCTAAAAGTATTACTTATGCAAACAAAATCCAGGCAGATCCTGCCACCCTGACTTCAGCTTGACTTTTGGCTTTTAAGTCTTGAATTTCATAGCTCTGTTTCTCCTTGTGCCTCCCTTGCACTGAGGTCAACCCGCTCATCTTGCCAGCATAGCTCCAGGTAAGACAGGGCTTTAAGTGTCTCTGAACCTCACACAATGTCAGAGCCAAGCTGACCCGTGGCTGCAAACTTTGCTGAAGGATCAGAGCAAATTCTGGAGAATCAAGTCATTTCAAGACATAATTTTGTTAATTGAACTCTGTCCAGCTGCCTGCCAGTTCATCTCACAGCTGCTTTTGTGGAAACTTCTGTCATTGTTACTCCTCTTTGCCACCTGGTGAAATAGGACTTCCTTTGATGACATGGTCATTACTGAGGAGGAAGGACTCCATCTAATTTTTCTAACCTATTTCACATCCTTGTCACCAGCATGGCTTTGCTGATGTTTAGCAATTTCTTGTATGAATGCACCCTTCCACCCAAATCATTCTCCAGACTTTTTTCCTCAGGCATTCAGACCTGGATTCAAGGCTGGGTGGGCAACTCTTTCTGTCTTGCTGTAAAATCATGTACTGCACTAAAAATGAACTTGTTTTGGTTTCAACATCTGCACACATGGGCTTTGTAAACAAAAGAGAAAAACTGTAGCCTGAGCTAAGGGAAAGAGAAAGCTCTGGAGTGACCTAATTGTGGCCTTCCAGCACCTGAGGGAGCGACAAGAAAAATGGAGAGAGACTGTGCAAGAGCATGGGGCGACTGAACAAGGGGGAATGGCTTCAAACTGACAGATAACATGTAGAGATTGGATGTTAGGAAGAAATTCTTCCCTGTGAGGGCAGGCAGGCCCTGGCACAGGGTGCCCAGAGAAGCTGTGGCTGCCCCTGGATCCCTGGAAGTGTCCAAGGCCACGTTGGAGTGGGCTCTGAGCAGCCTGGGACAGTGGAAGGTGTCCCTGCCCATGGCAGGGGGTTGGGACACAACCTTTAAGGTCCCTTCCATCCCAAACCATTCTGTGATTCTGACTCAGCAGAGTTTCCTCAGGAGCCAGTTACCAATTCTAGCAAAGAATCACCCCTGTGCTTTGGCATGAGGCTTGGGAATGATATTCACAGGTCAGGCAAGACAAGAAGCAGAGCAGGGAAGTCTCTAGAAGCAAAAATGAAAATACACTGCAAGAGCAGACATTGTTTTCTGTAAGATGAAAAAATCCAACTTATTTTTTAACAGTGAAACAGTTGGAAATATTTTCCCTTGGAGTCAGAACAGTTTGTCTGTGATTTATGAGAATCTTTATAATGATAGCTATTGTCCAGAGAGTTCCCCTTCTCAGCAAACATCTTTTCACTAAATCAACCAAAGATTTATTTCCCACAAGCTGGGCCCTTTTTTACTTTTTTTTCCCCACATTTCTTCAGTACCTGCAGTTCCCCAAACACCTTTGATGAGACTTCTGGGAAAAAAGATCTCAGGCACTGAATGCAGCCCCAGTTATCACTGAAAGGCACTGAATGAGCTCCCTCTCTAACACAGGATGAAAGGAACCTGCTTCCTTTGCTTGTTTTCTTTCAGTTTAATTTAGAGCAGTCCCAGGGCTGCTCTACACTGTAGAGCCTCTGGAGTTGGGGCTTCTACCTGATTATTACCTTTTCCCTTGGGTTTAGTGCAACAACCTCTGAGCCATAAAGAAGAAGGAAAAGAAAGTCCCTCTCCAGGGACCCTCTGCTCACTCTAACAGGGTTAATACTGGTTTTGTCATCTCTGGTTCAAGATGCTTGAACTGAGAAATTGTCTGGGTAAGTCTGACGAAGGGAAGGAAGGAAATCAGCACAGCCTGAGGTGTGAGGTGTTGCTGGGAGGCTCAGGGTGGGCACAGGGCAGGGAGCTGGTGCCTCTGCAGATCTGCTGGAGTCTGCAGGGCTGCTCCTGCCTCAGAAACAAAGCACCCCAGGCAAGCCCTGGAAGTGATCCCGACAGTTTCCTGGCCACAGGGGTGTGAATAAACCCTTCCTCTGAGTCATCAGAGCAGCAGGTCCTGCAGAGAGGAAACAGGACAGAAACTGGGCTTCTCCAGGCTGAGCTCAGGCTGTGCCCAGCTGCAGGGCAGGGATGGAGCTCAGCAGCCTCAGCAGAGCCTCTTGCTCTTCCTCCTGCTGATGATCAGGAGGGACCTTGTCATACCCTGAGAGGCTGCATAGCAGTGTCAGCACCCTCTGCTCACACAGGGATAGGGATGCCAGACAGGGTCCAGGAGCAGCCCAGCCTCAGGGTGTCAGTGCTTGAAAAAATAGGAGGATGTGGGCTCTTAAAGGGAAGAATAGCAGGAACGAGCCAGACTACAGAGAACCAATAATAAGCACTTGCACAGGTCACAGCGTGCTTTGGAAGACACAAAGTGCCAAGTTTTTGAGTTTGAAATGTCAAAGTCAGTGTAGGGAGTCCCAGGAAAGTTTCCACTGGGAACCTTTCTGGTGCTGAGCCTGCTGCATCCCTCAGTGCTGGTCTCCCTGGAAAAGGAAAGGGACTTTCTGGGTGCAAGGGACCAGGGTGAAGGGTGTCTGAACACATCCTGCTGTTTGGTGACAGAGCCAAGGAAAAAGCTCTTCCAGCCCATGGCATTTCCAGCATTTAATAAAAAAGCTCACACCAGGAAAGAGCACAAAGCATGCCCAGTGCTTTTTGTGTTTCCTGAAATCCAAAGCTTTCATCAGGATCTGTGAGCACTTCAAGCACTTGGGAAGGTCACTGGGAAGAGACAGTAAAGAGTGTTTGGCTGCCAGGGAGTTTTGCTGTGCTGCTTTTTCCTTTGCATTTTACAATTGCCAGGCACACCAAAATTTTGGAAAACTGCATCAAGTATTTGGAGGAGGGCTGAGAAAATGAGGTTAATCTGCGAAACGGGTGCTGAGACTTCCTGAAAGATGCTGGTGCGGTGTGTGAGGAGAAGGGGCTGGGCTGGAGCTGGAGCACTGCTGGCAGCCAGGGCTGTGCTCTGAGCCGGCACCGCTGCGTGGAGCTGTTGGAAGCACAGCTGGCAGAGCTGCCAGGGCTGCAGAAGCAGATTAAACCCCTGGGGAACAGAGGAACAGCCCAGCTGCATGTGCCCTGCTTGGGGCTACGATGGACGGTCCCAGCCACAGCGAGTGCAAACTTTTCCATTTAGACTCCTCTGTCCCTTTTTAATGTATTTGTTCTTGGAATAAACCCCAGGATTTCCAAGGAGAAACCCTGTGTGCAGCACGAATGTCTGTGTGGTGAGCACTTGTACTGCATATATAAAGACAAAATGCATTTATTGCCATGAGGAATCAGATTTGGGCTTGTTGCAGTACCAGCCCAAGGGACCCCAAACTCCTTTATCTCTAAGCTAAAGCAGTTGATATCTCCTGTGTGTGTCCAGTTAATGCATCACTCTCTGACGTTTGAGACAAATCCTACCAGGTCTGTCAGCCAGCACACTCATTATCTTAGGAGGAGTTTTGCCTGAGTAAAGGACTGAATTTGACCATGTAACACACAGAGTACAGGACCTGTAAAAGGTGCCTTGACACCTTATTTCCCAATGTTTCCTTCCCAGAGACTGATCCTTCTTCAGAGTGATTTTCTCACCAATAGCACCGTACCCATCACAGCGTGATCTGGGTTGTGGGCTGCCTTTTTCTTTTTTAGAGCTGCCCAAGAACACACATGCTGGGGTGTGTGATCATTGCTCTGCTCTGGGCATGTCTGTCCACTTTGCCAACCCAGACACCGACGTGCTCACACTGCAGAGCCTCAGCGGGTGAATCTGCCACGAAAACCAGAGTCAATAAATTTCCTGTGTATCAACTGGTTTGATTTAAAATACTCTTCTGAAAAACAGTTCAGCCAAAGGCAGTAAATATTGTTTATTGCTCAGCCAAACCAACACTTTATTTTGCAATAAGTTGAGTGTAGGAGTGCCTGTAAGTAATGATCTAGTCAATATTGCCACCAACAATGCTGATCGATGTCTCTTTTTCTACCACCCCTTTCTCCCTCACTTCCTCACTTTTCAGGCACAGCATGCCTCCAAAAAATCCCTGTACACTCCAGGATTTTACCTTCCCAACCCATCTCAGACACTCCTGACTTTTAGGGGAGAGCCTGTCTATAGTGAGCCCACTGGGAAGTGATTTTAAAGGCTTCCATCAGTCCAGCATCCCCTGCCTCACAAACCTGCTCTAACAGGGCTTTGGGGCTGGGTGCTCCATGGGAAAAAGGTTGATGCTGTCTCTTAGCACCAACCCCTTTGCTGCTTCCCGTGCCCTTCAGAAAAATCCCTCCTGTTGAAATCGGGTAGGAATAAGATTAACGTGAAAAATTCCTGGTGACTGGAATCACCTGGAAAAATAAAAGGTGAAAAATACTTGAGTCTCCATAAAAGGGGAGTGAGGCTTCACATCTGAGGCTCAGTGGGACCCTCGGCTCGAAGTCCAGGCAGTTTAAATAGATGAGGTCTTTGGGTGACATTTTCCTGCAAGATTTTAAGTAAATGCCTTGCTGTAACATTTGAGATCAGGCGTTTCTTGGTTTCCATGATTCTTTTCCTTTTTTAAGCCGCAGACACACACACACAAAATATATTAAAACGAGCCCAGATTAGCTAAAAGGTCGGCTGGTTCCGAAACAAACAGTGGGGATTTATGGTGGAGGCTTTGGAGCGCCAGAAGGAAGCGGTTCACCCCGCCTCTGCTTTGGCTGGGAGGGGAATGTGGATTAAAACCTTGCTGGGAGCAGGAGTGAAGGTGAGAAGAGATGCTTTTGTTATTCATTTTATAGAAAAGGAATTCACAAATCCCCCAGGGCATGCGCTGGCAGCAGGGAGAGAATAGAGGTGCTACACGGAGAGGCAGGAAAGGGGTGGGTGTGGGAAAGGGGTGGATATCTTGGGTGGCTTCCTTGGGCAGGCTCAGCCCTGCCTGCTTGGAGAGCAGGGCTGGCAGGGTTCCAGGCTGGACCAGCCGCAGCTCTGTAAGAGCGAGGTGAGGACAGAAGGGAGAACCAGCCTGGGCAAAAACTTTCTGGAAAGGGGGAGAGGTTGATCCCTGCCTGGGGAATGCAAGGCTGCATCCCAGGAGACAAGCTCTGTGCTCAACACCCTGTCTGTGAGAAACAGAGCTGTCTGCTCGAGAGAGTGAGAATCCTTCACGTGTGGCTGAGGCAGGTTTGACAAGGAATTATTAGAATTTACTGAATTAATTAGCTCATAGAAATGCACTGCTGAGGCCTTTCCTGATGGGAGCACTCAGCCCATTTTTGGGGTGGTTCCTACCAGCTTTTGGGGTAGTACCTTCCCCATGCCTTTTAGGAAAGGAGAGATTTGGCTGGTACAAACTGCACCAGACCGTTGAAGTGTTGATTGTAGATCAACAGCCACATTATTTCCAGGTACCTGCTATTTCAGTTTGCAATTAGAATTATTTGTAAATTATATCTCTTGATACTCCCTGCCAGTACTTGGCATGGAGGGAAAGTGGAGGAGGCAGCACATGGAGCACTCAGGAAGAGCTGCTGGGGCAATTGTCTCCTTCTCAGCCGTGCCTGAGCATCGCCTGTGTGCAGAAAGATGAGGCAGCAAAACCCAAACCAGAGCATTTCTGCAGACAGCTATTGATATAAACGTGCACATCCACACTGCAAAATTAGACCAGCAGATGGGTATCTTGTTTGTGGGAATAGCAACAGCTTTTCACAAGGCCAAAATGAAGTTACAGCACCAGAAGGGACAATAACTCTTCGATACAGATAAAGATCCCAAAGGAACTCACTTGCTGCATCTGTGGGAGAGCTTTGTTAGCCCATAATTGTGAGTTTGTGCTTAAATCACAGGGCCCTGATCTCCCCCCAGCCTGGGGGTTGAGGGCTGGGGACAGTGGGTAGCCAGGAGAAGGTTTGCATCCCAGCTGCAGATCTCCTTCAGACATCAGTACACCCCAGCAACTTACCTCATGTTCCACTCTCCTTTTCCAGGATGAATACTCTTGGTCCATCCCAAGACCTTGTCCAAGGGTCAGGAGCAATTGGGGAGATCAGCTGGGAACAGCAACTCTGACAAAATCAACTAATAGAAATTTCATAAGAGAAGAGCTTAAATGGAAGGAACATTGGTGTTCAGAGATTATTAGTCATTCTCTAAACTAGAGTGGGATGAGTGCCGGAAAATATTTCTCTCCAAATTGGTATGAATAACATGACTAAATAAATCTGATTTTGGTTAGTCTTCCATGGTGTTCTTATTGGATGGATGTAAGAGGAGCAAAACTGGGGGGAATATTGACTCTTGATGGATGGCTGAGGAAAGTTTGCTGCTTGTATTCAAGAGATGATTTGATTGACTGAAGAATTAAACATCTTTCATCAGCTAGGTAAGCAGCCTGGGTGAACACAGACCCCACTGGCTGTTGGAAACAAGGTACTCAGCATCTGCTAGTGAACAGGAAAAATTATGGCTGTCTTTGGATAAACCAGTGATGCCCTGAGTGGGATTTTCCTCCATCTTCTCTCTTAATTTTTAAAGATTTTTCTCTCAAAGGCAACTGAGTGGACAAACAACTCACCAGAGTTTTACAGGGTGGCTGAAAGGGTAACCCCATCACAGACCACTCATCCTTGGGGAACCTTTCCTTGTGGAGGATCTATTTGTCACCTTCAGCATCACCACAACACCCCCACAACACACCACCCTGTCCCCGCAACAGGGGAACTCTCAGAGGAACCCACATCCCCAAATATGAAGATATTAAGGGAAAAGTCATTGATAGGGACCAAAGCAAAACAGCTGTGCCATGGCACTGAGGGTGCCCCGAGCAGGCCAGGGCACAGGTAGGTATTTATAGGTGAATTTCCCCCTTCATTTACATGCATTTATCCTAGCAGCAGCAAGAGCTGAGCGGGTATTAGGGAATCAGCAGTACCTACAGATGTACAGAGTGTCAGAGCACCCCTGATACCTCTGCTCACCCTGTGGGGGATGAAGGAGGGGGCTCAGCCCCACGAGCAGCCCCTCACCAGCCCTCAGCTTCCAGCTGTGCCTCTGTGCCTGACTCAGTGAGGGGTGGATGTGTGCGGGGAGTCTCAGTGGGGAGTGGCTGTGCAGCCCAGCCCGGGACCTTCTCCCTCCCTCTCTCCCTACCCGGGCCGCGCTTTGGGGACCGAGCTGGGGCTGTNNNNGGGACCGAGCTGGGGCTGCAAAACCCCTCTCGGCCGGGGGTGGGGTGCGGTGACCAGCGGGGAGGGCGCGGCTGTGCGGGGCGGGCGGGTGTGTGTGCGGGTGTGTGCCCCTGTCCCGGTGTGTGTCCGTGTCCCGGTGCATGTCCGTGTCCCGGGGTGTGTGTCCG